>CANNZV010000218.1:0-371604 GCA_947561585.1 Caprella mutica | reverse complement strand
CTATGCTACAATGTTATTTTGGAGAGAATTTATGATAATTTGATCATTTTGGAGAGAATTTGTTGAATTTTGGAGAGAGCTGGAGAGACAAATGGCGAGTTTATGAGACATACAATTTTACTTGGACGAACACCTAACCAGTTTCTGCAGACTGGCTACAATAGTACAATCCAAGTACTTTACATCACTGATGGGAATGCATGAAGTTAGGAGTAACTCTGTTAGAATTTATGTTTTCCAGTCTGGTAATAAAGCATGTCCAAACTCGCCATTGTAATGGCGAGTTTGTGACAGTTATTTTGAGCCCTTCAAATTCAAATGGCGAGTTTTATCTATTTTTCTCCTATGCTACAATGTTATTTTGGAGAGTATTTATGAAAATTTGATCATTTTGGAGAGAATTTGTTAAATTTTGGAGAGAGCTGCTGGAGAGACAAATGGTGAGTTTATGAGACATACTATTTTACTTGGGCTACAATTTATTACTTTATTTTTTTAACAAGTGTTTTGAAGTTATGATGTTTCTGTTGTTAGAGGCCGCCGTTGGTTAGTAGGCCGCAATTTACCTGCTTGACCCTACCTCTACCCCAGTCTGCAGAATATGTGAGATATTTGGGATATTCTCTCCGAACAATTTTGAATTAATTCCTATATTTACATTAATTTTGCTACGAACACTTCTGAATTAATCCCTATATTTACATTAATTTTGCTACGAAAAGAATATGAGATCTCTACGAACACTTTACCAGTTTCTGCAAACTGGCCTCTACCTAAGCCATGTTCCCAGTCTACAGAATGCGTCTCTTCTTCGCAGAGATTTTAATTTGAGAGACAGTTACTCTCTGACTCTCAGTAGCAGAATCAGAATCTCCCGCATCTAAATTAATGGTAACTTAGGAATTAATTCAAGATATTCTCCTGCAGACTATCTATAGACTATTAGTAGTCAGTAGAGTATTTGTTGATATCTCTTATTCTGTTCTCAACAAAATTAATGTAAATATAGAGAATAGGGATTGATTCAGGTGTTTGTAGCAAAATTTAAAATTAATGTAAATATAGGAATTAATTCAAAATTGTTCGGAGAGAATATTCTAAATATCTCCCTAGTCCCATATTCTGCAGACTGGCTCCTGACCTTCTTAAGTTCCAGATTGTATTTGGTGGTAAATTCCAATGATTTCTTGGGAGATATTCCAATTCTCTAATAAAAAAAATCCTGCAATGTCGGAGGATATTTAGCTATTAATTCCTATTTTACCATTAATTTTGAATTGTTTAATGTTCATCAGTTCATATCCCATGTTTCAACTTTCAGAGTATGCACAGTTACCAATATATTAGTGACTTCAAATGATGACTATCCATTTAGTCATCAAACTGGCGACTTTCCTGCCTTACTTTGGAACATGGTTCATATCCAAGGCATGTTCTTTGTGATGTGTGCATCCCTTGAATCTATATTATGAGTGATTTACTTGTTATTTACATATTTTGCAACTTATTTTAATCCTAAGTTGTAGTGTGAGTTGTGAGCCAGACTGCATTTCATTTTGTCGTTAGAAAATATTTACAACGAATCATAGGTGAAAATTATTTTTATTTTTTAATAGTGCAATTAAAAGGGTTAACTAGTTAAAAGTACTTTAATTTTATTAAAATTCAAAACATAAAGGAATAAATAGCTTACATTAGAGTTAGACTAACATTCCTTATCATAATTCTCCAGAGAAATATCTATTCTAACCATTTATAATGCCGGTACGCACTGAAGATTACTACAACATCAAACCCCCAGCACCTGCTAACACCTGTCAGCCGGGCGTTATACGCAGTCTCCTGTACAATGGCTCTAAATTCAAAGGACATCAGAAATCTAAAGGAAAATCATATGATGTTGAAGTCACCCTTCAGGTAAGTTACATTTTCTCTCAACTTGCAGAACTTAGTTAGAAAATCAATATATAATTTTTTTTATTAAAGTACCTAAATTACATATCAGTCAATTCCACATCTTCGGTTATATAAGAAAAAATGATAATTGTTATTGTTTTTTTGTATATGACCAAAGATGTGGAACTGATCGATAATTTATAACTCACTCTACTTGTTCTTCTGATTGTCTTCAAAGCCTTTTAACAGATTATAGGAAGTATTTTATCATTTTATGATATGCTGCCAAAACATCAATTATGTATGCAATTTTAGATAATTGTCATTTCATAGTAATAACACTTAGCAATTTTCTACGAGATTAAGGATATTAATTTTATTGTAAAAAATTATACCTAGAACAACTATTTAGAGATGACCTAATATAGCTAAATGCTCCTTAAAATGAATATTTTCTTCAATTTCTTTTTCTCGGTCAGTATGTGGATGAGGCAAAGTCTTACCTCTGTGGGTACCTCACCATCACGGGCCTCACTGACGAATACCAGACACTAACTACCTTCTTTGACGGCGAAATAATCAGCTCAGACTATCCATTCCTAACCAGAAAATGGGAGGCTGATGAAGAAGTTGACAGGAAACATTGGGTTTGTATTACAATAACTACTGTAACTAAAGATGAAAAAAGAAATGAGACGTTATTAGTGCAAATTAAATATTCTTTGCCTACATATAGTAAAATTCCCTTAAATGGCAACCTCTCCTTCAATCTATGGATGTAGCTACCTAACCTATTTGATCCTCATACCATCTTTATAATTTTTTCCAGAGCAAATTCCCATCATTCTATCAATACACCAAAGACTTCAACTGCGACTCATTCGATTATGCCGCACTGCGTAATAGTGAATTTGTGTACATGAGGTGGAAAGAGCAATTTCTAGTACCAAACCACAAAGTGAGTTAACTGGTGCTTTACAATTACTATATTGGTGCTGTACAATGTGCTGTTTTTCTATTATTTCTTCATACTTGTATCACTATTCTAATATGTAAAGAATAGTGGTAAGTTTGATAAGACCAGTCAGTGATCACAGTTTGAATATTGACAGACAGTTTCTCTAGTAACAATTTTAACAAAGAGTTGCATAACCTAGCAATTAGCTAGCTATAAACTAGTCTATTTAACTCTCTTGCTTGCTCATTCAATTTAATTTGTTTAGGTTTTAATTTTCTATTAACAGATAGAGTTAACATTAGTGGTTATTAGATCTATAAATATTCAACTATTATATTTTTATACTTATTTTAAAAATGTATGTGATATGTTATAGCTAAAACATTACTGGTTCAATTTAAATATTTTTTAGTGTGATTTTGCATGGACTGCATCTTAATGTGGGTTCAATAATAGGTAGTTAATACTGTCTGATACGTAGCAAACATATTTGCATAGCTATATGTTAGTTATTGATATTATTATTTAGTATGACCAGACTTCACCCCATTTGAAATAGCTATTTGCCTAATAAAACTAAAACAGCTGTAATAATAATTTGAAATTGCCACTCATTATTTATGCCAGATTTTCATTTCAGTGTTAGGGTCTGAATGATTTTCTATTTATTAAGTTGCAATACTGTTAGCTACAGTTCAAAATTATCTTGCTCTTCATATCTGTAAATATTATTTTTTAAATTATCTTTCTTTTTCTTACAGGTCACTAATATCAGCGGAGCATCTTTTGAAGGTTTCTATTATATTTGTTTCCAGCGGTCCAAGGCGACTATAGATGGCTACTATTATCACAGGTCTTCAGAATGGTGAGTAGTTATAGGAGCATAATAAAGTGTCTGTGATCACTTAAAGGTTAAAAGTGTTTGAAACAACCATCAATTATAGTTATAAATAAAGTGCACACTGCACAGTCTAGGGTTAAATCATCCATTAACAGTAGAGTTTTAAAGGTGTGTTTTGCACGCAGCGATTGTTGCAATCATCTCTCAGCACAATTTTAATATACTTCTATTGCTAGGTGATAAATCAATCACTGCATGCAAACCGTAAATCAAATGCGCATTAAAGAGTTAACACCATTTTACCTATTAATATTTGTCACTCTCGCTCTTCCATTTCAGGTTTCAGTCTCTCAATCTAACACATGTTCCTGATCGTAGTATGCAAATCTATGAGTTCAGATGAAAACTTATGATGCAATTTAAGTGCTTTTTAAGCTAACTTATAAATGGTTGGAATTATGAGGTAGACTATGCAACGTTACAGTCCTAGTTTTTATTAGAACTTCTAATTCAAGTAGAACTCATATTTGTGTCCGTCTACTTATTGCTTTTTTCTAACTTGGTTTTTGTATCTTTTAATGATTCATTAAAGTTTTTAAGCTAGGGATTCCTTATTTGTCTTAGATAAACTATCGATTGTTTTGTTTTGGTAATATTTTCATAGTTTATAAATAATAGGCTTCAATTCACACCAACTGGTTAACATTTTTATTAGGAATTTGTGAAGAACTTCAGTGTATTTCGTGTAGAGGCAGTAGGCCGTGTGACGTCATTAAATCCATACATGGTCTAGTTCAATTTATATCTTTTCTCTAATAATAAGTACAGAATAATCAATTTTAAGTCCTAACTAGAGTCCACAAAATATGGAAAGTTACTTCTAGCTATAGTTTTTTTCGCAATGTTATGTTTCTGTCCGAAATATTACCTTGCTATTGACGTCATGTGATCTATTGTAAACAATAAACTGAAGATTGACACTCTGAAGTGTAAACCTTTTCATATGTTGTGGGCTAAATCGTCTTCAATGTTTTGATCATTACATTCACATTGTTGTAGGTTTAATGTGCTGGTGTTTATAGTAAAATGCACTATTTATATCCAAGACATGTATTTAGTTCTTTTATTAATACTTTCAGACTGAATTTAAATGAAACCTCGACTATTAGCATACTTTCACTGTCCACTATTCCTTGCAATGTATTTTACTACAAAAAAATTAACGAACTTAGTAATATTTAATAACCCTGTATCGTTCCTGTGACCTAATTAGTCACTTTAATTATAAACCATTTTGTTGGACGTTTGAGGGTTAAATTTGACATTATTTTAGAAGCATTTGTTACGATATTGTGGATAGTTTCGACTCTTAGTTTTATTTGCTCAGATTAACTAACTTTTATTTACCCACTGTGTTGAGATTAGATATATATAATTTTCTTGAAGGCTAATATATTGATTAATATAACTGGTTTTATTTACCAATAAAGATTTACTGGAGGAGAAGGAGAAAAATCAAGCGCTGTAGTTACTTAAATGATATAATAATTCCAATTAGCTAACAATTCAAGTCAATTTCTTACGCGTGTACATTAATAGTTAACTTATTTTAATATGGCCAAATGGTCTGATATTATAAATTAAAAAAAGACTAGGAAGGGTAGGTGCCGAGTTATAGAAAAGTTCCATATTTTAAATCATGACAATAATTTACAATTCAACCAATTAAAATAATGAATTGAATTATTAATTTTTCTCATAAAAACTCGGACTACCCCAGTAATTAGTTTAGCTCTCAGCTCTCCTGAACATTATTCTTTAGGTGTTTGGTAGGGTCTATCTCGGTGAACTCGCTCTCCATTTGCCTCTTCACCTTCAGTATGATGGGGATAGGTGAGTCCTGAGGCGCCTCCAGGTTCACACCTGAAGGTAACACTGCGGTGATGAGAACAGAAGAACCTTTCGTTACAGAGTCACCTTCGTAAGCCAAAGCCAACTGATTCACCACTCTACGCTCAACCTGCAGAGAGAAAAATGAGTAGTGAGCTATCAGCACTGATTGCCAAAGTGATTAGTGAGCTATCTGCGCAAGGAATACAAGTTATTTATTATTACTCGAGCCCGAACTTTTACGACCTCAAAAATGGCATTTAAGGACCTAAAAAAGGCATTTTAGGTCTTATACATAAACTTTTAGGAATAAATAGGTATTTACAACGAATAAATTAGCATGATGAAATATAAAATCAACAGTTTTTAGTCTGTTTAAATAAAAAAAATGGTGAAAACAAATAAGCAATTCATTCATTCAAATTTAACCTGAAAGTATTATAACAAAAGGTTAGGCAAATTGAATTCATAAAATGAAACTAATTCCAATACCAAATTCGAAATTTGTATTTACAGCAAACCCTCGTAGTAGACAAACCATATATTAGATAATTAGACCAATTAAGATTTTCTGAAACTGTTGTAGCTACAGGAAAAACCACTTACATGACAAAACACAATTTTTGTCATCTGACAGTTTTTCTATTGTAAATATTAGCTACTAGGTTCTTCATATCTCTCTCTTTGAATAGTTTATTATATTGATCATTCGCTATTTAATCTTTTTAATCATGGCAGAGTCTGTGCTAAAAAAATTGATGTGAAGAACTACAGAAAACTAGATAGTTAGTTAGTAGTTGAAGATGACTCTTGACGCTTCAGAACTTGCTATATCGCGTCGAATACTCCATTGAAAGTCAGGACTATGTCTTCACTTCTTCATCTGATGCTTCATTGTAGTAGTATTCAGATGATGTCGTCTAAGAGGTTGATTTCATTGAGATAGTCCACAATATTCGTCAGTTTGAATTCCTCATCAGGTCTCTCAGCAAGCACAGATCTCATCATAGTATCATAATCACCATCTAATTGAGGGAAAAAGTGTAGTCTAGCATCAGCATGTGAGGGGCACTCCACTAAGAAGTGCTTCACCGTGAGAGGCACTATACAGTCTTGGCAGTATGGTTGAGGTCGGTTCTCCATTAGGTATTGATGCGTCACTCTGGTGTGACCTATTCTCAATCTTGCGAGTATTACGGATAATTTTCTATTTTTCAGGCAGGTATCCCTCCACTCACTCACACTGTCCTTTATCAATCTAAGCTTATTCAGCTGCTTCAAGCCTCGCCACTCCTCATTCCATCTTTCTCTCATTTTAAACTTGATTATTGGATACCAATCTCTATAGGGTGTTCCGTCATTGATTATAGGAGAGTTGCCATTGGCAAACTCTGCAGCCATCCTATCTGCAGCTTCATTTCTCTCTATGCCAACATGAGATGGGCACCAGCAAAATTCAACATATTTTCCATCAGCCTTCAGTCTTATAATGCAGTTTATGATTCTACTAGTAAGAGGATGCGTGGATTCATAATGTTCTACGGTTTGTAGCGCACTTCGAGAGTCACATATAATCAAAAATCTATCTCGGGCACTACTGCGAGCTATCTGCAGGGCACATAAGAGGCCACACAACTCTGCAGTGAAAATTGAACTCTCAGACATTAGTTTCATTCCTCTGTTACCTTCAGGACTCACTGCAGCACAACCAACTCCTTCAAGGCTTTTTGAGCCATCGGTATAGATGGCTAGTTGGCCAGCATGGTACAGGTTCAGGTGTTCATAGAAGAGGCATCTCATGATATTGTCACTACAACTGCTCTTCTTAGGGTATTCAAATGAGCTGCATTTCACATTGCTACTGAGTTGCCATTTGGGTATCGATTTATAAGTGAATGGTAGAGTGGATATATTTAAATCTAGTTCTTGTGTTATTGAACTGATCTGGTGAGACATGGTTGTAATTTTGATATTCTGTGGTATATGCATTAAAACAGGTAGTTGTACATATGAAAAGGTGGGCGATGATGGTAGTTGCAGGCTTCTGGCATAATATTGCAGCATAAGTTGGTTCCTTCGGGTGTACAGAGATGGCTCTCCACTCTCCGCATACAGGCTCTCCACTGGGGAAGACCTATAGGCACCAGTGCAGAGTCGGATAGCTGCATTGTGGACTGGATCTAGGGTTTTCAGAGTGCTAATGGCAGCAGATTTATATATGAAAGAACCATAATCGATTTTAGCTCTGATAACAGCTCTGTAAATTCGCAACATGGTCCTCCGATCTGAACCCCAAGTACAATGTGACAGACATTTCAGTAAATCCATTCTTTTCATGCAATCTCTTTTCAGGCACTTTATGTGTTCTTTCCATGATAATCTGTAATCTATGATCATACCGAGATATGTTATAGATTCTCTGTTAGGTATGATGGTTTGGTTTAGAGTTAGTTTAAGCGGTGGTTGACTTTTTCTTTTTTTGTGAAAATGGATGCAATTAGTTTTTGGAGCTGAAAAAGTGAAGCCATGAGAGTCTGCCCAAGTACTGATCTTGTTGATTGCTGTCTGTAATCTTCTTTCCATGCTATTGACATACGTCCCACTGCAGTATATCAGTAAATCATCTACATATAGAGATGCACTGACACCATGTGGGACACAATCCAGTATACCATTAATGGCAATAGAAAAGAGGGTACAGCTAAGTACACCTCCTTGTGGTACCCCTTGTTCAAATGTGTGTTGGTTTGAGAAGGATGAGTTAATTTTGGTTTTGAAAGTTCTATTTGAGAGAAAGTCTTTAATGTATATTGGAAGGTTGCCTCTAAGACCTATGTCATAAAGCACCCTCAAGATACCAAAGCGCCAGGTGGTGTCATAGGCTTTCCTTAAGTCAAAGGAGACGCAAAGAACTTGTTCTCGTTGTTCAAATGCAGTGGTGATATCTGTGGTTAGTCTATTAAGGGCATCTATTGTGCTGTGCATTTTTCTAAATCCATATTGATGATCTGGAAATTGCTTGTTATTTTCAAGAAATGCTGTTAACCTATAGTTGATTATCTTTTCCATTATCTTTCCCACGCAGCTGGTGAGGGATATGGATCTGTAGCTCTCTTCCGTAGTTGATGGTTTACCAGGTTTTGCAAAAGAAAGAACTATACTGTTTTTCCACACAGATGGAATTGTTCCTGTTTCAAATATTTTGTTTATTATTGTTAGGAGAAAGTGTTGACAAGTTTCATGAAGATTACTGATCATTTTGTAGCTGATTCTGTCCTCTCCTGTAGCTGTGTTACTACAGAGAGATAGCATGCGTCGTAGTTCCAATATTGAGATTGGGCAGTTGTATGGATAGGTATGTCTGGTATGGAATCTCAAATCATGTTCTTGCACTTGCTTTATGTTTTGGAATTTGTTACTGTAGGAGTTATTACTGCTGATCTTTTCATAATGAGAAGCCATGACTTCTGCCACCTGCAATGGTTCTGTAATATGTCTATTGTCTTTAATGAGATAAGGCGATTTATTGTTTTGGTAGATTCCTCTTATTTTTCCAACTCTCTTCCAGATTTTAGTCATGGAGGTGTTTACGTTGAGACTGGATATATACTTTCTCCAAGAATCTCTACGAGCTTCGTGTTTCACCCTCTTTGCTATGGCTCGTGCTCTGCAGTACGCAATTCTGTCAGACAGGAGGAGGCTTCGCTGGTAGCGTCTTAGGGCTTGCTTACGGGCTTTGTTGACCTCTGAACACTCATTAGTCCACCAGGGGACTTTCTTTGGTCTTTTATTCCATGATGATGATGTCGGTATACAGATTGTGGCTGCGTTAATGACATGTTGATTGAAGATGTCCACCAATTCATTTACATCAAAGCATGGCACTAAATTCTCATATTCAGCAATATAGGTTTCCTCTCGAAAAGTTGTCCAATCTGCTTTATGTTCCATGAATCTGCCCTCATTCACATGTGTCTCACCGTCAGATTCCTCAATCATAATAGGGTAGTGGTCACTACCGTAGAGATCACAAAGAGTGGACCAGTGGAAATGCAACAAGATATCAGCTGAGCACAGAGATAAATCTATAGCAGAGTGTGTTCCAGTTTGAACATGAAAATGAGTCGCATTACCAGTATTCATCACTGATAGAGTAGAGGTTAATAGAACATTTTCAATGATTCGTGATCGAGCACATTGCTGTGTGCATAGTGGGTCCCATAATTCACTGCGGCAATTAAAGTCACCACATATAATTATAGGGGTTGGGAGCTGATCTATTAGATTGATGATGTCATTCAATTGCACTGTTGTGTTTGGAGAAATATAAATATTGCAGATTGTATATTGCCTTGAGAAACATACCCTGAAAGCAGTAGCTTGAAGGTTGGTTTGAATATCAAGTTTTCTATGTGGGATATCTTTTCTCATCAGGGTTACCAATCCATTTCCCGGTAGTGGATTATTAAAATCAGTGTATATACAATATCCTGATGGTGGGCGAATTAGGTACACACCATTAAGCATGGATTCTTGTAGCAGTACAGCGGATGGATGGTAAGTATTTAGTAACAATTTAAAATCTTCATACTTTGGATGATAGCCTTGACAATTCCACTGCAATATTCTGTACATTGTTACATAAATATAAACAGTGAAAAGTACTGCACATCATCATTTATATGTTACTGTTTAGAGTCCGGTTTTTTCTTAGGTAGTGGAATCTTAGTATATGGAATGCAGTCTTTTTCTTTATTTGTTTTTCGAATTGTGTTTAAAAGGTTATTTTCGATTTGATATGACTTCATTGGGTCGGGTGGAGGTTTAACATTTTCTTGTATTTTGTCCGGTGGTATGGTCATTTCCATGGGCTCAGAGTCATCCCGAGCTACATGGAGAGTTGTATCTTGTTTTGATTGTTTGCGGCGTTGGGCGACTGTATATTGGTCACTGTTCAGTGAATGTTCAGAGGATGAGGATCCTTCGCGATTTAATGGTCTTTTAGTTGATTTTGTGGTACTTTCTGTGAGGTTCCGATTGATAGTGGTGGTCTTGTTGTTATTTAACGTTTCAGTGTGAGAGGTTTGTGCTTCTTTGGTTGGTGCTTTTTTGGTTACTGTTGCATATGATTTAGCATTAGTGTCTATATTCAGATTGATTCTGGCTCTTGCTTCTGCGAAGGTTAAGTGTTCCTTAGTTTTTAGAGCTAAAACTTCCTTCTCAAATAGGTATTTAGGGCAAGTCTTTGAAGTGACACTGTGTGGTTCCCTACAGTGTACACAGTTGGTGGTTAGCTGACAGGTATCAGGATCATGATCACCTTCAACATCTCCCCCACAACGAATGCACACAGCAAGAACTCTTCTACATTTGGCCCCTGAGTGACCATATCTATGACAGCGGAAGCATCTTCTTGGTAATGGTATATAGGGTCTTACCCTTTCAATAAGTCCTGTCTTTATTGTGATCCTGTCAGGTGGGTTAGACACATTAAATGTCAAGATTAGTGTAGCTGTTGGTTCTGGATTGTTAGATTTAGCATTTCTCACGATTCTTCTACAATTAGTTACTCCTTCTTCTGATAATCCTTCAGCTATCTCCTCATCCGTATATCCCTTCAATATCGCACAGGTAACAACCCCTTGGGATTGGTTGTGGTATTGATGAGGCGTTACTGTGATTGGTTCTGTTAGTAGAGTGGTCATTTTTAGTAATTCATATCCTTGTTTTTCAGTTTTGACTTGAATAGTCAAGGATTTGCTGTGGTAGTCTTCAGATAATTTCTCATACTTTCCTATCTTCCTTGTTATTTCTTTGTCAACTTTAAATATATTTAATTTGGTCAGGTTCGACTCTCCAGTAGATTTGATGGTGAAAAATCTGGTAAAGTTTCTAGGTCTGAAGATCTTATCAAAGTCTGTTTCTGTGGTAGTTTCTCTTGGTCTAGCAGAGTTACTGCTACTTTGTCTACTCACTTTCTGAGTATTTGCACCGGGTTTTGGTGCTTGGGAAGGGGTGGAAGATTGGGGCTCTCCCGAGCCACATGGTTGTTGGGATAATCCATAGACGGTGCCAGGTACAGTGTCGGTTGTTGCCGGGGTGTCGCTTGTTCGGACCGGGAGATTCTTAGCACCCCCTTGCCCCCCACTCAGCGACGACTGGAGGGGCTGCCCGGGACTGGGGGCCGTGGCCTTGGTTGTACTTTCCATATTGGTTGATAATACCTTTATTCTGAGGGGATTTTTGGCAAGGTTACCTTCCTTGGTGAGTTGATTCCAGGTCAAATATCTAGGGTCCGTCCGCATGGGCTATTTGTCTGGCTCCTCCGTGAAGACCTCTCCAGCATGATTGTATCTGCCAGGGTGACTGTGTCACCCCGCTGGCACAGCTCTTCACTTCATTGGAGCACACAAGCCCCCCCACAACGTCAATGTTGCCCACTCGGGGGGGGAGAAAACTAGATAGCTACAGTGTAGACTATGCTAATTCTTGAAGTGATAGAAGTAGTTTATTTATATAGTAATTCAGACATATTTTGATTGAATTATAACGTTCTATAAATTTGCCAACAAAACCCATCAACTTTACCAAATTGATAAATAGTATAAAAGCCCAAAATAAGACTTTACATCATTTTAGGACTTTACGGCATTTGTTCGGGCTATAGTCATTACTAATGTTCCAATTTTGAATTGGTGAACGTTTATTAAATAAACTAAATCAGTTCTAATGATGGAATCATAAGAGAATATGAAAACAGAAATTCTCACGGACTAATTTGAGATGCAAAGGCACTAGAAAAAGAATTCTACATGTTGGTAAAGCTATCAAATGATCTATTTTAAATTAAGTTAGGTGGTGTACAGTTATTAAACACTACTCTGCAAGTGCCCCCTACTCACCTCATGTTTGATAGAGCGTGCCCCGTAGTGAACATTGTAACCGTCTGCCAACACATCCAACACCACGGGGTCGAACTTGAGGTGAATGCCGTGCTTGTCTTTCGCCTGGGGGAATAGAGGGGATTAATTAGATGATAAGTGAAAGGTGATTAATTAGATGATAAGTGAAAGGGGATTGATTAGATGATAAGTGAAAGGGGATTAATTAGATGATAAGTGAAAGGGGATTAATTAGATGATAAGTGAAAGGGGATTAATTAGATGATAAGTGAAAGGGGATTAATTAGATGATAAGTGAAAGGGTTTTATAAAATTAATTAGTGAAGGGGGTTCTCATCCACACCTGTTCTATCCACTCTTCCACACCTGCACTATCCACTCTTCCACACCTGCACTATCCACTCTTCCACACCTGCACTATCCACTCTTCCACACCTGCTTTATCCACTTGTCCAGCTCTATCCTGACCAGTTTCAACAGTTCTGGGCGAGAGAAAGGCACGAAGTAGACTATCTCGTTTATTCTCCCAAGGAATTCATCTCTCTGGAAGTGACCTTTGAGAATGGGTCTGATTATCTTCTCCTTGAACCTAAAGAGTAGTTGTAAGAAGAAATATTAAGAAGATGATAAACGAGTTGACATATATAATAGCTATGTAAGGTACAATCGAGCTCCATGTAGCTACAGAGGAGCTCGACTTCGTCAGAAATAGCTTAAGGTAGGTTTCCAGTAATAGGACAGTTCCACATTTTCGATCATAGCTATAAGAAAAAATGTAATAATAATTTAACTCTCATTTTAATTTCCAGGTACTTTTAGGTAGGTAGCCGGTAAATTGCTCGAAAGACGAGCTCGAAACAATTACTCAAATTATCAAATTGCTCGAATTATCAAGTTGCTCGAATTAACAAAATTGCACAGTTTTCGATTTTATAAAAGTCAGTTATTCATGAAGTGGAGCTGCACCTAAAAATCCTTGTTTCTTTTTAGTAATTGATCATTAATCATTCTATTAATGGTTTTAATTATTACTCATTCTGCATAATCTTATTTTTAGACCGTTTGTGTCATCTCGTATTTAACATGCGAATTGGAATCATGTGGAGAATCACTACTATTCATGTTTATATTTTTTTCCGAAAATTTATTTATTACTAGCCTATCTGTATGTGGTACCTCAATAGGTGAAATAATTCAAAGTTATGGCAGAGTTTTAATAAATCCACAAAAAATTTCGGATTTTATGATAAAAAAACATGAATAGTAGTGATTCACCACATGATTCCAATTCGCATGTTACATACGAGATGACACAAATGGTCTAAAAATAAGATTATGCAGAAAGAGTAATAATTAAAATCATTTATAGAATGATTAATGATCAATTACTAAAAAGAAACAAGGATTGTTAGGTGCAGCTCCACTTCATGAATAACTGACTTTTTATAAAATCGAAAACTGCAATTTTACAATTCGAGCAATTTTGTTCATTCGAGCAATTGTCTTTCGAGCAATTGTCTTTCGAGCAATGGTCTTTCGAGCAATGGTCTTTCGAGCAATGGTCTTTCGAGCAATGGTCTTTCGAGCAATTGTCTTTCGAGCAATTGTCTTTCGAGCAATTGTCTTTCGAGCAATTGTCTTTTGAGCAATTGTCTTTCTTGTCTTTTGAGCAATTGTCTTTCTTGTCTTTCGAGCAATTGTCTTTTGAGCAATTGTCTTTTGAGCAATTGTCTTTCAAGCAACTGTCTTTCGAGCAATTGTCTTTCAAGCAACTGTCTTTCTTGTCTTTTGAGCAATTGTTTTTCAAGCAATTGTCTTTCGAGCAAAATACCTAGAACCTTTTAGGTATCATGGATACCAAACTAAAATAAGATAAACAATAATCTGCAATCATACTTTTTTCTTACACGATAAAAAATGTGGAACTGACCGATAACACTAAACAGATACATACTAGTTTCTTGGTTAACAGTTGCTACTAGGGATGGAACCAAGGCCATCTTTAGATCAGGCCGTACACCAGAGAATATCAGCTGATCAACTACTCCCAAACAAACATAGCTAATAAAAATCGCTAAATAACATGGATGGCATCGTGTAGAGCTATTATTTTCGCCCTATATTGTGTTTTCCGCTGTAATTTTTAGCTGTAGTGTTCTAAACTGTTAAATATTTACTTTATTAGGTATTTCCACATGTACCTTTGAAGTTAAATTCGTTGAAATTTACATTTAATATAAAAATTACACTGAATTAGTGAATGGACTCTAGGATTTCCAGCAGCTATCTGTAAATAGAGCCGTCATTGGGTACCTATTTCAATGATTAGGTACCTAATTCAATAGTTAGGTCCTAATTTAATAGTTTTATTAGTTTGGTACCTACTTCAACAGTTAGTTAATAAATTCGATAGTTAGGTACCTACCTAATTAAATAGTTAGTTAACCAATTCAATAGTTAGGTACCTACCTAATTCAATAGTTAGTTAACCAATTCAATAGTTAGTTAACCAATTCAATAGTTAGGTATTAAACCTAAACTGTAGGTACACTTATAAATCAACCACTTGCATACTGTTACATACCAAATTATATCTTTTGAATTTATAAATATCTCGTGAATATATTCTTTTGTGTTGATAATTTTATATTGAACCAAACAATCTTAATACAAATCAAAACTGATTATTTTAGCGGTAACTAAATGTACGCTAAAAGCCCATTCATTGCACGATTGCGAAGGTCTAGGTTAGTTTGCAAGCCAATTAATCAATTTATATGAAGAAATAGTCTTCAAAATTGTACTGAATATATTCATACAGTAATTTATCCAACATTACTTTGAAATTTTATTGGATTATAGCATCTAAAACTAGATACTAATGATTTATATAAAGAAAACATGACGTGAAACGCAGCTACTCCATGTTGTACATACCGATTAATTCTGTTTGTTATGACTGAGTATATCAGCTGTTAAAAGTATAGACGCCGAGGTGTCCGGCCTGATGAACTATAGACGGCTTTGATGAAAAAAAGTATCGGCCTTTTTGGGGAGTATCGGCAATGGTATCGGTATCGGCATATATTGAAAAGTATAAGCCGATACTTGTATGATTATTTGAATTTTATTCATTTCATAAATCTTTTCTTATTAAATTTCTATAGCCATAAATGAAATAAATAATTCAAAAAAATTCATTAGGTATAAGTACCAATCCAATAATTGACCAACTACCTACTAGAGTTCTAAGTATAATTTTTATTTATTTATTATGACATGCATGAAATTATTAAAAGTATATACGGAATCTACAAATAGGTTTTTGAGTCCGACTATAAATTCAAGATAAGAATTATTCAGCTACTGTTGACCATTTTTGCACCTATTTATTACAAGTACCACAAGATCATAACACACATCAGAAAAGTTATCTATCTAATACCAATGTTTTTCAACTAATGTGAAATATGTAAATCACTTTGTTATACTACATTGAAAGAGCATTACTGTGTTAGTTTTAGTTAGAACTTTATTAAACTTACAAGAATAATTTATACTTTATAACTCATTAAGTATCAATGAGTTTAATAAATATAAACTTTAAAAAACTGCAAGTATCGGTATCGATATCGGAAGAATCGGCATTTTTTTTAAAGTATCGGTATCGGCACATTTTGAGAAGTATCGGTATCGGCTGATTTTGTAAAGTATCAGTATCGGCGAAATTTTAGTATCGTCCCATCCCTAGTTGCTACATAATTCTTCTCACCTGCGTGATATGGTGACTTTCTCCTTCACTTCAATATCTTCCTTAGTCTGTTGCTGCTGTGAGTACCTGTGCCTGGCTATCTCCCTGTCAGCCTCTCTGAGCTGCAGAGCGTGCTGAGCTATTTCGTCACTGCCCAGGTTAGAGGTCATGATGAACAGCGCGTTCTGAGGAAAAGTCAGGAATTATCTTCATAGAAACTGGGAAGCAGTAACCATAAAGCAAAGACAATAGGATTTAATAAAGTGAAGAATAGAAAATGGGAGGGCAATTTAGATAATATTCTGGATCAAAATAGCTGTTGGTATATAATTTTTTAATTTCAAAAGAGTAGATAGTTTGTTAGCCAATAACTTGGTAGATACTAAGAGATTCCATTAACTTCAATCTCTGAAAGATATTTCTGGGGGTGATAAATAAAAAAAAAGAGCATCAAAAACTTAATTCAATGTAGCTATCCTGTATAGTGGTAGCTACATGTCTGACATCTCCGCTATATTTCTAAACAAACCCAAACCAACAGGAATGAATGGTTAAGAACAGTGTCCAATACTAATAACTGAAATTAGTTACTTAAATCCAAATGAAAATGATTTAGAATTAAAGAGTAAAGGTACTTCGTCATAAATAAGAACAGTTAGGTAAAGGTGCACTATAGCTTCGACTGAGAGTGTCGAAGCTATAGTGCACCTTTACCTAATTATTCCGCTTCTGTTGTTATATTAAATATTAAAAATGTGGTATCATAGATAATTTAAATAAATAAAATGAAATTAAATAGAAATACTTGTATTGATTTATTTAATAGCATAAAATAATTTTTATTTAACATTAAAATGTAGATGATTTTATTGTAAAAACAAATGAAATAAAAGCAAAAATGTTCGGGCAATTTCTTTTGCCAGAAACCACGAGAGGAATATGCGATAAGACTGCTAAATTATAACCAAATAATAAGTAACTAACTATGATACCTACCACATTTTTTTATTAAATTGCTAAAATTAAATAAAACAACAGAAGGGGAAGGATAGCTTTACCGACTTCGTGATCACTGGAAAAAGTTTTTCACAATGGAAATTCAGGGTACCACGAAAAAAAGCTTTGAAAAAATCATTTCAAGTATTGCAAGCCAGTGGGATAAGCTATTATCTAGAGTTTACCTTACACTCTATAGTCTTAGCTACCACTTTATCTAGGGTTTACCTTACACTCTATAGTCTTAGCTATCACTTTATCTAGGGTTTACCTTACACTCTATAGTCTTAACTATCACTTTATCTAGGGTTTACCTTACACTCTATAGTCTTAACTATCACTTTATCTAGGGTTTACCTTACACTCTATAGTCTTAGCTATCACTTTATCTAGGGTTTACCTTACACTCTATAGTCTTAACTATCACTTTATCTAGGGTTTACCTTACACTCTATAGTCTTAGCTATCACTTTATCTAGGGTTTACCTTACACTCTATAGTCTTAGCTATCACTTTATCTTGGGTTTACCTTACACTCTATAGTCTTAGCTATCACTTTATCTTGGGTTTACCTTACACTCTATAGTCTTAGCTATCACTTTATCTAGGGTTTACCTCACACTCTATAGTCTTAGCTACCACTTTATCTAGGGTTTACCTTACACTCTTATAGTCTTAGCTATCACTTTATCTAGGGTTTACCTTACACTCTATAGTCTTAGCTATCACTTTATCTAGGGTTTACCTCACACTCTATAGTCTTAGCTACCACTTTATCTAGGGTTTACCTTACACTCTATAGTCTTAGCTATCACTTTATCTTGGGTTTACCTCACACTCTATAGTCTTAGCTATCACTTTATCTTGGGTTTACCTTACACTCTATAGTCTTAGCTATCACTTTATCTAGGGTTTACCTTACACTCTATAGTCTTAGCTACCACTTTATCTAGGATTTACCTTACACTCTATAGTCTTAGCTATCACTTTATCTTGGGTTTACCTTACACTCTATAGTCTTAGCTATCACTTTATCTAGGGTTTACCTTACACTCTTTAGTCTTAGCTACCACTTTATCTAGGGTTTACCTTACACTCTATAGTCTTAGCTATCACTTTATCTTGGGTTTACCTTACACTCTATAGTCTTGCCCTTTCCATCAGTAAGTCTCCCTTCGTCAAACAACTGTAGCATGATGGTGAGTACATCAGGATGGGCTTTTTCCACCTCATCAAACAGTACCACAGCAGTGGGATTCTTACGCAGCTTGGCAGTCAGTTGTCCTCCATCGTCATGCCCGATGTAACCTCAGTGAAAAAAGATCAATGATAAGAGAGCTGATAATCATTTAGTTCTATTATTTTCGATATAATCTTTCCTTTAAATGAATTTACCATTAAACTGTTACCTAGCTACTTCGAAAGTTAGTTATATTCTCATTTTTAAACTAATTACAGGAGAATGGAAGCAAATAAACCTATATAATATAAAAATAGTCTTGCTTTTTCATGGTGGACTGTCAGTTTAGGTTTGTATTTATTCATCACCTTTTTAGTTTAGGTTTGTATTTATTCATCACCTTTTTAGTTTAGGTTTGTATTTATTCATCACCTTTTTAGTTTAGGTTTGTATTTATTCATCACCTTTTTAGTTTAGGTTTGTATTTATTCATCACCTTTTTAGTTTAGGTTTGTATTTATTCATCACCTTTTTAGTTTAGGTTTGAATTTATTCATCACCTTTTTAGTTTAGGTTTGTTAAATTTTTAACTCCTTTTTAGTTTAGGTTTGTTTATTTAACTCCTTTTTAGTTTAGGTTTGTTTATTTAACTCCTTTTTAGTTTAGGTTTGTTTATTTAATTTCTTTTTAGTTTAGGGTTGCTTTTTATATTTTCTTTTCCTATTTTGCGCTAAGACTCACCAGGTGGAGAGCCAATGAGTTTAGCCACCTCGTGCTTCTCTTGGTACTCTGACATGTCCACCCGAATGAAGGCAGAGGAGTTGTCAGGATGGAGGTACTTGGCAACCTGCTTAGCTAACTCTGTCTTGCCAATTCCTGAGGATCCCAGGAACAAGAACACGAGGGGATGCTCTTCGTCATACCTAGCAACAATTGGAGTGAATTGTTACACTGTGAAAGATGAGGCTTGGAAATGAGTAACTTGGGACAAAGAAAAAGTTCAGAGTTATCCGACAGTTCCACATTTTCAGAGTTCACAACATATATATATATAACTTTATTTTTAATTCATAAATCAATTAAAAATTAAAAGTCAATAATAATTATTACACATTTTTCTTACGTGTCCAAAAATTTGGAACTGTCCGATATCTCTGAATTTACCATAAGTAGATAGCTTACAGAATTAAGACACAAAAAATAGCCACCTCTAACTTTAATTAGCTTTGTTATGAAATGAATTAGCTACAATAAAATGTTATTTTAAATATGACAGGACTACTCCGCAGACTGTTTTAGTCATATTAAAAATTGATAGTTTATCTATTTAATAAAACAGACATGACCCAAGATATATTAGAAGTTTCAAATAGCTAAAAGGTTCTGATATTCTTGGTAATCACTCAAAATCACATCCACATCATCACTCACTCACCATCCGTTTTCTTTTCTCCTGATGGAACCGCAGACTGTGGCTATGGCTCCCTCCTGTCCTATGATGGTTTGGCGTATCCTCTGCTCTATGGGGAACTTCTTCCTCTCCTCCTTGGCCCTCTGACTCTTCTTCTCCTGATAAGTTGCAGTGTGCTTTAGCATGAGTGTGCGCATACCTACATCTCTGGCATAGTCAGCAGGGAGGAGCTTGTACTCGTTGCTCATTGTTGGGTCCGCCCCTAAGATTCAAACATGAGAATTTACTAAAGTAATAATTTATTAACATCCATGAAGTAGCTAGTTCTAGGGAATGAAGAATTCGAGAAACTTGCATAGTCAAACCTACCTAAATTGGTAGCTATTCATTTCAAGAAGAATAAGCTTGAAATTTCAAAACTACAAAGGTGAGATTGTTACCTGCATCTAAGAGAGCCTGCACACAAGGAGTGCTGTCACTGAGTACTGCGTAGTGAAGGGCCGTGCAACCTCTGAATGTCTGTCTGTTGTTAAGTCGGGTATTGAACTCCGCTTCTCTCACCACCTCAACATTTATGGGACTTGTTCTGTTTTCTCTCGCAATCTAAAAATATGATGTGCAGAGAATAGGTAAATTTTGAAGCATAATTTCACAGAAAAACTGAATAAATAGCTAGTCATTGCAAAGAAATGCAGTAGCTAGCTACAGTTAGCTGTGGGTGTTTGCTATATGGAGATGCATTTAAGGAATCCATATTGGAATCAAAGCCCTTTTCAATTAGCAACAATTCCTCACTGATTATAGAATCAGTTATCAAAACACTACTTAATGCCTTATAAAATCACGGAAACCTTAAAATAAAATAGAACCATCTATTAATAAATTAAATACGATTTTAGCAACACCGCAAAATAATAAATAACCACTTGCTACGCTACAAGAGCACCTTCTACCTATGAAACTCTGGAATTTCAGTTTTAAAAATGCATTGTGCTGCCACCTATGTTTCAAAGTGGGTACCAGCCATTACTACGCTACCACAAGGTTTAGTGTAGATTGAAACATCATAAAGAAACTTTTAAACTTATTCATTACTTACAATATGCTTTCAGCAAATTGTATCTCTGTTTTTTTAAACTAAATATTGAAAATTAAATGTTAACCAGAGCAACAGCAACAGCTAGTAGTCACTTTGTAACACAGGTGGTGGCAGCACGATGCATTTTTGAACCCAGAATTTCTGAGGCTATTTAACTATACTAATTGCAACCAATATTATAATTTTCAAATATTAACCAACTATTTCTAATCTCACAAATTGTTTCAAGTCCCAAATCATTTTCAATTAGTTAGACACTCTTATTAAATAAGTTTGTTATTTATTGTGACAAAATAAATAAATGAACAAATACTAAAAAGTTATTCTATAGAATAGAGCTGGTTCCTACACATTAAACAATTGAGAATTATTACCTGAGGTTATTTAAACTCAGAATTGAAGGTTTTTCAGGTTTCAAGCTTTAGAATAGAAAGATTTCTATTCATATCAGGAGAAGGCTTGAAACCTGAAAAAACCTTCAACACTGAGTTTAATTAACCTCTGATAATATAGATTTTCTGTTGAGTATGAATCTTTACGATCAAATTGAGAATTAGTTTATCATTTAGCTAGCTAGTCAAGAAAAAGGGTGAGTTTGGATACATTCATTAGGTATAATATAGAAACTTGCATAGAAATCTCTACAAAGTGAAATATAATACAAAATAACAACATTTCAAATACATAGCTAAATAAAAGCATCTCAATGTACAGATGATAACTCCCAATGCTAACTTCTATGTGGCTAGCTATTATAATTAGCTATTTAACTTCTCTCAACTTGTAACCACTAATAGATAGCTACTGACAAAATGAAAAAGTGATTATGGAAGTGACCACCAAAAGGATTTACTTGGAAAATATTAGAGAAGTTGTCCTGCAGGTTTGGGTCTGCCTTATTTTCTAATAGCCACTTGACAGCCTCCAAACGTCCATTCATTGCAGCTGCATGTAGTGGAGTCCAGCCATACACGTGACGACAATTAACATCCACTCCTGCCTTTTTCAACTCCTGCCAACAAATGAATAGTAGTTAGCTAAATGTATATATATCAAGAAAAATGATACAATCTGATTACACAAAGTCAGATATTACAAATAGCTAATAATCTAATTAAATCTTGACCAAGTAGTCACCTTCAATTTTTCAATGTTTCCAACCATTGAGGCTAAGATAAAGTCCCTTTCTTGTAAATACTTGTCATTATAACATTGAGCAACAGCCAGACCAAAAAATGTGCCAGCAATTGTCTTGAAAGGAGAAGATTTAGCACGGCCATCAGAATCTCCATCGCCATAATCCGATTGCTTTGCTATCACACATACAATCTTTTTGCTTGATTGGTTGTGAATTCTTGAGTCATGTTTTAATTTGCTGAAAGTGGATATTTCAGGTCGATATTTATTGAAAATCAAATTTCTTTGATTATTAATGGTAACTTTTGATTTAACATTAAGAAAAAAATTTGTTTGTAACTGTATTCTTTGAAAACATTTCAAATAATTCATTTTCAACATAAAACCTAGCTAATATTTAAAATTATCTGGAAAATAATAGAAAATCAACAAATATGTCTTTCAAAAACATAACTTAGGTCTAGGCATACATCAAAAAGAGAAGATTTATGTCAAGACAGTCATGATGATCTCAGTCTGCAGAATATGGGAGATATTAGGATATTCTCTAGGTATGAACAATTTTAATTCATACATTTACATTAATTTTACTGTGAGCAGATTAAGAGATATTTATGAGCACTTTAGTTACCCAGTCTGCAGAAACAGGTGTAAAGTGTTTATTTAGATCACTTATTCAGTTGAATCTGTTCACAGTTAAATTAATGTAATGTGTGAAATTTGATGGGACGATTGGACAATGTCCACGAATTATCTGGCCAGGTAATAAAGCATGTCCAAACTCACCAATCGATTGATGGTTGTCTTACTAAATATAAAAAAATTGTTTAAAAAGACAAAAATTCTATTACAACCAAAACAATTAATTAAATGAATAAAATAAGAAAATCTATATAATTCGAACGCGCAGAAATCGATCGATGGTTGCTCATCCGCAAATTGCAATCTATTGATCAATAGATTGCAATTTGCACAGCGAAATCGGTCAATATTGCAGATCACTCAAACGTGTGTGGCTTGCGTGCCATCAGCCATGTAATAAAGTATGTCTAAACTTGCCATCTTAATGGCGAGTTTGTGACAGTTATTTTGAGCCCTTCAATTGCAAATGTCTAGAAATATCTATTTTTCTCTTATGCTACAATGTTATTTTGGAGAGGATTTATGATCATTTGATCATTTGGAGAGAAATTTGGCAATTTTTGGAGAGAGCAGAGCTGGAGAGACAAATCATGAATGGAGTGTTTATGTGTCATTCTACTTTACTTGGCATGCAAGCATTCATGAGGGATTTTTGTTAAATAAATAAAAAATAAATAATTAGTCACAGTGGACAGAATTTTGGCCATTTTGGAGAGAGAGATTTGAAAATCTTTGGAGAGAAATTGCCCCAAAAATTAAATATCTGGAGGCTGTTTGTGCATGCTTTTGGCAGCTTTGCAGTCTGAACCAGACTGTATTTCATGGTAAATTCCACTGACATGTCAGTGGAATTTTCCCCCCTTTGAAAATAATATTCTGGCTAAGTCGGTGGATTTTTAGCTATTTAATCCTATGTTACCATTAATTTTCGGTGGATAAATTGGGAAAATGTTGGTGGATCACCACTCTGCAGAATGTGGAACATTTTTCCAAGACTCTCTGCGGGAGTTTTTGATTGAATTTTTAGAAATTGGAGATCTCTGCGGGAGATCTAGAATTAATTCCTATGTTACCATTAATTTAGCTGAAGCCTGAAGGAGATTTTGAATTAATTCCTATGTTACCATTAATTTAGCTGTGGGAGATTCTGAATCTGCTACTGAGAGTCAGAGAGTAACTGTCTCTCAAATTAAAATCTCTGCGGGAGAAGAGACACATTCTGCAGACTGCCGACTGGGTGGATCAGCCAAATTACTGGAAATTTATGGTGTAGTTTTTTCAGCTTTTTAAAAAGTCAGTGGGATTTTGTGCACCAAATACAAGACTAGTTTGCAGATAGATCACAGGTACTGTTGGTCCAGTCTGTATTTCAAGGTAAATTCCACCGACATGACTGCAGAATTTTTGTCTCTTTTCAAATAATATTCTAACAAAGTCGGTGGATTTTTAGCTACCTTATTATTTATTCCTATGTTACCAACTTAATACTTACCAATAATTTTTGGTGGATAAATCATAAATAGGTAGGGAAAATGTTGGTGGATCAGAAAAATTACTGGAAATTTATGGTGGATTTTTTAGCTTTTTAAAAAAGTCAGTGGGATTTTGAGCACCAAATACAGTTATACAGACTGGCTGTTTGTTAGGCTGTTGCCTGTAGGTGTGATCGGAGAACCCAGTCTGCCAGTCTGTATTTCGTGGAAAATTCCACTGACATGTCGGTGCCACGGTGGAATTTTTTCCCTTTAAAAATAATATTCTGGCAAGGTCGGTGGATTCTTAGCTATTTATTCCTATGTTACCATTAATTTTTGGTGGATAAATTGGGAAAATGTTGGTGGATCAGTCAGCCAAATAACTGGAAATTTATGGTGGATTTTTTCAGCTTTTTGAAAAAGTCAGTGGGATTTTTTGCCCACAGAAATAATAATACCTAGACTAATAAGAATATGGGACATTTTCAACATTTTCTGTGCAAACAATTCTTAATTTCCTCCTCTGCGATCAATTCAAAATTTCCTCACAGTATGAATCTGTAGGTATCTATATTTAAATGTATTTTTCTGTAGGCTAATTTAATAGAAGACGGAATAGAGGATTTCTTGGAGAACACTTTAGGTTCCTACCTAGCCCTAGGTAACAATGATTTAGCCTGTTGCTTTTAGGTAGGAGCTAAACTTACTAGGTACCTAGCTAAATATAGTACACTTACTATGGGCCATGGTTATACTTATACACCTAATACTTTCCATTTGGTCTGGACTCTGGAGAAAAAATATCCTACCAAATGTCAAATGAATTGACAAAGATTGTGATTCCCATATTCATAACTTGGCAATTGGAATTCCTAACCTAAACTTCTAAAGTGAGCAATATTGGCTCTGAGCATTTTTTTATATTCAAATTTAATTCAGTTAATTACAGTCTGCTAACTAGTTAGTCCTAACAACTAAATGAAGCAAGCACGTGATACACGTGTTCCATGAGAGACAGACGCTAATGGATTATTGTTACCTACCTAGTCTGATAACGAATTAACGATTAAACTTTACAGAGTCTGTTATCAGCCGCAGTCTAATCTGGATTGAAGTCGCAAATAATTAAATTTTCAAAATCTGTATCATCTAAAACTCTAAATTAATAGAAAAATAATACATACCTACCAGAAATTTAATTGTTCGTATGCCTCATTGTATTTACAATATATTTACCTATTTGAAAGTCCGCTCTAACTCTGGTTTATTATTATAGTAAAGAAAATAAACTAATCTAATATTATGTTATTACTACGAATTCGCCGATGGTGACGCATCAAAATACCGCTCTATGATTGGTCGACAGAGTTAAAACGTCACAGGTACCGAATTAGATATGAAGTCTGATTGGCTCATTTAGTTGGTGCCAGAACAACAATAACACAGTGCCATTCCAATACACTTTTCTGATGAAATAAATAATAAAATTTCATCAGCTGATTGCAAGAAGAGAGAGAGAGAAAGAGGGGGGGATGATCTCTTCCTTGCAATCAGCTGCTGATAAGATATCAACTTTTAAAGTTCAGCCTCCCGAAATTAATAGATAAGAAAGAATATATTTTTATAACTTTAATCTATAGATTACAATATCAATGTCTTTATATGATATGGTATAGTTTGACTTATACCTATTATACGAAATTAGTTACATCAAAAAATCATACATTTGCTTACCTATATATGTGTGTTTTATTGAAATCAGCATATTTGATTATGTAATTGTTATATATTCCATCTATATTAAATACTTATTCAAAAATTATTCTATTTTGGTTAGAATATTTATTTGATAATTTTATATTATACCTAGGTACTGGTCTTTCATATTTTATTCACCTTTTTATAATTCATCAACTTCTTTTATAATTTATCCACCTCTTTTATAATTTATCCACCTCTTTATTAATTTATCCACTTCTTTTATAATTTATCCACCTCTTTTATAATTTATCCACCTCTATATTAATTTATCCACCTCTTTCATAATTTATCCACCTCTATATTAATTTATCCACCTCTTTTATAATTTATCCACCTCTTTCATAATTTATCCACCTCTTTTATAATTTATCCACCTCTTTCATAATTTATCCACCTCTATATTAATTTATCCACCTCTATATTAATTTATCCACCTCTTTTATAATTTATCCACATCTTTCATAATTTATCCACCTCTTTAATAATTTACCAACTCTTTCATAATTCATCCAACTATTTTATATTTTATCCACCTCTTTAATCCATCTCTTTCATATTTTATATATCCATCTCTTCCATATTTTATCCACCTCTTCCATATTTCATCCACCTCTTCCATATATTATCCACCTCTTCCATATTTCATCCACCTCTTCCATATTTTATCCACCTCTTCCATATTCCATCCACCTCTTCCATATTTTATCCACCTCTTCCATATTTCATCCACCTCTTCCATATTATATCCACCTCTTCCATATTCCATCTACCTCTTCCATATTTTATCCATCTCTTCCATAAATTATATTTCAATAAGCATCAATGTTGATTTCGATTCAATAAGCTAGAGTTGCTTGAGAGTAACCAAAAGAGATGTTATTTTTTGTGTGTTAAGAAATTTAGATGTTTCACGGGGGCGTATTTGATGGTCTCGTATCACGCTTTTAAATCCTGATATATGGTCTAACAGCTCTATACTTATCACGTGTGCTCAATTGTTATTATTTGCAGTGTGATTTAGTCCCCTAATTCACGCCATTGAATGGCTGTACAAAGATAGTATTTACATAGTTTAAATCATCCACAGTATCTGCGTAAATTGTCACCATTACTATTTGTACATCCGTATGAATAGGGTCAATGGGGACATTTGCTCTAGTATCTACAACAATTACGACTGATAGTCAGCGTCGAAAATGATTTATGAAGATAAAAGTGAATTGTCTCAACAGAACTATAGGTGAGCAAAGCTAGTTAATGAACTGCGTCCTGACTAGGGTAAGTTATTAATTATCGGTCAGTTCCCAATTTTCGGACACGTAAGAATAATAATAATTATTTAACTTTTATTTTTATTGGTATCCATGATACCTGCAGGTATCATGATACCAATAAAAATAAAAGGTAAATAATTATTATTATATCGTTTTTTCTTACGTGTCCGAAAATGGGGAACTGACCGATAATTAGGAACATACCCTATAACTTATTAATTACTTTGTATTTGAAAATTGAATAGAAATAAAATTATGTCCTGCATCAATTAATTGCAATCAAACAGGTTAGAAATCAAACGCACGATTTCAAAAGGATTTTGCTGGTGTAACATTTAAAAGTATATTATAATAAAGGTATAACCGTATAATTATATTATAAACTGGCAAGTAGAACAATTCTGATCGATTAAGTGAAAATTAATTAAAGTATATCCTTTTTTTAATTTCAACCTCATATTGTGATCAAACCTATCACTGCTGTATCTACATCCAAAACAATCTCCGATTATGTACAGTAATTGTCTTTCTGCTTTCACGGGTGAACTAAAATTCATCATTTTAGCGTATTTTGAGTTATTTTAAAGGAGTAAAATTGATGGTAATGATACAATGAAAATGTACTTCTGGATTCAAATACAGGTAAACAGTTGTCAGATGCAGGTAAACAGTTGTCAGATACAGGTAAACAGTTGTCAGATACAGGTAAACAGTTGTCAGATGCAGGTAAACAGTTGTCAGATGCAGGTAAACAGTTGTCAGATGCAGGTAAACAGTTGTCAGATGCAGGTAAACAGTTGTCAGATACAGGTAAACAGTTGTCAGATACAGGTAAACAGTTGTCAGATGCAGGTAAACAGTTGTCAGATGCAGGTAAACAGTTGTCAGATGCAGGTAAACAGTTGTCAGATGCAGGTAAACAGTTGTCAGATACAGGTAAACAGTTGTCAGATACAGGTAAACAGTTGTCAGATGCAGGTAAACAGTTGTCAGATGCAGGTAAACAGTTGTCAGATGCAGGTAAACAGTTGTCAGATACAGGTAAACAGTTGTCAGATGCAGGTAAACAGTTGTCAGATGCAGGTAAACAGTTGTCAGATGCAGGTAAACAGTTGTCAGATGCAGGTAAACAGTTGTCAGATGCAGGTAAACAGTTGTCAGATGCAGGTAAACAGTTGTCAGATGCAGGTAAACAGTTGTCAGATACAGGTAAACAGTTGTCAGATACAGGTAAACAGTTGTCAGATGCAGGTAAACAGTTGTCAGATGCAGGTAAACAGTTGTCAGATGCAGGTAAACAGTTGTCAGATACAGGTAAACAGTTGTCAGATGCAGGTAAACAGTTGTCAGATGCAGGTAAACAGTTGTCAGATGCAGGTAAACAGTTGTCAGATGCAGGTAAACAGTTGTCAGATGCAGGTAAACAGTTGTCAGATGCAGGTAAACAGTTGTCAGATACAGGTAAACAGTTGTCAGATACAGGTAAACAGTTGTCAGATGCAGGTAAACAGTTGTCAGATGCAGGTAAACAGTTGTCAGATGCAGGTAAACAGTTGTCAGATGCAGGTAAACAGTTGTCAGATGCAGGTAAACAGTTGTCAGATGCAGGTAAACAGTTGTCAGATACAGGTAAACAGTTGTCAGATGCAGGTAAACAGTTGTCAGATGCAGGTAAGCAGTTGTCAGATGCAGGTAAACAGTTGTCAGATGATGCAGGTAAACAGTTGTCAGATGCAGGTAAACAGTTGTCAGATGCAGGTAAACAGTTGTCAGATGCAGGTAAACAGTTGTCAGATGCAGGTAAACAGTTGTCAGATGCAGGTAAACAGTTGTCAGATGCAGGTAAACAGTTGTCAGATGCAGGTAAACAGTTGTCAGATGCAGGTAAACAGTTGTCAGATGCAGGTAAACAGTTGTCAGATGCAGGTAAACAGTTGTCAGGTGCAGGTAAACAGTTGTCAGATGCAGGTAAACAGTTGTCAGATGCAGGTAAACAGTTGTCAGATTCAGGTAAACAGTTGTCAGATGCAGGTAAACAGTTGTCAGATGCAGGTAAACAGTTTTCAGATGCAGGTAAACAGTTGTTAGATACATGGAAATACTGGTCAAAATAACTATTTATCATAAAGACATGGCACATGTTAACACTGCAGAAATTGTTAACAGTCTTTACAGATTGTGAACACAGCGCTTACTCTTATTCCTTCCCATTGTATATCATTTCTAACTATGGTTACATTTTCGTCTCAATATCCGTTCACACAATCCGTATATTTTGTTATTTACTCGTCTATATGTAAGTTTGACGTTGCCGTAGCTGTATATTGACGCCGCATGAGTAATGTGTTCGCTGATTGATTCATGGTTCTGGAAATAAAAGAGTTAGACATTCATTGGTTAGCAAATTAGATATATGAAGATAAGTAGGAGATATAGTGGGAACTAAAAATAACTTGGGACTTTATTACAAGGTAAGCATCACCTTAAAGTCTTTAGATAAACGCCTGTAGTACTCTTCAGCATTGGTCGGAATTTTGTACATTCCTGTCCATGCTGGTACTTTTTGAGATAAACCTTTGGGAAGAAAAAGTTTCACATGTTCAAAGAAGTTTAGTGAAAGTAATTCTTCTTATTAAATTAAATACTTGTTTACACTCTCAGTCACAACCTAGGAAATACCCGTGGTGATCACTGAGCACACGACACTGTCACCACAACAGTGTTCAAGGGTATTCCTTAGAGTATTTCCCAAGAGAAATACCGTTTGAACACTGTGCAAACTGATAATGAGAACACGGTTTAAGTAACTCAGAAATGAAATCAATATCTATTTCAAAATAATATAGATGAATAAGTATTTATTTTCTTTTCTGATATTACGATTCATTATACCTGAGCGATTGGCTGCAGAAAGGAAGAGCATGAATTCGCTTGTGGTTTCGAACTGGATAAGTATGGAGAGATGGCGTCTGCAGAATTCATCCATAGTCTGCCAGGACATCTGCTCATTTGGGGTCCAAACACAGCGGTTATCGACCAACAAGAAGGGAGGCTTACACTCGTCATCTCAGGGAAAGAAGTGAAGATATAACTTACTTACAGTATGTAGTTATATAAAAGTAGTGGTATTTGTAATATTTTCCAAGTTTATTAATTTCTCATTTCCAGGAAGAAACTATTTATTTGCAATACTTGTAAATATTTTGAATATTATTACGAAGTGACAACGACAAATATTTGTAAAAAATGGAAAATAATAGGAAATTTAAATACTGTGATTTGTGAACTTAGAACTATCATGCAGTGACTCTTTTCATTGATGTTACATCATGCAGTGACTCTTTTCATTGATGTTACACCATGCAGTGACTCTTTTCATTGATGTTACACCATGCAGTGACTCTTTTCATTGATGTTACACCATGCAGTGACTCTTTTCATTGATGTTACACCATGCAGTGACTCTTTTCATTGATGTTACACCATGCAGTGACTCTTTTCATTGATGTTACATCATGCAGTGACTCTTTTCATTGATGTTACACCATGCAGTGACTCTTTTCATTGATGTTACACCATGCAGTGACTCTTTTCGTTGATGTTACACCATACAGTGACTCTTTTCATTGATGTTACATCATGCAGTGACTTTTTCATTGATGTTACACCATGCAGTGACTCTTTTCATTGATGTTACACCATGCAGTGACTCTTTTCATTGATGTTACATCATGCGTGACTCTTTTCATTGATGTTACACCATGCAGTGACTCTTTTCATTGATGTTACATCATGCAGTGACTCTTTTCATTGATGTTACATCATGCAGTGACTCTCTTTCTCTAAAAGTACCTGCGACTGCAGGACAGTTTTCTTCGTCACTTCCATAGAGGCAATTCTTGACTCCATCACAGATCTGATCTTTTGCAATACAGACTTTGTTCTCTTCACATCTTATTGGCTTATCTTGGTCACACACATCTGGGAATATCGAAATTAAGAAATTCATCAACTAGATTCAATGTGGTTTTTATGTACTTTATACATGCAGGTCCCGCTTTTATCACCAAATCGTGTATCGGTCTTATTACCAAAATGGTAGTAAGACCAAGGTATGTCACAAGTAAATATATAATTTTTACTCCTTAATTGAACGTTTCATTCTATATGAGTTACAATAATGGTAAAATTGTTTTAAAGGTCCTCTTCAGGCTCCGAAATAATGAGTTTATTACATAATATTGTAAAACTAAGGTCCTCAGAACTCTCAGGTTATTAATTTAATAAGAATTGTAATGTAGCCAATTCCCTTAAATATAGGTTCATTTTCATTTATAATATTGTTAAAGGTTCATTAAACTATATATCAATTGCAGTTTGTGATGATTGAAAATTTGAGAATATACATATACAGTATGGGCCACAATAAAGTTTCCGCTTTTCAAATACTTGTAAATCGTTAGCCAATGTACGGAAAAACTGTATCTTGGTCTCTTTTTCTTCGCCTCTTATTGTACTATTAACAGGTAAAAACAATTTCGAACCGATGGACATATAGTTTAAGAACAGGTAAGCAAAGAGTGAGGGTCATTATTTTTGTCATTGCGCGAAGGTCATTCTTAGAGCTAACTCTGTGATTTTACTTACTAAAAGGCAGTGAATAAAAGGGGGAAAAATATAATGGTAGTCATCATAATACAGGGTGCTTACACTTCTTCCTTGGAAACTATTTGCAAATTGAACAACTTCAGTGACATTTTGATCTCATTGAAGTTTTCACTCTGAATATTCATTCTTCGCTTGTTCATTGCATGGTAAAGACCCGCTTCAAACTTGCATTTTTAACACCGCAGAAAAAAGCTCTTCTTAAAATGTGTTTTACAGTTGCGTTTTTTTTTATTGCTGATGGAAAAGTCACATTAATTTTTTACCTCAGCGATAAAAAAACACAAGTGTGAACACATTTTAAGAAGAGCTTTTATCTGCGATGTTAAAAATGCAAGTGTGAAGCGGGTTTTTACCACGCAATGAACAAGCGAAGAACGAATATTCTTTTCACGAAAATTCAATGATATCAAAATGTAACTGAAGTTGTTCAATTTCAAAATAGTTTCCAAGGAAGAAGTGCAACACCCTGTATTAAAATGTCTACCGTTATATTTTTTACTTTTATTCACTGCCTTTTAGTAAGTAAAATCACAGAGTTAGCTCTAAGAATAACCTTCGCGCAATGACAAAAATAATCACCCTCACTCTTTGCTTACCTGTTCTTAAACTATGTCCATCAGTTCTAAAATGTTTTTACCTGTTAATAGTACATAAAGAAGCGGAGAAAGAGAGACCAAGACACATTATTTTTGTCCATTGGCTAACGATTTACAAGTATTTGAAAAAGCGGAAACTTTTTTGTGGCCCATACAGTATAGTTTCAATTTATTTCCAAAATCAGATATAAAAATAGAATCAATATAAAGAATCAGAGAAACAAAACCGGTGAGAATGTCTGATCAAATGAATTCTCTACACTCACTCAAAGTAAAAAATTTTCTCTCGACTCCAGTTTCGCTTCGAATTTCGCAGCTGTAGTTTCCTTCGAGATTTTTTTCAATGTCTCCGAAGTAGAGGTAGTGGGTGTCACCGAGAGTTCTTGCGAAAACGCTGCCTTCCTCTTGTGAAACAATTAGATCCGATTCTACATTTCTCCAGCTAACCTAAGAAAATTAATTTCCAGTCCATTAAGCAATTATTTCATAAAACAATAATAAAAAAAATGAGAATTTATAACCAACCGTTTCAGAAGTGCCGAGATTTTCAACTTTACTAGGAATGGAGAGGGACATTTTCGAAATTCCAGTAAAAGTCGTTATAGATTCCACGAACTGTCCGCTCACACTCAATTCACCTGAAAAAAAAAATTTAATGGTGATGACTATTACTACTATATCTAAATTTCATCACGCTTGAACTACGATCGAGGCCTAGCCTAGAAATTTTTTCTGCATGTCTGGTATTCAAAATAAATGGAATATATTTCTATTGGTAGGTACCGTACAATAAGTGTCAAAAATTAATTTTGAAATCCCATTTCTTCCAGAAAACTATTCAACCAAAATTACACTTGAAACAGAGTATAATCTTGCGCCCATTAATTATTACCTCGACAGCCATATGCCAAATTATGCAGAGTGACTGCCAGATTACTATATTGAAGCTAACCCTAAATCTCACAGCTTTCTTCATCTCCTCCATCTTGGCAATCAACAGTACCGTCACACTGCTTCTGTGTCCACAAACACCTGTGTTCGAGTCTGCATTGGAATTTCCCGGCACGTTTGCATATGTCTTTGAAAGGGTCAGTCTCTCTGTAGTCCACACAGTTTTCGCATTTACAGTGATCATCTGTGAAGCCACACACGCCGTTAGCACTGCAGCAGGGAGCAGATCCATATGGATCACAAGATGGAGTCATCAACATATTTCTAAATTGGCTAATGTCTCCAACCAAACTCTTCAAAGCCAGGACCCTGTAATCAATTCCAATCGTTCCTATGCCGCATCTTTCATTATTCACTGAATCGATGTAGATATCATTACTATCTGTGAGATATATGAGAATTATGAATGAGTGGTGTTACAGTGACGAATACAATTTTTTATGATATGCAAAAAAATCTACTATTTTCTCTATATTCTACTGTCAAATAATTCATTTTCTTACCCATTATTGTGAGGGTTACAGTCCTGGAAAGAATTTGGCCTTCATGCGTGAAGAAGCAGTTATACTCCTCCATCATTTTCCTTGGCTATAATTATCAAATAATGTATAGAATCCTCAGAATAAGTCTGGAACCGATTATCTGTATTATTGGTATGTGGAAAGAACAAAAATTCAGTTCCATTTGTTCGCTCCCTACTCCAATAAACCTGCGGGTTAAGAAATAAGTCTTAGCTCATTTTGACATATTAATGATGATTTATTTGTTTTGTTTTTATCACATAGAAATTCTGATACTAATAATTGTTAGTAGAATTTATGACCTATAAGGCTATAAACATATTATCAGTAATCTCTCTCATAATTGTAGTCAGAAGATGCAGATTTACTGATTGCAAGAATAAAATATTGATTTGGTAATTAAAAATGTATGATATTAGTTCGTGACACGTAAATCTAAAATGTAATCGGAGAGTTTAAAAAACTGAATATGTAGTCCACTACTACTGAGTTTGAATAGTTTTACTCTTTTTATTCATCTTTAATATGATAAAAGGTAGTGTTACTCTGATGGCATTTCATATACACAGAAAATGATTCAAAAGATTTTGTAACTCTTGAGAGTAAAAATAGAAAGTCTCTCTTACAAGAAATAAAATATTTCAAAGACAAATAATTCAATTAAACCTTGGATCTCCAACACAGAGAAAAAAGTCATTAACCGTAAATATGTGCGTTTAGAAATACCTACAATCTTAATCATAACTTCAATTTATATTTTTTCTGACACTATTTGTTGTAATTGATGGGAGTAAGGGAGAACCGGGAGCATTCGGACAAAGGGATAGTTCGAACAACTCGTTTAAACATGTTTATAATTGTCGGAACTACCGCTTATTGCAACTGAATGTGTGCGAGGTGTTACCCATCAACCATTTGAAAGATCCAATGCGGATATGTACTATTTCGCCCCCCAAGGTGTAATTTACTGTTTTCTTCAATATTGATGTAATTTTTCGTGATTCAATTAGATCGTGTGTGGACTATATGAATACGAAACTGATTCTCAATCTCAAAGGTATGAATTATATCAATATTATATGTTATGTTTGTTGTGTTAAAAAATTAATATGAATGAAATTAGAAAAATGGTGATGTTTTTAATTTAGAAGTGTCATTTGGGATGAATCGGACACTTCTGTTGAGTTTGGTTCGGACAGTGTCCGAACCTTCCCTCTGTATCCGATTCAGTCCACCATTACAATTTATTGAAGTAATTCTTATGAAGAGGACATTCTGAACTTGAAGTTAATTATTTCAATTGACATAGCATTCGTTAATAAGGTTAGTTGCAACTCTTAATATTAGTGTCTTTATTTGACAGTTTGGCGATCGTATTCATGCCTTTTCATTATAAAAGGAAAACTGATAGAGTCCGCAATAAAGACAGTATTCAAAAAACATTTGATGAATTCCAAAAAGGTTTATCTGTGAGAAAAGCTGCTGAAATTGGATGTGTAACAAGATCTACACTTACGGATTATACTTTAAACATTTGATAAAATATTTAAGATGTAATTTACTAATTTTGGTGAATTCCAAGAAAAAGGAAATAGTTATACCCAAAGTAAAAGGCAATAGTTATACAATTTGCTTTTGATATATAGCTATTAAATAAAAGGATAATTTCACAGTGATTACTCATGGACTATCTATATTTTGTTGGAGAAAATGTTCAATTATTACAATAATATTATTATGATAAAATTTCAAATACGATGAATTATTACTGTGAGTCTGTGAATAACAAGTCATTATGGTTTATTTCAATTAAATTAGTAGATCCGAATTCAACCCTATCGTTTAATTACCCAAATTTCCAATGTTTTAACCATTTTTATGGTGTCCGAATCATCCTAACAGCTTGTCCGAAGTCTCTCTCTAGGTATAAGGAGCATTCGGACACTTGAATCTCTCTTACATTTTGTCTTATAACTATCGAATGAAGGTAAAATGATATATCTACATACATAAATTTTTATATAGTTAAATTCGAATTAGTTTACAAATTATTCATTTTTCCCTAAAAGTGTCCGCGAATGCTCCCGGTTCTCCCCTAAACCACATATTGGAAGTCCAGTAATCTGCGTATATAAAAAGTTGGTTTCTTCATCTTTGAAATAGGTTATTCTTTAGATAATCTATCCACCACTACTCTTATAGTGTTCTAATTTTCGTTGTCTCTTCTCTAGGGCTAAAAATACTTACGGTAGCATTTGTGTTTTTGACTGTGCAAGGTAGTTTTACTCGATCGTCTGGATAGCAGCGGGCTACGTTTGGAGTACTCTCATCAAAACCCACCACGTTGGCTAGAATCAAAAATAAATTTTAAATGTTTAAAATTTTCGGTCGTACAATCATGCATTGTTAATCAATTAGAAATACTCTTGAATAAATGGAAGAAAATGAACAGCCTCATAAGCTTTAACTTGACAAATTCAATTACTCGGAAAATTGTTTTATATATTTTATTGAATCTGATAATAATTTGATACCATTACAAACATAGCAGATTTTACCCAAAATTAATTAGAAGGAGAGTTACCAAATAACTTAGGCAGATGTCAAACCGGTTGAAGGAAACTTGACCGAAAGACATTTGGCCGAAAGATTTTTTTTTGAAAAAGAAACTGGATTAACAAATTCAAAAATATGAAGAGAAGCTTTTTTCCACCCCTCACATTTGCGATGAAATCAGTGATTAGGAAAAAAAATTAAATTTGATGGAAATAAAAAAAATACATTCATTGAATTAACCAGAGACTGTAGTTCGTAATATAGATACACATTAATGAGAATTTTCCTTTTATAAAATAACTTTCAATTCCATGGAAATAGAAATCATAATTTAATTAAACGGAGCCTGCAGTTCGTAATATGGATTTACATTGAAAAAAGTCTTTCGGCCAAATGTCCATTCGGCCAAATTTACGCCAAATCCACTTTCGGCCGCGCACGATCAAACCAGTAACTCGAACTGTGTAAACTTGAATCCTGATAGATCCAATCAGCGAACGGATATATTAAAATCGAAAATAAATATATCAGTTAACAGAACTATAATTTAAAATGTTCAAACAGTAGTCATAATTACTACAAGTTTTATAACTAATGCTTACCCTGTACTTTGATGACTGCGTTCACCACACAGAGACTCCAGAGTGCAATGTATGGTAAAGTTAAAGCCATGATGTCTTGAAACTGTGTTCTCATTCACGATTGCTGGTATAGGTAATTTATCAATGTACTTATTGATACACTGAGATTTGCATTTTTGAAACTTTTGTAATCTTGTATACCGTTCTATCCACGAGAAGTGATCAAGTGAACTCTACATTGTTGATTATTAGTCACAAAGCAATATACACCGAGACTGCATTTGTTACCTGCCTTATATTATAATGGCATGGCAGCAGTAAGAAACTAGTTGTACTACACAAGAGAAGTCAATAACAGTCTAACAGTTCAACCATTTACTGTGAGGGCTAAAATGTGATCCGTTTTCTGATTGGTCAGAATAGTGTTGTGTCATTATGAGCCAGGCAATACCAGTCAATGATTGGATATGAGAGCATTACGTCACTGTAGATCAGTAATGGAAGATCTCTGATTGGTTCGCGAGAAAAGTGACTTTGTAACATCACAGCTAGTGCACTGTACAAAAATGTACATTATAGTACAACGAAGCCACTGTACGACATTTTCACTATCCTCTGTTATTCATTCATCTGATTGTTATTTACGTACAGAAACATTAGTCTTTTAATGAGACAATTAACATTCATTGAATGTCAAGTGGCAGTTTGCTTCTTCTAATTTGGTGAATAATTTTTGTATTTGTCTTCATTTCATTATTACATATTTTGAATATTACTCTTGAGATCCCGGTTATAATGACATCTCCGGTTTTTAACATCTTTAATCACGGACATCAGAACAATATTTCGCCGAATAAAACATTTAGCATCATCAGGCAGTGGGAATAGTCTGTTAGTGATATAAGTTACCTATGTTAGAGTTATTTATTAATGTTAAAAAAAAAAGATAAAATTGGTTGACAGACAATCTAGTCGTAATGAGACTAAGAGCATGTGTTGTGGAAATATTAAAATTGAGACTATAACATAAAAATAAAAATTACTGAACAACACCAATATCACCAGTCAATTTCTAATATCGAATTGAAGAAAACCTAATAATAGCAGAAGAACGGTTGAGTGTTATTGTTTCTTAAATAATGAACTACGAAGCGAATACTTGATCAATTTATTTTCCGTAATCTGAAATATTATGTTATATCCTATTTAATTACACTTAGTTCTACAAATTTAAAGAAATCCTCGTGAAATTTTAATTTAGAGTGAAGAAAGAAAGACTTATTGTTGAAACTCACAAGATCCAAATTGTTCAAAAACTGCATGCTGCAGATTTCGACCAAAGAAGGCAACTTGCTTCGTCGTGTATTAAAATAAACGAAATGAAACCTAATTTCATGGAAGAACTTATGTCTGTCAGATGAAACTCACTTCTGCTTGGATGATACCTACTGTTAACGAACAAAATTCAAGAGTTTGTGCAAATCGAAACCCTGAAAATATACATACCTTTCCCGTTCACTCTCAACGGGTCAGAGTTTGGTTCGCAGTTACGGCGTATTAAGTTATTGGATCCTATTTCGCTGGAATTGCAGCCACTGTTATTTCAGAACATTATTTGTAGATGTTTAATTATTATTCTTTCCCTATACAGGCATACCCCGATCTTATTACGTGTCACATTTATGACAATCGAATAAGTGTGGAAATGTCTTTCTCCACGTATAGATAACATTTTAGGGCTAACTTTGGTGATTTAATTTGTCGTATTCAGTTAAGCTACTTTCACCGTAACTAATATAGGTGGGACAGGTTAAAAATAATTTTGTGGTAAGTAATATGCGTTATTCACTGTTGATTTTTTAAATCTATCCCAAATGCACAAGATACGACGAAAACAGTGTAACTGCAAATTATCATCATAAATACCAAAGTTAATATTTTCAATTCCTGGAAAAATTATTGCGAGACATGACCCACACTTTTATATTTTCATAAGTCTGAGTCTCAATAAGAGCGGGGTATGCCTTCAATATCAGAAAAAGTCATTAACAATTTCAGCAAGACACATCACAAATATGGTGGCCGTAAATTTCGGTCTCGGAATTATAAATGACATCTCAACATAAATGACCGTTATGTAGTTTACTGTATCCGCTAGTTTGTTGTACTGCACACTTAATAATTGTTTAATAAGCTAGCAGGGGGTGGGAGACCCACAAAATTCAATGGCTACTCTGAGGAATAAATTTTCTGGCAAGTTAATTTTAAAATTTAGTGATATTGAATAGGCACCCAGATCTCCCGACCTAACAGTTCCTGTTTTTATTTGTGTGGCTATTTGAAAAACAATGTATGAAGGAGCAACCCAAACACAACTGCAGACCTCAAGGCAAATATTATGGTATAGAAATCAACAGAATTGATTACACAAAGCTTCAGGGAGTCATGTCATCGACCATTAAAAGAATGCATGAATGTTTAGCAGTTTGCAGCATTGTAAAACGTAGGATTTTAGCTTTAAAAAGGGTTTATTACTTTTCCATGCTAAAAATCATTTCAAAACTGGCCATTGTGATGATGTACTATCAGAGAAAAGAGTCACTGTGATGATGTACTATCAGAGAAAAGAGTCACTGTGATGATGTACTATCAGAGAAAAGAGTCACTGTGACGATGTACTATCAGAGAAAAGAGTCACTGTGATGATGTACCATCAGAGAAAAGAGTTACTGTGATGATGTACTATCAGAAAAAAGAGTCACTGTGATGATGTACTATCAGAGAAAAGAGTCACTGTGATGATGTACTATCAGAGAAAAGAGTCACTGTGATGATGTACTATCAGAGAAAAGAGTCACTGTAATGATGTACTATCAGAGAAAAGAGTCACTGTGATGATGTACTATATCAGAGAAAAGAGTCACTGTGATGATGTACTATCAGAGAAAAGAGTCACTGTGATGATGTACTATCAGAGAAAAGAGTCACTGTGATGATGTACTATCAGAGAAAAGAGTCACTGTGATGATGTACTATCAGAGAAAAGAGTCACTGTGATGATGTACTATCAGAGAAAAGAGTCACTGTGATGATGTACTATCAGAGAAAAGAGTCACTGTGATGATGTAATATCAGTGAAAAAAGTCACGGTGATGATGTACTATCAGAGAAAAGAGTCACGGTGATGATGTACTATCAGAGAAAAGAGTCACGGTGATGATGCACTATCAGAGAAAAGAGTCACTGTGATGATGTACTATCAGAGAAAAGAGTCACGGTGATGATGTACTATCAGAGAAAAGAGTCACGGTGATGATGTACTATCAGAGAAAAGAGTCACGGTGATGATGTACTATCAGAGAAAAGAGTCAATGTGTTGAAGTACTATCAGAGAAAAGAGTCACGGTGATGATGTACTATCAGAGAAAAGAGTCACGGTGATGATGTACTATCAGAGAAAAGAGTCACTGTGATGATGTACTATCAGAGAAAAGAGTCACGGTGATGATGTACTATCAGAGAAAAGAGTCAATGTGTTGAAGTACTATCAGAGAAAAGAGTCACGGTCATGATGTACTATCAGAGAAAAGAGTCACGGTGATGATGTACTATCAGAGAAAAGAGTCACTGTGATGATGTACTATCAGAGAAAAGAGTCACGGTGATGATGTACTATCAGAGAAAAGAGTTACTGTGATGATGTACTATCAGAGAAAAGAGTCACTGTGATGATGTACTATCAGAGAAAAGAGTCACTGTGATGATGTATTATCAGACAAAAGAGTCACTGTGATGATGTACTATCAGAGAAAAGAGTCACTGTGATGATGTACTATCAGAGAAAAGAGTCACTGTGATGATGTAATATCAGAGAAAAAAGTCACGGTGATGATGTACTATCAGAGAAAAGAGTCACGGTGATGATGTACTATCAGAGAAAAGAGTCACTGTGATGATGTACCATCAGAGAAAAGAGTCACTGTGATGATGTACTATCAGAGAAAAGAGTCACTGTGATGCTGTACTATCAGAAAAAAGAGTCACTGTGATGATGTACTATCAGAGAAAAGAGTCACTGTGATGATGTACTATCAGAGAAAAGAGTCACTTTGATGATGTACTATCAGAGAAAAGAGTCACTGTGATGATGTAATATCAGTGAAAAAAGTCACGGTGATGATGTACTATCAGAGAAAAGAGTCACGGTGATGATGTACTATCAGAGAAAAGAGTCAATGTGTTGAAGTACTATCAGAGAAAAGAGTCACGGTGATGATGTACTATCAGAGAAAAGAGTCACTGTGATGATGTACTATCAGAGAAAAGAGTCACGGTGATGATGTACTATCAGAGAAAAGAGTTACTGTGATGATGTACTATCAGAGAAAAGAGTCACTGTGATGATGTACTATCAGAGAAAAGAGTCACGGTGATGATGTACTATCAGAGAAAAGAGTCAATGTGTTGAAGTACTATCAGAGAAAAGAGTCACGGTGATGATGTACTATCAGAGAAAAGAGTCACTGTGATGATGTACTATCAGAGAAAAGAGTCACGGTGATGATGTACTATCAGAGAAAAGAGTTACTGTGATGATGTACTATCAGAGAAAAGAGTCACTGTGATGATGTAATATCAGAGAAAAAAGTCACGGTGATGATGTACTATCAGAGAAAAGAGTCACGGTGATGATGTACTATCAGAGAAAAGAGTCACTGTGATGATGTACCATCAGAGAAAAGAGTCACTGTGATGATGTACTATCAGAGAAAAGAGTCACTGTGATGCTGTACTATCAGAAAAAAGAGTCACTGTGATGATGTACTATCAGAGAAAAGAGTCACTGTGACGATGTACTATCAGAGAAAAGAGTCACTGTGATGATGTACTATCAGAGAAAAGAGTTACTGTGATGATGTACCATCAGAGAAAAGAGTCACTGTGATGATGTACTATCAGAGAAAAGAGTCACTGTGATGATGTACTATCAGAGAAAAGAGTCACTGTGATGATGTACTATCAGAGAAAAGAGTCACTGTAATGATGTACAATCAGAGAAAAAAGTCACTGCATGATGTACTATCAGAGAGAAGAGTCACTGTGATGATGTACTATATCAGAGAAAAGAGTCACTGTGATGATGTACTATCAGAGAAAAGAGTCACTGTGATGATGTACTATCAGAGAAAAGAGTCACTGTGATGATGTACTATCAGAGAAAAGAGTCACTGTGATGATGTACTATCAGAGAAAAGAGTCACTTTGATGATGTACTATCAGAGAAAAGAGTCACTGTGATGATGTAATATCAGTGAAAAAAGTCACGGTGATGATGTACTATCAGAGAAAAGAGTCACGGTGATGATGTACTATCAGAGAAAAGAGTCAATGTGTTGAAGTACTATCAGAGAAAAGAGTCACGGTGATGATGTACTATCAGAGAAAAGAGTCACTGTGATGATGTACTATCAGAGAAAAGAGTCACGGTGATGATGTACTATCAGAGAAAAAAGTTACTGTGATGATGTACTATCAGAGAAAAGAGTCACTGTGATGATGTACTATCAGAGAAAAGAGTCACGGTGATGATGTACTATCAGAGAAAAGAGTCAATGTGTTGAAGTACTATCAGAGAAAAGAGTCACGGTGATGATGTACTATCAGAGAAAAGAGTCACTGTGATGATGTACTATCAGAGAAAAGAGTCACGGTGATGATGTACTATCAGAGAAAAGAGTTACTGTGATGATGTACTATCAGAGAAAAGAGTCACTGTGATGATGTACTATCAGAGAAAAGAGTCACTGTGATGATGTACTATCAGAGAAAAGAGTCACGGTGATGATGTACTATCAGAGAAAAGAGTCAATGTGTTGAAGTACTATCAGAGAAAAGAGTCACGGTGATGATGTACTATCAGAGAAAAGAGTCACTGTGATGATGTACTATCAGAGAAAAGAGTCACGGTGATGATGTACTATCAGAGAAAAGAGTTACTGTGATGATGTACTATCAGAGAAAAGAGTCACTGTGATGATGTACTATCAGAGAAAAGAGTCACTGTGATGATGTATTATCAGACAAAAGAGTCACTGTGATGATGTACTATCAGAGAAAAGAGTCACTGTGATGATGTACTATCAGAGAAAAGAGTCACTGTGATGATGTAATATCAGAGAAAAAAGTCACGGTGATGATGTACTATCAGAGAAAAGAGTCACGGTGATGATGTACTATCAGAGAAAAGAGTCACTGTGATGATGTACTATCAGAGTAAAGAGTCACGGTGATGATGTACTATCAGAGAAAAGAGTTACTGTGATGATGTACTATCAGAGAAAAGAGTCACTGTGATGATGTACTATCAGAGAAAAGAGTCACTGTGATGATGTACTATCAGAGAAAAGAGTCACTGTGATGATGTACTATCAGAGAAAAGAGTCACTGTGATGATGTACTATCAGAGAAAAGAGTCACTGTGATGATGTACTATCAGAGAAAAGAGTCACTGTGATGATGTACTATCAGAGAAAAGAGACTAACTACTTCTGTATCATTGATAGTACCTCAAAATGATGATTGAAGATGGTAGTTGAACATTTTCATCAACAATTATCATAATTAAAGTTAATTCAATATCTTCTGCACAGGCATATAAAAGAGGAATATACAATATACAATATACATATATATATATCTTTATAAATATGACTTTTATCATAAACATGCATATTGTTATTAATATGCATCTTGCCAACCACATGCGTATTTTTGAAAAAATTACATGTGTTCCTTTAACTCTTTATCGTTCAGAAAACCTGTTTTGATACTGATTTCAAGTAACTAATATGTCAGTAGGACATGTCAATCCCAAGCTTCAATCACGGATACTTTTTACAGGAAACAATACATAACCTCTTATCGGACATCAGAATTATCTTCAGATAGTGATCAAGCTGTCAGACTATTACTTGTCTTTATTGAAATCTGACCCTCTAGTCAGAGGTCTCCAGATTTTTATTTCTCAAGAACCAAAACTGAAAATTATTGCTTTCATATTTATAGCCTACAGTGTCTAATAAATGAATAAACTGCATTGAATCTCCTATTTGATAATAAAAGGAAACTATATAATTACTGAAAATAGTCGAAAAGGGCTGTGAACCATGATGGGTTCACTGTGAACCTACCTCTGGTTCATAGGTTCACAGCGGACCACTTCAGGAAACACTGCTTTAATTGGATTCTAGTTGAATAGGTATTTACATACTTACATTGAACTGTTTGAATTGAGTGAACGATAAGCATCCTATGTCTCGGGAAACATAGAAAAGCCACATTACTTGGGTTAGAAAAATGTTAACTGAACACAACTGTCGTATTAAATTGGTAAAAAGAAAATATAGGATGCATGCTTTGTTGCTGAATTCACTTCACTCCATTACTTGCGGTTAAATATTATTCAAAGATCATTTCTCTGTGTGTCAAAATATGCTCATACCGTCAAGCATTTATTTATTTAATTATGATTTAGAATATTAGAAAATACTCATCCAGTGTCCACCTGAGAGCAGAATTGAATTTATTTTAGTATAGCGCTTCAAAAATATTTAGTAAAAAAAAATAAAAGTTGCTTTTCATAAAATATTAATATTGCTTATGTCGTATGTTCCACAATAGATATGTTAATCAATACGACCATTACTTGTAATAGTTGGTTAGGATATCCCATTTTCTTCACAAACACAACTATAGGTATTTATACTACCTAATTGGTACTTATAAACAGGATTTATGGTTTAAATTAGACTCATAAAATATATTGTGCGGGTCTTTCACTATTACGTGCTTCAGTGTTGGCGGAAAATTTTGCAAAATTTTTTCAAAGGAATTCAAATGAAAATTGGTGATGATTCAGGCCACACAGTTCGATAATTGCTCGCAGTTATGCACTCTGTGATTTCTAATTATAAAGGAAATTTCGTGGCTTGGAAAGGGACCCATTAATTTTGTGTAAACTAAAGTGCACCAAACAATATATTTTGGTGAATGAAGAGCCCAGATAGAATTTTTGTTGTGGGTAACTATTGGTTATACCACAGTTATGATACAACTTGTCGAGCTTATATTATATTTTTTGGAAACGGACTAGGGTAAGTTCCGAATTATCAGTCAGTACTACATCTTCGGTAATATAAGAAAAACAATATAAAAATTGTTATTATTAGATAGCACTGTGTAATAGTAATAATTTTTATATTGTTTTTCATTATATGACCGAAGATGTGGTACTGACCGATAATTCATATCTTACCCTAATCCCCGCCGGACTTTTCCGCGTTGGATATCTTTTCAATTTAAACTCTGGATTTTTTAATTAATTTTTTGAAAAAAAATAGTTTTAACAACAAAAAAAAATTCGTTGCGGTGAAATCGTATGTCGAAGACTGCCATCTGAAATAAAGAGACTTTTTTTTCGATTTCATATCCCTTTTTTAATAATATTATTGCCTGGAAATAGGTCAAACCAACTCGTTGATCCGTTTTGTATCCTCCTTCGATAATTAATTTTCTGGATTTCTACACTCTAACTTAGGTATGTTTTCATAGGCACTAGGAATTTTCCCCGCCGGGCCATTCCCCGCCCGACTATTCTCCGCCGGACTTTTCCCCGCCAGGACTATTCCCCACCGGACTTTTCCCCGCCTGGACTATTCCCCGCCGGACTTTTCCCCGCCGAATAAAATAATAGTAATTTGGGCTATTCAATTATAATTTCGATATAACAAACCATTTATCAATAGAAGACACATTTTATTAACAGACTTAAAAAGTAATACAGCCTTTTTTAGCTTTGATTTCCGTATGTGTCCATATTGGTCGTTTTTATTTTAAGACTGTACCTTCGTATATTTGCACAATTAATATATGATACAAATTTCAAACGGATTGCCAAATGTCGCAATTTAGTCTAAGAAGCTACGATTAGTTCAATTTATTCCAACTCTAAAGTTATACATATCGCGAATTTATTATTTTCTTAGCCAGCTATTATAAAGAATGGTGATCTATTTACTTCTCGTTCAAATATATACTTTTCCAGAACACGAATAAATTTAATTGCAATTTATTAATTTGACAATTAATATACTATAAAATTAATAACCCTACAATATATTTTCTTATTACACTTAATATTGGCCTCTTTTATAGTATTTTTTTTCTATTGTGCATATTTAATATTTGTACCTTAAAGAACTTACGATGAATTAACCATTATTATAAAAATACATAGGTTATAGTGTAGAAATCCTTAAATCAAGACTTTTCAAGTAGTCAGATTTGAGGATGATTTAGATATAAAGTCGTACATTTTCTCTAAAAATCTCCAATGAAAACTAATTATCGAGAGAGTAATTACAAAACGGTTTCGGTTCAAGGAGTTGGTAACTGACCAATTTCCATGCAAAAATGTTAAACAAAATCCAAAAAATTAGTTAGTTGCGACGGCAGAGTTTGATTTTATAATTTCACGGCAATAGATTTATTGGTCAAAACGATTTTTTTCAAAAACTAATTAAAAAATCTAAACAATAAATTGTCTTCCAGAGTTTAAATTAAAAAAAAAATTAGGCGGGGAAAAGTCCGGCGGGGAAAAGACGAGCGAGGAAAAGTCCAGCGGGGAAAAATCCAGGCGGGAAAAAGTCCGTTTCTCATTTTCCTAATAATGGTGAGCCCAATATATAAGTTCTTTAAGGTATAACCGAATAAATATTAATTATACATAGGCTATTAGAAGAAAAACCACAGTAAAGAGAGGCTTCTATTTAGTTTACTACATGTCTTTAATGAGTTTATTTATTATGTAGTATATCAATTATCAAATGAATAAAATAAAATACAATTAAATTTATTAGTGTTCTGAAAAGCATTAATTAATAAAAAAAAAGATCACCATTTTTCATATTAGCTGACTAAGAAAAACTGAATTCACGAGCTGGGACAAACTGAATTAATCGTAGCAGCTCAGAGTATAGCAAACTAGATTACGTGCACTCGGTAGAGCGCATACCTTCGCCGTCGCTTTGACCCGTTTTCTCCCGAAATTTAATAAACTGGAGACCAATCGTTTCACCACCAAATTTCAGGCAATTTGGTTGAACACTTTTTCAGTTATGCGAATATCAAGATTATAAATAAATAAATAAATAAATGCCGGGTAAAATATGACCTTTCTGCATTTTTCAGTAGGTAATAAATAGAGAAGAATGCTAAGTTTCGAATTCATTGACGGTGAACTTGATCGATTCTTCAGAAACGATGTAAGAAAATCAAATCACCTAATAATACACTCAAATATTATAAGTATTATTAGGTGAAAATTATAAGTGATTAGAGTGTAAAACGTGATAAAAACAATTTTATGTAATTTATTTTCCATGGAAATGATCATTTTAATGAAATAATAGCACATTTGTTATTTAAAAACAAATGGGAAATATTTTGTGTGACGTCACTTGTATGTAATATTTTTTGTTGTTCCAATATTGTACTTGGTATACCTCTCTATTTATTTACTAAGACTCAGAGTACCTAGCGACACTTGGTAATCCCTCAGTATTGCTGTAATGTTTGTACTTTGTAGAATCCGTGAATTGTATGCGAATTTAAGAAGGTATACAGTTTTAAAGTAAAAACAATCAATGCCGAAAGCGAAGCTAAAATAAGACTGTATTACTATGTAAGTCTGTTAATAAAATGTGTTTTCTATTGATGAATTGTTTGCTTTATCAAAATTATACCTAATTAGCCCTGTATAAGTACTGATATTTTATTCAGTGTGGAAAAGTCCTGGCGGGAAAAGTCCTTGTTGGGAAAAGTCCAGACGGGAAAAATCCTTGTGGGGAAAAGTTCTTGCAGGGAAAAGTCCAGGCGGGAAAAGTCCTTGTGGTGAAAAGTCCAGGCGGTAAAAGTCCTTGCGGGGAAAAGTCCAGGCGGGAAAAGTCCTTGCGGTGAAAAGTCCAGGCGAAGAAAAGTTCAGCGAGGATAAGTCCTAATGACAATACACAATACACTGTAATTTGTGCTAATACTCCTGAAATACACACTATACACTGTAACACTGTAATTGACACTAGTACTATTAATAAATATAACAAATACTTAGTAATTAGCAAGTAAATAGCCTCATTACTTTTAAAAGACGTGTTCCTGTTAAGTATCAGATAAAGGTTATTGATATTAGTGGTGGTCTTTATCGTTATCGTTAGACATTTTACATAAAACTCACTTTTTATCGCTTGTTTCAAATGAAGAGGATGTAGTTATCATTATTCACATAGAATATATAATTATCTCACAAGTTTATTCTCTTTTGAACATTTAGTGAACTGGTCGTAGCGCCATTTAAAAAGATATATAAAAACCTTATTGGTTAACTATGGAAAATGCAATGTCATTGACATAATGTGTAGAGTTTTCAGAAGCAATTCAAGCACGTGTATAAGAACAGGTTTTTAGTTTTTATATATATGAAGGAAATATTACTGAATTTTAATGGACAATATTTTAATAGAGATTATCGGTAAAGCGTATATAAAATATTTAAATAATGAATATTATTATACGTCGATAGTAGGCAATACAGGTAGAAGATTTTATATATATGCATCATAATGGTGAAAAAAATATATTAAGATATAAAGAATTCAAATACTATCAGGAGGAGTTGAATCCTATATTTGCAATTTATTTGATTACGGTTATAGGATTTGAATCCTCTCTCTATAATTGTACTTTTTTAATTCATGATAATGTAGTACTTTTCATCCAATCTCTGATATTTTTAACCTATGCATTCTCTCATATGTTCATTTACTGCAAAATTATAAAGAACTGTTATTTTCAAAAAAGTACTAGTCATGTTTTAACCTGTTTTACCGTATGTCCGTCACTCGAAGGGAGAGAACTGTCGCATTGCATGCTTTTAATGATAACGCCATACATGTCCTATTAAGATTCTCTGTACGCACAATTTTCAATACAAACTGGTTTGAAACTGGTCACCAGGTTGTGACCCAATTTAGGGTGCGCCCTACTTTGGGTCACGCGTTTATAAAAACAGCCACAACCTAGAAACTGACATCAGTGTACGAAGAGACAGACCGAAGAAAGGTAGGAAGGATATGAGCTGCGGAGAAGTTGGTATAAAATATATATATATATAAATTTATTAACTATCGGTGAATATGAAAATTTGATACGAACAGAAATTTCAATGATTTGTGAGATGGAATTTTTTTTTTCTATCAATTATATTGAGTGTTAATTGTTACTTGGAAACGAACATTATATGTAAATAATTTGAAAATGTGGTGAATAATTGCCATGAAGTTTGAATTTAATCGTTTATATATTAAATTTTTGTTAATTTGAAACCTATTATTTCTACACAAAGTATATAAAGTACATATATTGTAATATTATATTTATTAAACACTCTCAATGTTAATATTTTTCAATTTTGTGAACACTTTGCAAAAATGGCTTATGGTGAAGAATATTAATTTGCTATTTTATACTTTAGTGTGAGGTTACTATTCGTTATCTACTCTAAATATATATTTCAGTATAATCGTCGAATTCCAGTTTGATAACCTCCTTGATGATGATAACCTCATCCGACAAATTTGGGGAAATTTTTATTTTCTTCTTGACTGAAAAAGGGTCTGTAGGTAGTGGACTATCATGTCTCAAATTGGGAGGGGAGGGAGGTCTAAAACCCCCTTCCTCTGTAGGGGTCAAAAGGGGTGATTGAAACTCAAAAAATCATGATTTGTTTTTGCTCCGAAAAGGAATTATAGGCAGTGTACTTCTATGTCTCAATTTGTTGGTGACTAGAGGCGATACCAGGAGCATGAGGATATTTTTTATATTTGTTACGTATTTGGCTCTCTTGTAAAATGTTAATTTTCCACCTAAAAATGAATAGAAGTTAATGATTTTTAACGCTACAAGAAAACCAAAGACAATTTTGATATCTTCGAAAATTTTCAAGCAAAGTTCCTAATGTTACTTTTTAAATTCTTGTTACTACAGTTCAGTACCGGAAATAAAAGTTTTTACTTAATTTTAATCAAATTTAATCTGAAGAAAACGTGGAAGAAAATAAGAAATCTGGTTTTGTTACTTCATTAGAAATATTATAAGTAATTTAAAACTGTTTTAGTTTTAGCTCTAGCAAATAACTTCATAGATTTCAATTCTCGTGAAATTTATCGAAAAATTTGAAAAGTATGATAAAATCTCCCTTTTTCATTAACAAATACCAAAATCCAAAAAGTTATTGTACTTACAAAATGTGTTGGTATAACAAGAAAACCAAAGACAGTTTTGGTAACCTCAGAGAACGTCTAACAAACTAACGCGGAGACGTTCACAGTTTTTACTATCTCTTGTTTTTATCACAGTTCAAACCGATTTTTTTAAATTTTGATTTGTCATCAAAATCGCGTATCAAAAGAAAATAGATTATATAGCTTCGTTACGTTGTTAGAAATGTTAAAAGGATTTTAAAACTGTTTTAGATTTTGCTCTAGCATATAAACTCATAGACTTCTATTTTTTTGTAATTTACGAACAGATTAACGAAAATATTATAAAATCTCCTTTTCTTAAAACTAAAATCGCTTGAAAATCTAAAAATAGCACAAAAAATGCGTTTATATTCCTAAGTTTCATATACTTGGCAAATTTCAGAACAATCGGTTCTCGAATAGAAAAGTTTGCTGATGTCTGAGTAGACCCCTTCAAAAAATCCCAAAACATACGTATCTACATATGTTACAATAAAATTAGGTGGAACAAGGTATGCAACAATGAAACAATGTAATTTTTGAGATATCCTTCACTATTGAAGAAAGAACAATTTGTGTATTATGGTGTACGAATTTGAAGCTTCGTGACTGCTCAGAGAAAATTTAAGACAACTAACTCCACCCACTTTAACAAGTCTATTAAAAAATTGCATTTTAGCTAGAGAGTTTGTTTCATTTTCTTTAAAATTTAGTTGTCGGCAAATATATAAAAGGTTTTAGACTAATTTCTCAATTGAAATTTACATTTTAAATGTGTTAGAAAAAAAAATTTGGAAAATTATATTTAACATAATTTCTTTGACGAATTTTGAAAAAAAAAACTTTGCAGACAACTAAATTCTGAACAATATGAAATAAGTCCCATGTCTCTAGCTCAAAAATTGTTTTAACCACTTCAAAGATTTTTGATTTCTCCAATTTGTTTTCATTTTTTTAGTTTTTCCGAATAATATAGTTATTATTCACAGGCTAGTACACTAATGAGTAATATTATTACAGTCAAAAAATGAGAATATGAAATTAGACGGAAAGGTGCATTAATTAAGCTTCAACTGAGATTATTAAATATTAAAAGATGTGGTAGATATCATAGTTACTTATTACTTAGTTTTTATTAGCAGTCGTATCGCATATTCCTCTCGTGGTTTTTGGCAAAAAAAAATTTTTTGAACGTTTTTACTTTTATTTCCATTTCAAAAAACGAACAAAAATTATAATCTTATTTGAAATACGAAAAATCATCTAACTAATGTTGTATTTTTGTGTTGAATATTTTTGATTTATTTTATTCTTTATTGAAAAAATCATTACAAACTTTAAAACAATCATCAATAAAAAAATACTAAAACACATAGCCAAAATTTGAAAATATAAGATTTCAAGCCCTTGTATAAGTTCAAAGAACTTTTCGGGCAAATAACCAGTATGTATATTATGCTTAAGTGCACCTCTATACTAATTAGGCCTCGAAATTCAAACTTCACTACAAAAAATATTTTTTATATATTCTAAAATTAGGATTGAAAGTCAATTAAAATTGCCTTAGTGACAAACAGTGAAATATAATTCATTTTCCATTTCCTTTGGCGTAGATGATAAATTAGTGTAACTAAATATTTTTAGATAATGAACATTTTCATTTTACAGATAGTCAGCACAATGAAGACCTTCAAGATATCACTCCATTTTGTTCTTCTCATCTTCGTCTGCACGAAGGTTTCTGCCAGACAATATGTGAGTGTTGGAGACGCTCCTCTCTTGGTCAATGACATCTACAGACAGAGCAAACTCTCTTCGGACTTGTCCTTTTGTTTGGAGGGTTTCAACAGCTCCGCTCTTTCACTCGACTCAGAATGGTTCAGGAGAGCATTCTTGCAAAAATCCGAAGACTCGGACCATCTTATAGAAGAGGAGAAGGAGTTCTTCTTGGTCGGAGTTTTACCAACAACTGTTTGTATGTTGGAGTTCGTTTTGGATAACAAAGAGATTTGTAAATCGTTCAGAAAGAATCATGTTTTACCGTCATTTGTGACAATGGTTACTCGAGACACTAAAACTAACGGTAAGCAAGCTCGAAGATTAGAGCATTTCGTAGTTAACATTTGTAACAACGAAGAAACCATCTGGCAGTTACTTGACGGTGGAAATAAAGCTGAAACTGTTCTAAATGATCTATTTGCAAAGGCAGGACTTGAAAATTACGTAGCTAATGATATTCTAGATAAATTATATTCGTCCGATAGAGCAATGGTGCTCTATAGAAGCAAAAGACAATCTTCTGGCTATGGTTTCATGTCTAACAAAAATGAAGGAGTAATCATGCTACTTGGTGCTCTAGGAATCTTTTCCGGAGTTGCAGCAGCAATCTCGTCCTTTAATAGAGAGCCAGCGATAGCTCTTCCTGGACCACCTGGTCCACCTGGACCTACAGGTACTCCTGGTATAGTTGGACCACAAGGTGTGCAAGGAACACCTGGAGTCATTATCAGAACTGGTGGTTAAAGGATTACTATTTTATAACACATATTTATCTGGGGCATTTTCCATACTTTAAGTTATGAGATAAGATAATGAAATAATTGTCGAGACTAAATTAGTAATTGAGTATTTTGTTAGTATCTAAATTATATGGAAGTACAATTTTAATATGAGATACTTATATTTATAACTTAGGAAGTTTATTGTAAGGTAAATTAATTAGGGATGAAAGAGTGTGAGTATAATATAATATAATCTGTCAAAAACATTATCTCATTCCCAGGAATTACAGTTATTTATAAATTAATATTATAAGGAAATTTGTTTGTCTTGTTATGTTTAATTGTTCATGTTATGTAAAGTAAAATTTTTTATTAATTCTTTAATTTGAGTTTATCATTCTCATACCATCTCAATTTAGTATAGATACTGTTGAAATTTATAAAGTATACTATTGTATAGAGATCATATTTTTATGATTATGAAATGATATGCAATAGATGATAAATCTGTTCGTTCCGTGGACTTTAGAATAATTTTGGTGCATCGGTCTGTTCATATATATTGATTGAGATTTATTATACAATTCGTAATATACTAAGCTATATATTTTCATTGAAAATCGTTTACATATTCTAGATGGCAATAATATACGATACTAGATATAATTAAGCGATTATGAGAGAAAATATCACAATAAAACACACATTTATGTTAAATCAATTTATCAAATAACTTATAAGTACATAAAATCATTGTATCAATTCAGCCACATGTGGCAGTACGTCAATCCACAGTGCGCGGTGGTTTCGAATGAACTTGGAGATAAAGTCGGCGATCACCTGATCAGCTTTTCTCTTCTGGTCAGGAGTCAAATTTGTTCCTGAACCATCACTGCCAAATGCCTTTACCTGCCCTGAAATGAAAAAAAAGACTTCCGTTCAAACTAAAATACATCTATTAAAGACATTTACATTATAGCTGTGAAATTGAAATAAAATTGTTTTATGACAATTCTGTAGTTTGCAGCAACAACAAGCTAGAGAACACCTTACCAACAATATTTCTGGTTCCGGGATCTGGGCAATTAGGGAATGTCTTGAAACAACTAGAGAACTGTCGAGCATCTTCTCTATCTCCTATAAGAGCATCAATATCTGCGTCCGTGATTTCGTAAACCTTCAGACCAGGTGTAATTTTTAGGGTTTGTCCAGTGTTTGAATTTTGGGGTAAACTCTGAGACTCCTGTAGAAGAATTGCGGAGACTAGGAGAGATAGCGCTAGAACGAAACGTGTCCTGTAGAAGAAAAATAATAGTTATTCTTAATTTACTTAAAGATATCAAGTTAAAAAAAGCAAAAATGCCCGGGTAATACAATTAAAATTGTTTTAAAAATATTCTTTTCAACCGTCCTCTTTACTAAGCAAAATATTTTATTTACGTGAAAGAAAAAGCGCAAGGTGAAGTACGTACCTTGCTATATCTCCTATAAAGTATGTATATATTTCGCGCAATTTGCCAATTTTCACAAACTCGAGAATGCGTTGCGCTTTTTAAACTCCTTTAACTTTTTTATGCCGAACGTGAGTTAATGCTGAACGTGAGTTAATGCTGAACGTGAGTTAATGCTGAACGTGAGTTAATGCTGAACGTGAGTTAATGCTGAACGTGAGTTAATGCTGAACGTTCGTTAATACCTTCATTTCATTTTTTTATGAGATTGAATACTATATGTGTAAAGGGGGGCGTATCGCCCCCAAACCTCCTTCCATGTCATCAAACAACCATGAAATGTGCAGTGTAACAAACTAGCAAATACAACAAACTACATAACGGTCATTTATTTGGAGAGTTTCAAAGTAATCGTCATTTATTTTTAGTCATATTTGTCGAGGATATCAAAGTAATCTTTATACAGTGTGTCCGCAAAAAATGTATCCACTGCCTTGAATCTACATTATTCATCATTTCACGATAATATGCATAATATAATATATTGGTACCATAGATACGTAGATTAATATTATTGAATTAAAAATAGTACTTATAAGATTTTTTCGATGGCAGTGGATACATTTTTTGCGGACAAACTGTATAGATATGTAAATGAAGATTATTTTGAAACTTTCAACATAATTGACCGTTATGTAGTTTGTTGTATCCGCTAGTTCGCTGTACTGTACACCTCACGATTGTTTAATGATCTGGCATGGGACAGAAGTATTCTATTTCATAATAAATAAAATGAAGGTGTAGTTATACGGTTGGCATTCGAGGGTCTAAGGGGTTATAGACTAACAGCGAATATTCGAGATTAAGCAAATCGATAAATTACGTGGAATTAATAAATCATGTTTAAACTATAGTTATTTATCCTTAGTGATTGATGTATCACTAATAATTCAAACATTATCAAAATCTGAAAAGCCTAACTGTAAAATATATACTGTGTGTTGGGTTAAATTTTTTTTGCTCAATAAATCATATACTGATTGAATTTTTTTTTATATAATTTAAAGAGGTTATTATAATTTATAATAATACCACTCCACTTTATTTTTTCATTTCTCAATTCATTTGAACTAAGATTAGGTTCTATAGTTTTTTTTTATAATATGTAATTTAGGATTTTATTCCGTTCTTTCTTCTACCCTCTGAATTTCAAGCAAAGAAAAAGTCGAATGTGCGATAGACTAACTAGATCGACAAATTCAAAACAATAACAAAGCTGATTCCAAGACAATGGATCATATAAAGAATCAAAAGTACCTAATTAAATATTTCTTACATATAGCAAAGATATTATACTACAATAAGATACACTACTCTCGTCAATTTCTATTTCAAATGTGCGTCTTGGCGCCTCTGCTCTTGAAAGCGGGAAATAAAATTGAAATATTGTAAGGACGATCGGGGTATGTTGTTTGTGTGACGTCATAACAGCAACACTCTAGAATCATATTTAAGAAAATTGAAGAACGTAACATTATGAAAACTGTTTATTTATTTCTATTTTAAAAAAAGAGTGATGAATCAATTCATGTTATTCACACTGCTTAACCTTAATTCTCTATTTATGTGTGTTGCCTTGTTGACGTCACGGTCGCAAATCACTCGATTTGTGACAACAGCTCACAAAGCTTTACTCTTTAATACCTACCCTACTAGGAATACTAATATTGATAGGTAACAACTATTGAGTGATTTGTGACGTGACGTAGGCATGGGAACAAATTTAAAGAGAAAATTAGGGGTTTAGCTGGATAAATAATTGATTAAATATATATATATTTGCTATATTGTACCAATAAATAAATAGCTTTTTACAAATTTAACTTCTTCAATTGTTTTAAATATGGTTTAGAGTGTTGCTATTATGACGTCACGCAAACAATATACATCGAATGTCCTTACTATATTTCAATTCTATTTCCCGCTTTCGAAACCAGAGGCGCCACAACGCACTTTTAAATAGTTTTCATACATCATAACATTTTTTAGATCTTGGTAACTTTTAATTTAAAACACTTTGTATTTGGATAGGTATATACGAGAAATAACTACCAAGTATTCGTACTTTTTCTCCTAATGGATCTTAGAAAGAGTGAAACTTGAATGTGAATATTCTTATATAATTAATTGTGAACAGAATACTTGATAACTGTGATATGTTATATAACCTTAGCTCTATAAATTTGAAGCAATCAGAGTGGAGAGGACCATTAAACAATACAATAATTCCCTAAAAATAGGTCGACCGAAAATCTGAAACTGAAATCAGATGTTGAGAATATATATCTCTTCTGACCTTTAACTCTTCCTTTACATTTTGCTTGGAAAGGACTCATTCTGCTAGTCATTGTGCTAGTAAGGACTTGCCTGTGCTTGTCATTGTGCTAGTTAGGACTTGCTTGTCATTACTTCTAATTCGATAAAGAAATTAAAGATCACAACTTCCGTACGTCATTGACACTGAAAACTTTCTGATGTTCAAGGTGAAGATGTTTGCTTGCGGAAAGAAAATATCCTAAAGATGCCAATAAGTATGAAATATATTGTGATCTGTTTTTTATTGTATTGTAGGCATAATATTATTTGATTTTAATTTTTGTCCACATATATTAGTGCTTGATGTATATATTCTTTATTCATCAATAATTATCCTTATTCTCATATGCAATGTTTCAGATATTTTTGGTAGGTGTTCATAGGATAATGTGTTTACTTGTATAATAATTACCACAGTGTAATATTATTTTACATTATGTATGATAATACCTGCATATATAAAGAAAAATTCTATAAGTTCGTATTTGGAATTTTTATATGAGATTAAATAATTTGAAGCTTATTTATAAGCTAGTATGTTAGTTTTTTACTATAATTTAAATGAACTCTTTTAAATTAGTGTCATACACTGTAAATTTAGCATTCTGAAGGCATATGAGTTAAATTACAAAAACACAGATACTGTTCATAACGGTTATTTTTTATCTATCATTACACTATAGTTTATTGATGTAAATCTAACTTCCTCAACATGACTAACAAAATACAAAAAATGTGATTGACTCTTTTTTTATTTCATAAAAAAATATTAATATGATAATGTTCTTCAAAATAGTGCATTATCATGCTATAAACAATATTTATGTATAAAAATTATTGATTTTTTTTTATATGTGTAGATAGCATACTTTACCCAGTAGAATATATCGTAAACCTCTTCAATGTATAAATATATTTTGTCATATATGGACAATTATTAGGTCTTCCTAGACAATAATTATTGATGAACTCTTAACATTAAAAGTACTAAAATAGAATGAACTTTAATAAAATGTTTCACATTCTGTATACTAGTACTTAACTAGGTTACAGTACGATGTAAAAAAAGGAGAAGTATAGTAAGTGCATTAAATATTTAAGATATGTGATTGGATGACGTCACAGCCTCATCCCTCCCTCTCCACCTCAAAAGCGTAAACAAACAATTGGAACATATTTGTACCTACTTGATTTAGTGAACACTTTACAAACATAGAAAACATTTTGCTTCTTCTGGCAGGGGGCCTTTTATAAAATAAAAAAAAAAAAAAAAAAAAAAAAAAAAATTTAAAAAGTAGTCTTCAACGACAAAGCACTATGAAGGATTTAAAACTTTAAATTTTTGATTAATTAGAATTAACTTCGATGCTGAAATCGCTCACTTGAAAGAGCAACGTTATAAATATAAAAGAAGGTATTTTAGAGTTATCCATAAATGCATGTAAATCTAATAATACTGATTTACTTTTGAGCTTTAATTTTATCTCAAAAACTGACAGCTGGAGATGTTAAATGTCATAACGATGTACCATTAAATGTACGGGCATTGCAAGTATTAAAATGCCTCTCCTGAAAAATAGCTATTTTAGAGAAATGATAGTATTGTCGCAAACGAGCGAAATAATCTCAAACTAATGACGTCATTAAATCACCATTTATTGAGTACATTATGGGCTGTGTGTACCCTATATAGTGAGGCTACTTTTACAGAGATAGTTATAGTAGTCCTTGACGTTACGTTGACTCACATTTTGACGAGTGTAGCAAACTGGACATGTGACTGCAGGGACTATACTGGACTATACTCTATGGTAGCAATCGTTTTTATGACATCAATGTGACCCTGAAGTGAATGCTACTGAACTTGAGATAAAATTAATGTGATAATATAGGGGTTGTAACTAACTAACTGGTATCTGAAGGGCAAACAAAGTTATAGTAATATTTTACAATGGTGTAAAATATTACTCCTCCTATATAAGCAACTTCCATTGCTATACAGGGTGGCGCAAAAAAAGGAAACTCATTTTCAAATTAGGTTATTTTACAAACTATCGAAGCTAGAACTTTTCTAAAAACAAAGTTTTATTCGTTCACTTCTTTTAAATCTATCTTAATAATCTGTTAAAAGTTATGACGAAAATTGAACATCCTGCAGCGAGTTAAAAAAATGGAAATAAAAAGGGCTTGCGCGAGGACGGAAAACACAAGAAATTGGTATAATTTATTTCCATATGGTAGTAGTAAATACTAAATCCTACTATTTTTCATTCAATTAATGTGTTGGTTATTGATTTTTTCATTCGTGTAAATATATCTTCATCACCCATAACGATGTTATCTACAAGATGTGCCTTTCTTTTAAGAAACGATTTTGCAAAATTTAGACGGTGCGGTAAATTAGTTCTAAGAGTCCGAGCCTTACATGTATCTTAAAAGGATGATATCTAAAATCGAGTTTAACAATTCAATGAAATATGTGTTTAGTGATGTCTAATCCGTTCATTTTGATTGATATTTTTGGATTCTCATTAAACTGTGACCTTACAATATTAATGTGTTCATTCTTTTCGCCTGCGACATGATCGCTTTCTGATCAAATTTAAAGTGGTTTCTTCAGGTTTGAACTTATTAACTCTTGACAATATTTTTTAATTGTTGGTTGAAATCTTTCCAGAAAGCGTTGTTCAAAATGAGGTTGAACCTGTGTAAAGCTTCCAGTGTTTAAAAAAACTTGTCAACACAAAAATTCTTTGTTCTTTTGTAAGAACAATTTCGCAAGCCCTAAAAATCGCTGAAGTTGTTTTACATCTGTTGGTCTAGATGCTTCTCTAAGTTTTTCGTTTTGGATACATCGAATGCCCTCAGTAGTGACTCGATGTCCAAGAAAATTAATTTCGTGTTTAAAGAATTCACACTTCTCTAATTTTAATCTCAAATGAGCGTCACGTAAATTCATTAGCACTTGGCCAATGTCATTTAAATGTTGTTCATAAGATCGACTAAAAATTAGGATGTCATCAATAAATACGAAACAGAGTTTCCCTAATACATTACTTAACGCTTTTGTCATTATTGCTTGAAATACTTTTGGACTATTGACATACCCGAAGGGTAATTTGCGGAAATGGTACTTTTTTCCATTTACCGCAAACGCTGTAAGCTTTTTAGACTCCTCGGAGAGTTCCACCTGGTGAAATGCACTCCTCAGATCTAAACTAGAAAATATCTTTGATCCACCTAAAGATCCAAGCATATCGTCAACCCTAGGTAACGGAAATCCTTGTATATGGACACACTTATTTAATGATCTGAAATCTATTACGGGTCGTATTTCCCCATTCTTTTTATGAACCACGATAACGGGAAAGTTATACTCGGACATTGAAGGTTCTATAGTACCTTCTTCTAACATTGACCTGTTGACTTCTTCAAGTTGTTCTTGAAATTTATGTGGGATGCGGTACGGCATCTTGTTTATCACTATATTAGGATCTTTCAATATTATTGTGTGTTTACATATACTAGTAGTCCCGATTTTTTCGTCCTTAATCGTGATTACGTCTCTAAAGTCATTTAGTAACTGCGTCATTTTGTCTTCATACTCTGACATTCCACATGATATGTCAGCATTAACTAACCTTCTTGGTGCTGATGGCACTGTCTGAGAATTGTTTTCTACATCAGCACTTAATGTGCTGCCACGGCTTCTATCAGCGCTTCCGTCACGTGATATTTTACACTTCATATCTCGGTTGCCATGCGTTGTAACTAATGGCTCTCCATTAATTCCAACTGCATGTACCTTTGACTTTTCATAAATTAGTTCAGGGGTAACGTTTCGTTCAAATGGCTTTGGTTTTTCGTCACTCAACACGTTTCCTAACCTAGATTTATGAGTCCTATTATTTAAACACTCCGATATAGTCGCTATATTTACTTCGACTTCCTCTTCGTACGTCTGGAGTTTACCAACTATCATATTGTCCCGTAATATGATATCACTATCCGTCGGATTCATTACGAAAACTGGGCATATTGACACTTGATCTCCCTCTTTTTTTGTGTCTTCGATTTTTATTAGTGTTTCGGCTATCACTAAACCGCTATTGAAACTTCTTTTAGCTATTATATAACTTCCTGCTTCGTTGTTTTTGACAAACCCATACAATATTTGTACGCTGTTTGCCTCAACGACTTGGCTATTTATATGAACATTTCCGTTCTTCTCGCGTTTTTTATTCCTTGTCTTCGTGTTTACCCCGGATTTCATAACCTCCGTTTGCCCTTTTTGTTGAGGTTTAACCCTTACTTTCGCAATACTACTTCGGCTGTTTGTGCGTTCGTTTATTTGTCTTATCAACGTTCTTCGTTTTGACCTATTTGAAGTAAGGACCAGCTCAGATATTAAGCAATCTGTGCTTAATAGTTCTTTAGTAGCTATTCTACGTTTTTCCATAAACGGAATTTTTTCTTCACCTAATTTTAATATTTTCTTATCAAAATCAATTTGCGCGTTCGTTAACACGTCCCTTCCTAATATTACATCATATGGTAAGCTACTGTTGTTGATCAGTAAAGCGTTTACTGTTTTCTTGTGGGATTTCGACATTAGTTCAAATTTTACTTCACCTTTTACTTCGGAACGTCCGTTTATGCCTTTAATAGTTACGTTTGATTTTATTATGTCCTCGTGACTCGCCTTGTAATTAAAATTACGACTGTTTAAAATCGTTCTCTCGCTTCCTGAATCTATTAAAGCTTCCCAATCGAATTCTTTACTATGTAAAATTATCGTTGGCTTAGAAGTCCCTTTTATCGTATAATGACAGTCCATCAATCCGCTTAATTCATCTTTATTTTTTACTAATTGGACTGTTATATATGTTTCGCTCGTTTTTTTATCCTCAACGCTTAACTCTTCTTCTTTTAATAAATCGAACTTATTTTTACATTCACAACTTGTGTTGAGTGACGATTTACCTTTGCTATTGAATTTAACGTGCACTGGATCTAATTTATTCATGTTCAATTCACTTTCGTACACGGAGCTACCGACCGTTTTCCCGTGAGACCTATTTTGTTTTTTACTTCTGTTTGTATTTACATGTTTTTGCGAAAATCCTTGGCCTGTTGAGCCCGACATTCTCTACCTATATGTCCTAATTTGTTGCACCTGTAGCACTTAATTGTACCACTACGGCTGTGAGGGGTGGGGGTAGGGTGGGGGATGTTCGTGTTGTGTACGTATGCCCTGCCTGTGGGATTATGTTTATACCTACTTCTGCTTGCATACCTACCTGCTGTTCCTCTGTTTCTTATGTCATGAGTGTAATATGCTTCTGTATCATCTAGCATATCCTCGTGAAAATTGCCTTGATTCTCACCCTCGGGTTTTTCTATCAAAAAAGTTTCTGTGTCATTGAAATTCTTTTTTGGTATTAGAATTTTTTTATCATGTGGCAAAGATCTTATTTTCTTCGTTGTAGCAGACAGTAAATTAGCTGTTGTCTTAAAAGGACCTTCAACGACTCCTTTGATGATACTGGGGTTGATCTGTGGACCCAATATTGTTAAATACATTGATGTATTCATGAGATCTTTTGCGTGATTTTTTAATTTGCGTGTGAATGATTCATCACTTTCAGTTGCTGTCCTTACTGGAAATTGGGCGTTCATTGTGTCGTCATTTAAAATGAAATCCGTGACCTCTCCTATCTTTTCTAATGTACTTAAGATGTCACTGGCAGCTGTAGTCTCATCCTTCAATTTATTTGTGTATAATTCATGACATACACTGTAGATATCCTTGCTGTCTTTCTGCACATATATGTCTTCTAGTACCGTGCATATTTCTTGGTATGTGCTATCCTTAAATGTTTTACCGTTAACAACGTTATTAACAGTAATTTGAAAATCTCCTAGCTTGCAATCAGCGCTCCTGAAAAGGATTTTCTTCTTTTCTGCATCATCTTTATCCCCTAAGCTGGATATATGATTATTTAATAGACTGAGGTGCTGACGAAACGTGTTCTTTTCCTCGAAAGCTGGATCCTCTGGCCTTCTTCTTCCCCTGAATATTGGCAATGAATCCGAATTTATGATCGTCGTACTCCGACTTTTAATTATTTCCTGGAGTTGAGCTTGTGTTAATTCGACCGACATTTTGGGGTTTTTTTTGGGTTTTTTTTTGGGGGTTGTTTTGGGGGATGTTTTGGGGGATGTTTTGGGTGGTGACTTTGGGGGTGATTTGGGGGGTGAGTTGGGGGGTGATTTGGGTGTTTTGGGTTGTTTAGTTTTCTGTACTCTGGGTTTAGTTCGTCTTCCAGATCTAAGTTCTACAGCCTCCGCGTTAATTGCTTCGTCTTCTGAGGTTGGCATGTGTTTCCTATCCTAATGAAGTGTTATTATGTACTTAATCAAGTGTAATGCACGTGTAATCACTTATTATGAAAAAAGAAGAAGAAAAAATAATAGACTATCCAATTAAAAAATTAATCCATCAACCATTAAAAAATAATATATAATAAATATATAATAATAATAAATAATAATCATTCAAATAATAAATAATAAATGAAATATAATTTAATATAGAGCAATGTTTGTTAATTAATAACGACACACAGCAAAGCTAACAGAAATGCATGCACTCATACATCTTATAATTATAATTGCTGCAGTAATGATTAATTACCTTTGCTTATTCATCAACACAATTCTAGACTAAACAGGACAGCTTATTTCACCACTGACTAAGAACTAACACATAGATCTTACTCCGATCGCTTCAGAAATGAGACTGAATGATAAGATGACATATAGTGATATGGTATACTCAACTTTCAGTTCCATGTACAGTGGGTCCCGCTTATCAGGTTTTGTCGTTGATTTTTGCTCTGATGTTAACTGTTATGATGTTAACTGATTGTTCACTGAGCGCTGTGCACTGTATTTTATGCACTGTATGTTAACTGAATGTTAAAACTTCACTGAATATTAAATGATCACTGAATGTTGAATGATCACTGAATGTTGAATGATCACTGAATGTTGAATGATCACTGAATGTTGAATGATCACTGAATGTTGCAGTTTGAATAAATACTTTTCAGATGTAGTATTTAAACAAATTAGACTCTCAATTTCTGGTTGATTTACGGCTTTTTTGCATGTTGTTTATAATCGAATGTTTTCCATCACCATTCGTCAACGTGCAACGCTTAACCCTTTCGCTTCCTCCCTCCGTGTTTTTCCAGTTTCTTCCAGAATTTTCCAGAATTTTCCAGAATTTCCAGAATTTTTTTTTTTTTTTTTTTTTTTTTCAGACTGGTCAGTCTTGTTGATTGTCTTTGCTCATTCAGATTTCAAATTAGGCCATCTGTACTCTCCTTATCCTTCCGATAATTTTCGAGATGCCTTTTGCTTGACCTTGAGTTGAATTATCTTTATACTTTATCACAAAAACTGAACACCTTAATTGGATCGCACCTTCATATAGGGTCGCAAAACCCGGTCTTGCTGTAATCAAATACTCTCCAATCAGATGGTTAACTTAGTTTTTGGTAAATTACAAAGCTTTCAATCTTTTACTTCAGTAATTGAATTTCCGCACATTAAATTCGAATTACTTAATCACGCACCATACTGGCCACCAATGTGACGTACTTAGTTTGCTTCACTATAACGTCTAAGTGTATGGGCTCTTAAGTGATTAGGATCTTACTTTGTGGTATTTTCAGATTCCTTTCTCTTTATAAATCTCTTTCTACTAAATACTCATGGTACCATGCCCTAGAACCAACTTGCCACTATGGTTCCGACCTCAGGCCTCTGGTCCAAGCTTAACTGTATTTAAGGGTAATAATGGTAACGTAATTAACACTTAAAGAGATTATATTCATTGGTCAAGCAAGGGTTATTACAAAGAATATCTCCACTAGAACGCTCGCAAGTTAAGGTCTCAAATAACTACGAACAGGAGAATAGGTGTGTAGCTCACGAGAGCAAATCGGTAACTGATTTGACTGTCACTTACTTACAATCATATAGGTTAGTGATGATAGTAATGCATACACAATTGCTGTGTTTGCTTTACTACAGCTGCATGTTGAGGGTTTCGAATAAGAAATACAAATTAACAGCGGAATGATTTTATAAAGATATCAATTTTATCTCAAAAAACAACTTTCTAATGGTAATTTTTTTCTCTTATTTGTTACAAAAATAGTAGAATTTAATGTTTTTACATTCATTTAAAATGAATTATACTTATTATGATTTTTTTTTTGTAAATTTCGTCGTCGCGCAAGCCCTTTTTATATCCATTTTTTTTAAATCGCTGCAGGATGCTTAATTTTTGTCGTATCTTTTAACAGATTATCAAGATAGATGCAAAAAAAGTAAACGAATAAAATGCTGTTTTTAGAAAATTTCTAGCTCTAATAGTTAATAAAACAAACCAATTAGAAAATGGGTTTCCTTTTTTTTGCGCCACTCGTATTAGTCTGCTATTTGCTAGTACGGCAAGTTACGAATTATCGGTTAGGTACACATCATCGATCATATCAGAAAATACTATATGATAATTAAAATATATATTGAATAATTATTATATGTTTTTTCTTATATGACCGAAGATGTGAAACCGACCGATAATTCGTAACTTACCCTAGATAATATATTTTGAAATATATTTATATCTTTAACTAATTGTTTGGATATAACGATTATTATGCAGATTATTAATTTCCTTATTTCAATATGGAGGGTGATGAAGCTTAATGATATATGTTTTGAATAAAAAAACATTAAATTGCAGTTTCTAAAAAGATATTATTATGAATCCTGTAATAGCTTTAATTTATTTAACCTTATCTCCGTGTGTTTCCTATTGTGTTTCATTTAGAACCTAAGAACATCACACATTGTGAAGTGAAACTCGCTAATTATGAGGCAAACGATAATGAAACATATAAACAATTACTTCCTTTAACCTATCCATTCTAAAGAAAACAAATAGTAATGGTGATTTTCTTTTGAATATATATACATATATATATGTTTTCCACGCCACTTGCAATTTGCTCAATGTCAAGAATGCGCTGCGCGTTTATAGGATAATCTCGAGAGTGTGCAAGGCAGGTAAAGGGTATGAAGCAGGACCAACAGTGATGGAGTAGATAATCAATTATTTATGCATTTAATTGGTCAATTTCATCAAAATATGATAATTAAAGATATACATTATAACTTGGTAATTAAGCTTCAGTTAGTTACTCAAAGAAAACTAGAACAAAACTGGTATTTCAATTTAACTGAGATATCAAACATTCTACAGAACGTTTGGAATTTGTTTGTAATCTAAAAATATCATCTTTTAAATAAATTAAATTATGGCATTTTTTCCATAAAATGACATCCGAAAATTTTGAAAATGTGCGACAATATCGAGATTGTCGCACATTTTCAAGATGCCTAAAACATGCATCGCATTCTCGAGATTGTGAAAAATCGGCAAATTGCGCAGAACATATACATATTATATATCATGCACTTTTGGCCGATATGCGATATCAATCGATCGCGTTGCACCATCTATGGATTCATTTTTGACGCAAGCATCGATTGATCGTTGCGTGTTCGATCTTCCCTAAAATAATTATATAGGGTTAGGATAGCGGTCCGGTCGGTAGTGACACAAAGAACAGGAATGAGTAACAATATTTGCGATATGTAAGATATGTCCGACGATGCACAATTGTACAGGTAACAAATAAGTTCAAGATATGTATTGGTTATCTTATAGTTTGATTTGACTAAATGTCACTTATACAGACAAACGAATTTAAAAAATGTATGATGAACATATCGATGTCTTACATTCCGTTGAAATAGAAATAGAATGAATAAATATAGGTTCAAATCATCCACAGAGCATTCAAATAACATGCAATGCACTTAGATATTATATAAAGGCCCACCTTAATTTCAGAAAGCTTTTAGTTTGTTACATAATGTTTTGTGAGGGTATTAATGTTAATGAATTTAATTGAGGGGTAATTAGGTAATGACTTTATATTGCTACTTTGATATCATTGTAACAAAATGGCTACTTGGTTACTATTGTACTATCGGATTCATAGCACAAGTTCTATTGGTATCGCAACACACGTACTATCGGTATCAAAACACAAGTACTATCGGTATCAAAGCACAAGTACTATCGGTATCAAAGCACAAGTACTATCGGAATCAAAACACAAGTACTATCGGTATCAAAACACAAGTACTATCGGCATCAAAACACAAGTACTATCGGTATCAAAACACAAGTACTATCAGCATCACAACACAAGTACTATCGGTATCAAAAGTCAAGTACTATCGTAAAAATAACACGAGTACTATCAGTACCATACTATAGAGTAAGTACTATCGTAATTATAACACAAGTACTATCAGTACCATACTGTAGAGTAAGGACTATCGTAATAAAATAGCACAAGTACTATCAGTACCATACTATAGAGTAAGGACTATCGTAATAATAACCCAAGTACTATCAGTACCATACTATAGAGTAAGGACTATCGTAATAAAATAGCACAAGTACTATCAGTACGGTACCATACTATAGAGTAAGTACTATCTGTCAAAGAATGTAATTAAAGTCTCACAATATTTTCAGAAATGTATTTGAAAACGCAGATATTTTTGTTAATTTATTATTAGTTTATTTACCTATTAGAAATTTAATTTTTTATAACTTCTAGTAATTGAATTTTATTCGCTGAAGAATTTCATAGAGCTATCACAGGTGCATTAACCGAGGAGTTTTGACTATTCCTAGTATATTATTATCTAATTATTCCACTTTCATGTGTTTTAAATGACTTTGATATCAATTTACAGAAATGTGACTCATGTTTAGAGTTCAAATATAGTATGAACAAAAAACTTCTTTTTGATATGAGAAAAATGAAACACAATTTTCTGATATACCACACATTTTAATATACTGTACAAGCTGCTTAAATATAATTAATGCAAACTTCACTTACATAAATCAGTCTATTAATTAGGAACTGATGAAAAAGTTGTGATGAAATTTTCACTCAATGAAAATAAGTTAAATGTTTTCACACAATGAAAATAAGTTATATGATTTCACACAGTAAATTTAGTGAGAAATAAAAACATTTATTTCATGGAAATGAGAGATTGTGTACAATGGAACATCAAAATATAGGCTCTAGGACAACTGCCATGCGGACAACTGCCATGCGGATAACTGCCATGCGGACAACTGCCATGCGGACAACTGCCATGCGGACAACTGCCATAGTGGACAACTGCCATGCGGACAACAGCCATGCAATATATTATAATTCCATTTTGGGTGAATTGTAAAGCACTTGTAAACCTAATATTTCTTGGAATTAATTTGATATGAAGTATATTATTATTTTAACCTAAAATTTTAGTATAAAAATGTTAATTGTATAGTAAGAAATTGTGAATGAAGAAGCATTGAAATTAATATTGAACTTATACTAGATTTCTTTCTTTGGTACAATCATTTTCTTTCACATTTTACACCTTAAATAATCAAATGGTTGACAGAAAGATTGAAATCTATAGATACAAAACTTTTTTTTCAAACATTTACGAATTCAAAGAATAGTACAAACATAAGCTTTACAGGTTAAAATTTTTCAGTGAGTGTGGTTTTGCATCTTACTATTTTAGAGTTGCTTTCACACAACACTGGGCATATATGAGTTAATTAAAATGTTGATTTGGTATTAGTATATTAACAAATTTAATAGAACATAGTTCAGTAATAATTATTCTCATATTTTGACACTTTTCAAATATTTATAAGACATGCTTCTGATCGGTGGGAGCTAGAAACAAAGAAACTATAGAAAAACAAATTCAAATTTCAAAGTTACTGAGTAAATTGTTCTTTGTAAGAATTTTTTTAAACATAGAAATAAGATAATTACTACTTCAGTTTCTAATCCTGAATCTAGCAGAACGTTTGTTTTTACAAATAAAAAATATAAATTAACCCAATAAAAATTCTTAAATAGTAAATTGCAAAATCACACTCACTGGAAATTTTAACCTGCAAAGCTTGTGTTTGTACTATTCTTTGTATTTTGAAATGTTTGAAAAGAAAGTTTTGCATCTATAGATTTTCCACTTCTTGTCAACCATTTGATTGTTTAAGGAGCTAAATGGGTTAAATGGGTTAAATATGATTTAAAAAAGAAATCACGTAAATTAAGTGACGTGTGCAACGTAGAAATACAGTTTGGTCGACCTATAAGCACACATCTATCCACGTTTCGTGGAGTACACACACATGCGCGAGCTGTGAATTGGTCACACTCCATCCACCCAATCACAGCTCTGCTCTCTTAGTTGCCAATGTTTTATATGTACCAATGTATTTATTTCTTTTTATATGTTCAATATTTTTACTTGAAATTTAGTACACATTAGTTTAGTATATAGACAAGTAACAAAATACAGTACCATAGGTTCATAAATAAGACATGCATTTTTTTTAACTCACAGTCCATCCTTCCCGTACATTCTGATTGTCAAACTCATTTGGGTTAAGAAGCAGTGAAACTTTGGACAAACTCATATCCGGACAATCCGTTACTGGGACAATTCGTCGCGGACAATTTGTCGTGTACAATTCGTGCGCTACGATGTGATTCCAATAACAGGAAACCATTATTTAAAGGGTCACTATTTATCCTTCACTTCTAGATTGTTTATTATGTATTTTAAATAAAATTCAAAATATGTAGTATTCAATAATATTATACAAAAATAGTTGCAACCAATCAATGTTATAAAAAACATGGCCGCTATGCTATTAAGGGAAAATTATAAAAAAAGTAAGTGCTGAAGAAGAGTCTTTATCGCTTCATGTCCCAAATATTTGTGAGGGTACGAGCACCAAATGGGGGCAGGTGAGGGCCAAAAATCATGATATTTTTTCTAAATTTCAAAAAGGAATGTTAGGCAGTGTACTTTCATGCCCCAATTTTCTTGAGGGCTAGAGGGAGTACAATAAAACCCACTCAATGCAGGACCCAATGGGGACAATGTTTTTTACGTTTTGGGTATTAATTACGTTTTTATGCTTTTGGTCAAGTATTTAAGTTTTTGGCTCTCCTGTAAAATGTGTATCTTCCACCTAAAAAGACGAGAAGTTAATGAGTTTTCACGCTACAAAAAAAAGCCAGTTTTAAAGTCTTTGGAATATTTCTAGCAAATTTACACAAGGCTTTTTCAAATTTCACTCTCGTTTTTTTAAAACAGTTCAAAACTAAAATTTAGGTTTTTCTGAAAAGTTTAGTTAGTCATCAAGAAATGCTTATAAAAAAAACAGGAAGGAAAATAAAAAAAACCTTTGTTTATTTGTTAGAAATGTTCCAAGGATTCTAAAAAATTTTTCTAGCACATACACTCGTCTTTTGAATTTAATAAAAAAGAATTATAAAAAATTGAGAAACTACACTTTTATCGAAAACAAAAGTCAAAAACGAAAAAGTTACACGACTAATATTTTTAGCAAAATTACATATACCTTACTAATTTAAGAACAATCGGTCAACAAAATTACAAGTTTTTTGAAAAGTGGGTTAAGCAACTTCGTTCGGGAACCTCTATCAATTAGATATTGCTTCGGACTATTGTAGAACCTATTCAGAGAATATAAGACTCGGTTAAATTCATAAAATAAATTTGAATAATATCTTCGTAACTGTTGCCAAATGAGTTACCACGGTTTCTTATCTGGATTTCCTTGACAGAGGCAAGATTGTTTTACAGTGGTTGGAAAGTCATCAAAAGCGCCACTATTCAGAGAGAAATACCCTGCATCTTTTCCATTGTTGTTTCTAAGACGTACTGCAGTGATATTTTCGTAAGGAGTGCCATCATGCCATTCGAAAACTCTTTGGCCGTCTTCGGTTAAGAATCTTGTAAGTCCGGTTGTTATTTCTATTGGGGAAGAAAAGGTAATAAATTCATTGAAGAATAGTCATTTTAAATTATACGTTCACTTACTTATTATTTTGTTGCTGTTGTGATTTTAAAATTTTAATTTCTTAAGCGAATTAATTGAAAATAATCAAATTTGCTTTTTTATTAATTTGTACATTCTTACTATTATCATTATTTTTAAATCAGTAATTGATAATATATTGCATTTTATAAAGAGCGCCAATGAAAAACAGTTTTTTTATGAATTAGGATCCATGAATAAACTAGAAAAAATTGAATTAGTAGAGAAAAAATTAAAATGCTCTTACGAGATGCTCAGTATTTTAGGACTTTAGAAATAAAGATGATGCTTAAAGAACATCACTTGTTTGCATGAAGAACTACCGTAAAGCTCTTTTGAAATGCATAAATATATGCTCACGTGAATGATAAGTAATCTTCGGATCGAAATAATTGATGAAAACTGTTGCTGTTACGTCATTCCTTGCAATTGCCAAACGGAAGCCAGCAATGCGTTGGCACGCCACCACACATTGGGGAAAAGTCAGACCTGGACTACGCCTCGCATCATGATAGTACAGACCATCTTCAGGTACAAGTTTAGGCTCTAGTTGCCCTGAAACATAAAGTGTTACTCAATTAATCATTATTTCCTCTCTATTTTAATCTGAAATAGACAATTTTATGTCAATGCATCAGATTTCGACTACAGCAGCAAGTCAGCACATCCATCAACAAGAGTTGATAGAAGATTCTGGGGGAGAACATATATAACTGAACAGTAGGTAATAGACTCATAAATAACATTAGAAGTTTCCACTCAAACTGACGAGTCACTAAGAAATATTTTCAGTCTGCATTAGTTAAACTCCCGTCAATATCACATGACGGAAGTTAACAAATATTTATGTATTAATATGAGAACTAGCTGTGAAAAAAAAAAAAAAAAAAAAAAAATAGTTAGCATATATAGAGTACCCTGTTTCTAAAGCTAAAGTTTAAATGAAACTTACATGTGAGTATTAAGCATAGGTAAAAGTTGACCGATTTATCCATAGCCCATTTGAATTCAATTAGGCATGGACTATAAATGAATTAACTTTTTATCTATCCTTATATAGATATATGTAAAGGAAAATAAAGGTACTAATTAAATACCATTTTCTAACGTAAAAGAAGGAGAAATTTTTTTTGAGATCACTCCTTTCAGTTCTATGAAGGTGTGCCATATAGGATCTGTGACTCTGTACCGAATAATAAGGATAGACAAACAGCTAGAGAACCGTCAAATTGTATGTTCCATCACCTACCTACTTAACATAATTATCAATTTAGAATGGAAAAATGACCCAAGAACTTTATCTCCATTGTGTAGTTTACAAAACAAATATAGAAATGTTTATATTGCTCAAATTTATATAATAAACGCACAATAATGAATCGATAAACTGTGACATTTCACCAGTATGTTCAATGTTTCATATGTATAAAAGAAATCTGACAAGCAAAAACTTCATGTAAAACAGCTTCCATTAATATTAGCTATTTTAGAATATATTATTTGCATTTGCTTATGTTGTTCAATAAACTCACATGACAGTTTAGTCCAGCAGATCAACGTCGGTTCTTCATCTGTTTCGAAATAGTCGGATCCAATAATAGATTTGGAGAGCGCGTAACCGTTGTCAACTGAACAAACCAAGTTGCAGTCTTCTTTGGCATCGCATGCGATTGCAGTTTCAATTGCAGAATTTTGCAGGGTTTCTATAATATCCACTTTGCTCTTTGAAACTGTAACCTGATTCCAATCATTCGTAATAATTTTGCAGTTAACTGACGATAGAAAATACAATAGTATCGACAAATAATTCATGGCGATCATGTTCATCAGACGATTCAACATCCGTGACAACCTCATGAACATCCACACAACTGAAATTAAACGTGAATTGTTAAAATTGCCTGGTTAACTGAAAATGATTATGTAACTTGAGAAATATCATTTGAAGCTATTGATATAGACTAAGTGCCACTTAGTTTAGAAGCTTCAACTGGAGAAATCACATCCAATTGAGATAAATAAATCAGTACCTCATTACATTACATTCAGGTTATAATTTATGTGACGTTTAGGTTAATAATACTAAAACCTCTTAACTCTTTACCAAAGCACATATCATTTACAACGATCAATATAAGTTTTAGTGTCATGAATTATTTGAGTCTGATAACAGATTATAGTCTATTGATCCTTTAATGTAGGTGAAATCTTTAGTATTTATCATATGTGGTTACACTGAATTCGTGCTCAACGATAATCGCTTCATTGCAAAACGGCCCCATAGGAATATCATTGTACTAGTGCTCAGCGATTATCGCTGGGTGATGTTCATTGAGTGATGATCGCAACAATCTCTGCATGCAAAACGTACCTTTAGCGTGATTAAATGGCAATGGACCCAAAAAAATGTATCCATAATTTCAGGATTATTAATAATCTAATAATGATATGTATATTAGTTTTTGATCACAATATACCTAACAATGTTCACTTAATTTAATTCTAGGCATTTGTACAATGTAGGAATTTTAGAAGTTATTTTTTATGAGTGCAAATTATTTTTAGCTGAAGTGACAATTTAACAGTTTTAGCTGAACAGTTTTAGCCGATGCACTTTTGAGCTCTCGAAACACATAAGTGCATTCAAACTGTAGTTTGATGCACTCAATTGTATTGCTTTGGAGACAAACCTATATACATAGTAAACTCGAAACACCTGTGTGCATCATTTAGAATTGTTTATTTTTCTCAGTGCATAAATGCATATCATTATTCATCCAAACTATTAGTAAATAATAATAGCAAATTGAAGATTTTTAGAAATTTCATTTAGGGATATCGTTCATTATACTATTGCCATACACATCTGATCCCATAGCTTTATAATGTTAATTTAATTATTCCAAAATTGACAGGTTTGGGAGATGTGGGAAATTCAGCTATCCGTGCACAAAAATTGGAACCAGAGAAAGTATGTTTTAGGAGCACCTATCTATCTTAGAAAGGCATTCGATATGGTGAAAGGAGATATTTTGTTGCCAAAACTTGATGAATATGGTATTCGGGACACTCCTCTGTCTTGGTTACGTAGCTACCTATTAAACAGAGCTCAGCGTGTCAGGGTGCATTGGGTCATCATTGTCGGACTTTTTAGTCATTAAAAATGGTGTGCATACTTCTTTTCATAATGTATATCAATAATTTACCTAATGTAAGTGCTATAATTCTAATTTTACCCTATTGGCAGATGATACCACCTTTACCTGTGCTCATTTTGACTATTTCAATTATTGATAAATGCTAATAAGGTTGTGAATAACTTATGTGAATGGACGTGCAATAATGGGCCTTCTCTCAATGCTAGAAGACAGCTGCTCTCTTGTTTACAAATCGAAGAAGGTGCATTGAGACGCCATTGTTACTCAAAGCAAATAATGACCCTGTCTTCTTCTGAGATTCATTTAAGTTTCTTGGTATCAATGTAGACTATAGAGTAAACTTTTCTTATCATGTAAATCATGTGTATTCAAAGTTATCTAAGACCACAGATATATATTGTTTCGTGCTGGGCGATATTTATCAAGAATATTTGTTAAAACTTTACTATGCTCTAGTTTCTTATCTTTTATATGAACTTCTTGTGTTTGATGATGCATATATAGGATGTGGAATTTGACTCCAACTCATATTCGTGAGAGTCGCAACATTATTGTATTTAAGTAGGATTACAAAAAAATATTTGTTTGACCTAACTACAAATTGACCCATTTGCATTTCTTTTCAGTCAATGTTATAATAATTGTTACGTCAAGTTCTTTTTTCATTTATACTTTAACTTGAATTTCCCTACAATTCTTTGAACAAATACAAGGGCCTAATATCTTATATATATTTCAATAATTTATTTATGATAATATGATAACAATATCTAGGTAATTTATTAAAACTTTCATCATAATTACGATGACTTAATCATAATTATTGTTAATCATAATTATTGTGTTAACTATTTATGAATGATATGTTGCAGTAGTTCAAAGAAAATGTGTTTGAGTGCAAAATATTTCTTCAAGGAAACTAGTTAAATATAAGATTTTAAACATCTTAAAATCTTAAGATTTTAAACATATTCTAAATTTACAGTTTAGGCACGTTGTAATACTATTTCTACTATCACAAATACATTTCATGCATTTAAGACACTCATTAAATTTAGGTAAAATTGTCTATAGGAAGAATCACCGTTTTCTAATTTACTTATTATTTTCTAATTTTAAAATTTGGTCGTCATGCACCCTGACCAATTTTAAAATATATAGTTAGTAAAATTCATTTTTAGAAATGTGATATAATAGGTGGCCGGAACTTTCGATCTTGGAAATTTTGATCTCTGAATATTCGGTCTAGAAATTTATGTTTCGGAAATTTCGGTCTCAAAATTATAAATGACCTCTAAGCATAAATGACCGTTATGTAGTTTGCTGTATCCGCTAGTTTGTTGTACTGCACACTTTATGATTGTTTAAAGACCAGGCAGGGGGGTTCGGTAGGCGGCACGCCCCCCCGACAAATCTAATTTATAAGTTTTATTTATACCTAAGACCGAAATTTCCGAGACCGAATTTTCCGAAACTGAATTTTCCAAGACCAAAATTTCCTAGAATCGTGATATTATTAAACTGTCTGAAACTATTTCGGATACACTTTACCTTAACTGTACATTGGTGTTATAATTATTTCTACGATAAAACTATAGTAACTGAAATATTCATGTTATTTATTGATGGATGTACTTAGTTAATCTTTCTGTAATTGTACCCCAAGAATTTTGAAAGTGTCTTGATTGCTTTCGTTGTAACGTTTTTTTTTACTCAATCTTATTGATTCTTAATCTCTAATCACCAGTAAAACAGTCAACAGAGCATACCTACGAATTCATAAGAAAGAAGCTCTACTGTTTCAACGAAGTTGATGGTTATAATTAAATACGTAAATCTTCGAATACGTTAGAGATTAATTTCTGAGAAATCTATCCGACAAAATATGATCTCATCTTGATAGCGTTTCCTGAACCAATTCTTGGGAGAGATAGTAGCTAATTATTGATACCGTTGGTATGACGCAATTTTGATAGCTGCCCAATCTGCGCTTTCTCACGAGGTGCACATATATATTCGTATGGATGATGAATTGTGTTACTGTTCTTCTTTGAGCAATGATATTGGTGGTTTTACTAGTGGAACACTTATAATTCAGTCATTATGAAATACATCTCTTATCTAATATTCATTCTTTGTATTTTTGAAATTTCAACAACTGAATCATTCACTGGTAAGTTTTCAAAATGTCTAAAATTTGAAAATTTCATATGAAATTTACTTAAATGTATCAGTTGAGTACGGGATCATCATGATTATTTACAGGTATTTAAATTTCAGTTCTTTGAATAAAATACAGTATAGAGCTCCTCTAGTGGATTCCTCCCTAGTGAATATAGAGTCCTGAATAAGAGAACTCGAATAGTGGGCAAATGTTCTTTAGTCTTCCATAAAATGGCCATCAGTTTTAGAAAACTGATGGCAAGTCATGGCCGACTAAAGAATTTTTTTACTATACGGGGTACATTCTTTACTCAGGACTCTACGTTCACTATAGAGGAGCTCTACTGTACTGTAAGGAAAAAGGTATTGTATAAAACCTATTTTTATATTCTAATACCTTCAATCTGTTGTAACTATCAGATTTTAAGAAACATTTTAATGAAAACACAGTAAAAAATATCACTTGTCTTAAATTATGGGCACGATGCGCAATAGTTTCCATCTAGTAAATAAATTAGAATACTTTTCTTCTTATTGATATGCTAGTACAGCAGAACTCCTCTATAGCGAATGTAGAGTCCAGAGTCAGAGAATTACCCCGTACATTGAACAGATCTTCTTTAGTCTGCCATGCATAGCATCAGTTTTAAAAAACTGATAGAGTTTTTATGGCAGACTAACGGAAGTTTGTTCACTATACGGGGTAATTCTCTGACTCAGGACTCTCTACTGTACTAATATCTAAAACCCTCTAAAAGTAATGGACATGTTGCAGCACTGGAGACTGAAGGGAAGATTATGTTATGATTTATAAAAAGTAAAACCTTTTCAAAATCATCTATGAATTCTATAATAGAGTAGTGTGATGCAGAAGTTCATGTCAGAAACAAAATGGGATGAGGAAGAAAACGAAATATAAGAAAGAAGACAGACCATAAAAATCGTAGTTCGTTACACTTATCGAAATATAATGGCCACAACTTAGGAAGTTCAACAATTGGCGATTTTCAACAGATGGAGCGTGTCGCACATGGAAGACTCCATAAAAAAAAAATTTGATGAAAAAAAAAATGAGATACCAAAAGTACCAAATCTGGCACAATAGTATCAGGTTCGACAGACTTGATCATACTAGCACATCATTCATGCATGATAGTGCGAACCGGGCTTAATTTATAGGTATACTCATTTAAAATTCTAAATGTAGAGTTAGGGATTGTTTTTACTTTTCTTGAAATGGAGGAAGATAACACTTACTTTCTATTCTATGTACTGTATACGATGATACCTCTTTAATTTATAGTATATTAAGGAAGATAATAACGAAAGATATGGTTCATATAAAATTAAGTTATGAAATGGCAACATATTGGCACGGCTACGGCTGTTGGTTTGGAAATATGAATGCATATTTTCTTCAATAAAAAATTTAAAATGAATCTTTTTGTTATGGTTCTGAAACTCTAGTATTTTTTTATGTGTATTTAATTCTACTGGCTGAGCTCCTTTTTGAATTATTAGTATGAACTTCAAATTAATATTTAATTCAAAAAAATGAAGTTAATTTTATTTCTACTGTTTCAGAAATAGCGGAAGATGCTTTAGTACTGTCTGCAAGTTCATCAAGTGAGTATTAGTCTTCCACTTCCTCTACTTTCTATTAAGGCCTTGTTACACGGTGCGAGTTACTGTCTTGACATTGGACAGCAACTATCCCACTGTACATCTTATTGCAAAATTATTCAAGTTTCAATTTGACGTCAGTGGCGAGTAAAAACAAAAAATGTTGTACTTACTCGCATGCGAGTTACTAACCTCCTAGCACATGACAGTTACTCGTCTGATGCAGTCACACCGTGAGAGTACACAGAGAAAAAAGTTTACTCATATCTAATGGGTCAACAATTTATGCTTTGAATCAATATATTACGTGAGTTGGTTGGACTTTATTCATGTTTTCATGTGTGTTAAAACAACTATGACATGGTGTGTCATCAAACATTAGTTAATTCAATTCATTTTATAGATTGAATCAACTTACTATGAGAGTTAAAAGTTACTTTTTTGAGAATTTTAAAGTATGTTGAAACAACTATGACGGAGTGTATTGTAGGAACTCACAACGACTGTTAATCCAATGTATCTGGTGTATAAATTAACTTACTATGCGAGTTGGCGCAACTTTTTTAAGTTTAGGAGTGAGTCAAAACGACTGTTTTGTTATAACCCACGTTAATTTAACTACTTTTAAGTAGTACCTGCAACTCACCACGTAGATAGGCGCAAAAATAACCCATTCATATAAGTCAAAACAAATCAAATTTGATTTGATTCAACTAATCCTTTCTCTGTGTGTAGCTGCACTACAGTAACTGGCTAGGCCAACTCGCACGTTTACTCGCACCGTGTAACAAGGCCTTTATATTCTTTCTAGATATTTAAACATAACATTCATGAGATGAAGCAAATGTCCAAGAATGCATTTAAAGCAATATTTAACTCTCGGAACATAGGTTATTAAAAAAGTCAATGATAATTTATTTTAGAATTCAAGTATCTACCAAAAAATGGAAATAAAAGTATGATATTGAAGTGATACAACAGATTTAGATTGCGAATGATACATTAGTATAGTTATCTTCATTTAATGTTGAATATTAATATTACTTAATATATTATTTTTAATATTCTATGAATAACCATAACAATGGGTATGCTATGTCAGCGTCTCAAACTTTTCAATATAAATTGACTAATTTTATCAACACTAACTTAACAACAACAAGAAGTCATATTAAAGTTTTGAAAATATTTATTTGGGGAGAATTATTAAATATAATATATCTTTTATTCAGCAGTTTGCCCCGAAGACTGGATATTGTTCAACAAGCACTGCTATTACATATCTGATAGTGATGATTATTATCAATCAGAGGCCACTTATTATTGCCAAACTCATTACAACAGCTCTCTTGTTTCTGTCAGCAGTGAAGAGGAGCACCTTTTCCTGAATGGTGAGTCAAGTAATAATTTATAAAATTATTCCTTGTTAATTTTATACCTGTCTATCTACATTATTATTCCGTGAGCCACGAACAGAGGAGAGCTTACCGCTCTCTGCCAACTCTCATGGAGAGTTTGAATCTTATAATTTGCTCTGAATTTAAGAAATTAGAATATATGCGCAGTCGGTCCATAACCTCAATCATGCTCAATTTTCCAAACTGATGTTTTTCTGGGATAAAAGTCATTATAATGGTAGGAAAAACTTTCTAAATGTCTTTGGGAAGGTTATTGGTGTTACATGTCAAGAATTCCTTTATCCTAAAATTGATTGAAGTAACAATCCAAAAAGATTAATCCCTACATTTTCACAAATATTCTCAATCTAATTTTAATTCAGCTGCATGCGTATTTGTTCACGTAAACTTTCAGTTATTTGTTTTTGATATTTTAAAAGAGTAATCTCTTATATCATTAAGTGTTAGAGCTGACATTCCCCCATTGAAAATAGGAACAGGTTAGAGGCAGCGGCGGTTAAACCGATCGGATTAGTCTCACGGCAGTCAGGGAGCAGCGAGAGCGCAGCGTGGGAGCCAAATTGACCGCTTCGTAGGCTAATTCCACTCCGGGGTAACTGCGCAGAACTACTCTGGTCATCTTCTTCTTGCCTAGCGTGTTGCCTGTTTGCGGATGAGCGGCCCTTAGCCAAAACTGCTATATTAGTAATATAGTATTACAATCGTGGTTTCGGGCCGCGCATCTGCAGTTACGCAGCGCGCTAGGCATATAGGAGCAAGTGACCAGAGTAGTTCTGAGCAGTTACGACGGAGTGAAATTAGCCCCCAAAGTAGACAGTTTGAATCCCACGCTGCGCTATAGCTGCTCCCTGACTGCCAGGGTGACTACTCTGATCGGCTTAACCACTGCTTCGAACCTGTTCCTATTTTCAATTGGGTTAGCACACGATATCGTCAAAGAGCTCAAGGTATGCTGCAAAACGTTTTACAACGCCATCAAACATCATGAGTAGTAGGACAAAACATCAAGTAAACCAATAAGAAAATCGTCAATTTGCACCAAAGTGTGATATTATGTAGAGAAGGAGTCAATTGACTATAATCTACTAAGAAGTGTCAGAAAAATTGCGAAGCGAATGGTTATCTTCAAATTCCTGATGCAGAGGCTATACTAATCAAAGAGGATTTAAAGTTAACTCCACCTAAAAAGCAGTCTAAACAGCTAACAGCTAACTTCATAGCTCTCAACAAAGAAACAGCTGGACAGAGTTGAGATAATATGATCTGCAGTCATAATATGCGATCTGCAGTCATAATATGCGATCTGCAGTCATAATTTTGATTTGGTCCGTCAAGAAGATAATCACTGTTTTGGATATGTCCAATAGTCAGAATGATATGGTTCATGCCCATAGCTCTAAGGTTTCTGTTTGTATATGAGCCATTTAATAAAGATGCCAAAGCCATTCGTCCGTTAATAAATCTTGGTTAAGAAGTTAATAAGAACTGAAAAATAAAAATCTGGATAACTAATAATTAAAAATTCCAAAACAATATTTTCAAAAATTCGATAATTTAAAAAATAAATTATAGTCCGCCTTTTTTGACGGGTAACTCCCAAATAGGTATACTAATATAATTGATCACGTCTCATTTCATGATTCACAGATCATGTTGGTTCTTATGATTTGTGGATTGGCCTCTATAAGAAGAGTGGAGAAAATGAAACCTACCAATGGACTGATGGGTCAGAATTTGGGTACACGAAATGGAATATCCCACCAAGCTATTCAACTTCTCAAGCATACTGTGTACAGGTTATTTTTTCAATAGTGTGAGTGAAATGAAATTTCCACTATTTCGTTGAATCTTTCAGAGATATGATTTATTAATTTGTCATTCAGATGAGCCATGACTATTATGGACGTTGGGATGATATTATTTGTTCGTATACAAATAGATTTGCCTGTGAAATACCGTACAGTAAGTATGATAATGAATATTGAAGTAAATACATTCCTGATTATATGAAAATGTAATTATTCAGATTCTAATTTACTCTCTTTACTTCTACTCTAAAAGCTTTTACAGTCCGAAAATCTTGTAAAATAAGAATTCATGAATATGAATGAGATTATTTAAACACTTAAGATTTTTTTTTGTTTACCAAACAATACCATACCGTAAATACCGTAAATACCTGCAAGTAATTTACCCAACCAATAATTCAATCTGTCCAACTTTCTTCCTTAGTACCAGCAGGAACTTCTAGCTGTTCAAGTTCTCAGTTCGATTGTTTGAATGGACAGTGTCTTCCTTCGAGTTGGGAGTGTGACAATCACAATGACTGCACCAATGGCAATGATGAAAAGAATTGTGGTGAGTGTGGAAAGAAAATGTAAACCAGTGTTTATATTGAAATATTTTTTACCTACAATTTTCAATAAATATCTTTAATCGAATTTACTTTATTGAATACAAATCCTGTTATTTGTGCCGCTAATCAAGTTTATTAAATTGAATGAGAGATACTATTTTTACTTATCTTTGAGTAAAACTTTGTCAATTTAAATTTCCATAATAATGAATAAAATCTGTTTAGCCAAATAAATGTAAATAATTGTTTGCAATTTAAGGCTAACGGGCATCTGAGTTATAATAATATTATTCATCAATAATGAATTAAAACTTTAGGTAAATTCCTAGTTCACGTCCTTATTTTAGGAACGTGAACTGGGAACCGATCCAAATACCCCATTCCTAGTTCACGTCCCTAAACGATTTTAGGAACGTGAACTAGGAAGGGGAATTTAAAATTAATTTTTTTTTAAAGTTAAATACCTTTCATCTGATAAATATATAGTGCACTAAGGAATATTAATTCACAAAAAATTTAGCATCTTAACTGCATAGTAATACCAAAAAGGAATATCTGAAATTGAAATTAAGCAAATTTAACAATACCATTTTGAAGAACAAAAAAATTAAGATGTCTGACATATGGTGTTCGAATAACTCGATATTGAACTGTCGATCAGTTTGAGGTTGGACTTCATGTGAAAAGTAAACATCATCCAAATACTCCTTCCTAGTTCATGTCCCTAAATGAAATAGGGACGTGAACTAGGAATTGGATATTTGGATCGGTGCCTAGTTCATGTCCCTAAATGAAATAGGGACATAAACTAGTAATTTACCAAACTTTGATATAATTTAATTTCTCTTTTTCAGAGATTACTCCATCTCCCATTTCCAATTGTGAGTATTATTCTCTTACATAAGGAAAATTTAAATTAAATGTTACCATCGTTATTTAATTATATTACTTATATAATATACATGTAGAACCCAAGTCATTTACCATATTCTTCTCCAAATAATTAAGGTAGAATTAATTGTAGAAAAAGACTATATATATTTCTATTTCAAAATATTGTTATTTTAAAGGGACAGTAAACTTATTAAATTTATTGTATTTTAAGGTATATTTATGATGCATTTACATATATTATGGTATATGTACATATATTATGGTATATGTACGGTACAGCAAATTCACAACAGCGGCAGAAATGTCTGCGATCTGATTTCTTGAATGGAATTGGAACAATAACTTCACTCGAACATAGATAAACGTTAATGATTATTATTAATTTTCCATATATAAAGTAAAGTTAATTCAATATGAAGCATAGCTAATTAAAAGTAAAGTAAATTCAATATAATGTAAAGTTATTTCAAAATAAAGTAAAGTAAATTCAATATAAAGAAGTTAATTCAATATAAAGTAAAGTAAATTCAATATAAAATAAAGCTAATTCAATATAAATTAAAGTAAATTCAATATAAAATAAAGTTAATTCAATATAAAGTAAAGTAAATTCAATATAAAATAAAGTAAATTCAATATAAAATAAAGCTAATTCAATATAAATTAAAGTAAATTCAATATAAAATAAAGTTAATTCAATATAAAGTATGCGCTCTACTATTTGTAATAGCAGTGAATTTGGTCAGTAGGTGGCGTTGTAGTTGAAAAATCATTATACATATTCTTTTAATCGGATTTTTTTTTGAATTAATTTATCAACAAGAGAAATTTCGTCCAAATGTTTATTGCTCATTTAAAATACATGGTTGCAGTGATTGAAAATATTAGTTTTCATACAATTTAACGCATTCCTTTCTTTCAGCTGTTTGTCCCGAAGACTGGGTATTGTTCAACAAACACTGCTATTATATATCTGATAGTGATGATCATAAACCATCAGAGGCAACTTATTATTGCGAAACTCATTACAACAGCTCTCTTGTTTCTGTTAACAGTGAAGAGGAGCACCTTTTCCTTTACGGTGAGAACCAAGTTTTGACGAGAGTAGTTTACATATTTTTAATCCTACTAATCACATATTAGCAGTTAAAAGCGTCAAAGGCTCTCTTCCAGCAAAAGAGCTCTAACTTATAGCTATACAAGGTGTATCAGGCTACTTGAGAAAATTAATTAAGGAAAACAAATAAGCTACAGATGTCTGGTTAATTGTAAACGAAGGACTTTTTAAATTTTCATTTAATTACAATAGCTCTAAATATTTACCAATATCATTCATGCACTCACGCATTCGTTTAACCATGCATTTTATTTCTTTCTTAAAAGTCTCTTTAAAATTTTTAACAACTATAATTGTCGAACCTATAATAGTTATTTATATATTGAATGATTATCCTTTGTTTTTCTCTGAATTATGAATAATAAGGTATTTTAAGCATAAACTATTCTGATCAATTAGCACAACATTTATTGAAAACTCTCAGTAAAAATTGAAAGATCCGAGCACTGATTGACAAATATAGTTGTAACTGAAATTTACAAGTGATTAGAATACCTAATCCAACTTTGACATCTCAGAGATATCACCAAATTCAATACTCTTGAGTCAAACATTGAAGTTCGAGGTATTTTCAGTTTGACAGTTGAAACACCTGGGTTTCCTTATTGGGTTTTGATCTAAGCAATGAGGAAACATCAACGGGAGAGTAATGGGTTTCTGCTGAATAAGGTGCGACAGGAAATTCTTCGAAACCACAGTACCAGTGTCACTTCCATTGACTGTCATCTTCCACTGAGGCATTGCTAATTGGCCTTGACGAGGCACCCATTAAAATCACAGGACTAGGGTGCCGTAACTGACGGCAGTTGCAACGTCGAATTCATTCTGCTATAAGCTTCAATTTCTGGTTCAACCTCGTCTTACCATCTACAGTAGCTCTGACTCTGTTGTAGAGGGTGGCCAGAAATTTCAGTCTTGGAATATTCGGTCCTACAATTTCGGTCTCGGAAATTTCGGTCTTAGAATTATGAATGACCTCTCAACATATATGACCGTTATGTAGTTTGCTGTATCCGCTAGTTTGTTGTACTGCACACTTCATGATTGTTTAATAAATTGGCGGGGCGATATGTCCCCAGATACATCTAATTCATAAGTTTTATTTATATCTGAGACCGAATATTCCAAGACTGAAATTTCCGAGACCGAATTTTACGCTCGAATCTCATGTTAAATAAATTTCAAAACACGTCAAAATTACTAATGTTGCGTATCATTTAACAACGGTTAATGATGTTATCCGCTTTTAATAAATACACTACACCTTTTATTACTCTTAATTTTTACTTATTCTATTATTGTTCTAAAATAACACCATTATAGACTGAGACCGAGTCTTCAAAGACCGAATTTTCCGAGACCGAATTTTCCAAGACCGAATTTTCCGAGACCGAATTTTCCAAGACCGAAATTTTCTAGAACCGTTGTAGGGAATGCAAGGAAACTGCTTCTGACCCATGGAATAACAAGATTGATTCACTCGCTGAAGGTCCTATCTCTTACGCTATGGTAGGCGGATATCTTCGTCGACTAAGTCCTGCGATGACACCTAAAGCTGGGGTGAGAGAAGACTTCACCCCGTCAGAGCCTAGATGGTTAGAATTACAAGGTTAATCAACTTCAAACAACTATTCGACATGAAGATTCGACTTGTACTTAAGTTATATTAATTTTTATCAAATTGACACAACAAGGTAATTGTAAATTCTGAAACTCTTCATTTGATCGTCTCGAGAGTTTCTTAGTTATTGTATATTCATTATTCAGCTTAAAATGAATATACAAATATGTACAAGCAATTTCGAAAAAAAATGCCGACTGTTCTGAATCTTAACCTCTTGACCACTATTTGAATATGAGTTTTCTATCATGCATTGTTAGGTCGCAAGAAAATATCGTAATCACATCTAACCATGTTAAATTCTTAATTACTTTCATTGAATGATTTGCAGATCATTATGGCTCTAAAGATTTATGGATCGGCCTCTACAAGAAAAAAGGAGAAAATGAGACCTACCAATGGACTGACGGGTCAGAATTGGGTTACACGAAATGGGATTCCGAACCAAGCTATTCAGCTTCGTCATCATACTGTGTAAAGGTAATTTTTCAACAATTTGAGTGAAATGAACTTTCCACTATTTCGTTGAATCTTTCACAGGTATTATTTCCTAATTTTTCATTCAGATGAACCCTTACCATTTTGGACGTTGGGATTATACTGATTGCTTGTACAAATCATATAGATTTGCCTGTGAAACACCAAACAGTAAGTATGATAATGAATTTAGAACTGATTGTCTCACTTACGACAGACATGATTGATTATAAGCCTCGATTTTTTATATTAATGGTCCCATATAAATGTAGTTATATTCAGATTCTGGATTTTCTCTTCACATTTTAAATCCAAAAAGATTAAAAAAACCTCGTACTATAAGAATATGAATTAAATAATAAAAACAACGAGATCGTATTACTTCTTTATCAACATTAATACAGTAGATTCCTGCAATCAATGTACTCAAACACGTATTTATTCTCTCCTATGTATTTGTTTCTTCCAGTACCAGCAGGAACTTCTAGCTGCTCAAGTTCTCAGTTCGATTGTCTGAATGGACAGTGTCTTCCTTTGAGTTGGGAGTGTGACAATCACAATGACTGCACCAATGGCAATGATGAAAAGAATTGTGGTGAGCGCTTTATATAAACACCAGTCTTTAAATTCAACTTTTTTAAATAACTATAACTGTCGATAGTTGTCTATAATCGTTATCTATGTATTGAATAATGTTACTTAGGTTTTTCTCTGAATCATAAATGAGGTATTATAAACTAAAAAATTTATTAACTTAAACTTCAGAAAGAAATAAATGAAAACATTTATCCGATTAATTTCAATTAATTTTTTTTTTCAGAGATTATTACAGCTCCAATTTCAAATTGTGAGTATCATCTCTTAAATGAGGTTAATAGAAATGATATTTTTAAATCGTTCCTTGCTTAGTTATATACGTACAATATAGAAACTGTTTTTCATCAATAAGGTATAGAATAAGTTTACAGAAATGAAAAGACTGAAAATATTTCCGTTTGGAAATAATATTATTTCCAAGTTTATTGTTAATGTGATTGAAAAACTTTTCTCATTTCAATTACCTGTTATGCATAATCTATTTTCAGCCGTTTGTCCCGAAGACTGGGTATTGTTCAACAAACACTGCTATTACATATCTGATAGTGATGATCATAAACAAGCAGAGGCGACTTATTATTGCGAAACTCATTACAACAGCTCTCTTGCTTCTGTCAGCAGTGAAGAGGAGCACCTTTTCCTTTACGGTGAGAGAACAACATTTTTGATAGAATTTGTTATGGCCTTTCTATTCTCAATAATGTCGAAGCAGTTTAATATCTTCTCCGCCTACCAAGTTCAAATTGCTTAACTAATAACTATAGTGATCGTAAAATTACACTTCAAAAATTCGGCAAGGGACTTCGATATTTCACCCTTAGTTTAATCAAGTCCGAAGAAATTTTCCAATACTTCTGGTATTAAAAGATATATCCATATATCTAATAAGAATTATATGAAATGATGATGACTTCCAGTTCTCTTTTTTAATCTAATTTAACAACACGGTAATTCGATATCATTACCTCTTATCTATTTCTTCTCTAACTATATTTAATTAACTTTGATGATATCTTATAAAAATCATTGCTGTGTAATTGTAGCTAGAAATATTTTAGTGTAGTGGTTCTTAATCTTTACAATTTTCATACATACATTCGTCGAACTCCTTTCATGATGTGGGAAAAATATAATACTTTTTCTTTTCAAAACTAGAACATATGTATATTACTATATAAAACTTAAAATTTATTTTTGAACGTGATATGATATGAATAACTACTTACACTATTTATATTTTTAATTAAATAAAACTATGATACAAATTGATTACCATAATCCATAAGAGTAATTCATTTCAGCAAGATTGCAACTTAATCGGAAGGGAGGTCTATATTTTATCTTGATTAATGGTGTGGTTTTCTTTAAGTTGGATTATCGCATAAAATAATTCCAGCATGGTCTACATATGCGTTCAGGCTATTTAATGATAGAAAATGATTTTCGTATGATGATTTGGATGAAAAGAACTCCTGCCCGATTGGTTTACGCCCTAGGAGGTTTCAGATTAAAAATAGTAAATATTCACAACATACACAATTTTTTTCGTAAGTTTTCTTCAAAAGTTCGATCATTATATATCAATTAATCTCTATCCGTTGAGTTGAATATTTGTTACAGATTAGTTGCCTCGCCAGTAAACTTTGAGGTCAATAAATGGTATTTTAACGCATTTCCCAAATCTGCTCGTTGATGCACTGTTCAATCATATAAATAACAAAAGCCTGCGAGTTTTAGAAACTGCTGTTCAATTAATTTCATGATTTGTACCCATCTGTTATTAGCATGGAATTGCTTGTGGTTGTTCTCGACTTGCTTAGATAGCTCGCACTTCACAATCTAAATCCTAATCATTAGAAATGTCGTCAACCTTAATACATAATCTGATTACTTCATTGCTATGTTTCCAATCACCAATTAAAGTAAGAATGTTTTTTATTTCATGATTATTCGGAGCAACCGACAATGTAGCTAATTATGTTAGGAAAATCATGATCTTTGTTTGATTATCCCAAAAATCGAAAAAGAACTCAAGTTCAACTCCCCAGATCTGTAATCTGTGAAATTGGGGGAAATGTACTTGAGATATGTTATCTAGTTACTACTTAGGTCTAAATATAATATTTATATCCTATCTAAACGTGTGAGGTAATATTATATTGGAATTACAATATACAGTCACATGTAAACATAATATACATTCATATAACTTATATAATATTTACATAAATTCATGATTTGTAAAATCATTAGACAAATTTGACTCGAAAAAGTTCATTTTTATGAAAAATGTCTCAGTATTCTGCGAGGCTTCAACTGCTGATGTTCTTAATGTTGTATACATATCATAAAATGTAATACAAATAGATACTATGGAATTTCGAGACTCTATTATTAGTACGAAGAGGTGTATTCGAATATCAGTTGGAAATCATATATCGGTGGATAAGAAGAAGAATATTACTGTATAATTACGTTCGATCATGTTAAATTAATATGACCATACAAATGAACTATTTATAGATCAACATGGCTCTGATGATTTGTGGATTGGCCTCTACAAGAAGAGTGGAGAAAATGAGACCTACCAATGGACTGACGGGACGAAATTGGGTTACACGAAATGGTATTCCGAACCAAGTTATTCATCTTATTCAACATACTGTGTAAAGGTAATTCAGTCGATATTTCCATTTGTAATGTCTTTTAACCTGGTAAATTTTTTTAAAGAATATGACTGGTATTTCAATTTACTTAGATGAGACCTAACTACTATGGACGGTGGGAATATACTAGTTGCACTGGCACAAATAGATTTGCATGTGAAATACCTTACAGTAAGTATGATGATGAATTTGGAAATTGGTTTGTGTTATTTTGCAGCGAGCATCAAGTGATTATAAGTCTCATACTCGAATAAGTTAACTACATAAACCTCTAAATAGGTAGTTATATTTATGTAGATCCTTTTTGTCTCCTAATTTCAACTGTAAAAATTTCAAGTTTTCAAAATACCTTGTATAATAGGAATATCAATTAAACCATAAAAATAAAAGCAATAATTTTTATTACTGATCAGAACCTTATTTAAAATTGTAACGTACACACAGTTATAGCTGCTTGCAACACTGTAATAGAACAATAATTTATATTTCTTTGTTTGTTTCTTCCAGTACCAGCAGGAACTACTAGCTGCTCAAGTTCTCAGTTCGATTGTCTGAATGGACAATGTCTTCCTTTGAGTTGGGAGTGTGACAATCACAATGACTGCACCAATGGCAATGATGAAAAGAATTGTGGTGAGTGTGGTAAATATATTAAAAGGACACTTGTTGACTGTAAGTTTTATTCTATTTAATCGCAATTAATATATTGTTTTTCAATTCAGAATTATGATACTTGACTTAATGAAATAGTTAAATATGGATTAATTGTAGAATGTAAAGAATCACCGCTGTTAAAAAAATATTATTGATCTTCAAATGAAAATAATATATTTTTTCCTCATCCTCACAGAAGTAGATGTATCTCCTCCTATTCCTACATGTGAGTGCTTTTTGTTTAGTAAATATTATATTTTCTTTTAGACCTGGCGATGCACAGAATGAAATCATCTTATCTCACAAATACAGACAGAATAAGGTATATATAAAATAAAAATTAACTATACCAATAATTGTAGAACAATTCACCTTTTTCTAAAACAATGAATTCTAATTTATGTCGACAGTTTAAAGTCTGATACATTCATTGAAACTGCTGAAATAGTCATTCACGAAATACGTGGTATGATTATTTGCCACAATTTTTTAATTAACATTTTCAAATTTTGATCAATGTTGGCTTCTCCAGCTTAGAATTATTTCAATTCCAAAAGAAAAAGAAAGATACCTTCATTTATCTATTTCAAAGTTTTCATCAAACGAAAGAAAAACTCTCAAAACACTTATGTCCTCTAAAATGACTGACCAAAAATTCAAAGACCGTTAAGACTAGAGTGATAAAGACAGTTCGTGGCAGAAAGTAATTGTCATCAGCATGCCAAGAGAGAGCTTGGTTTAATTATACCTCCAAATTAACTCATGGTTAACGGACTTGTTTCAATAAATTTGCAAAGAAGCCTTCCTTAACATTGAACTTCATCGGAGAACGAAGGTCATTTTTAAAGAAAATGAGAGAATAAACTCATAAATGGTACATCAGTTTAGCGGAATAATGTTTCTTCGAAATAACCTATAAAAAACTACTGAAATTTATTTGAAAAATCGTAATATTTAAGGCTATTATCCTTCATATAAAAAAAATATACTTCAATATTGAACGGTATATATATGCTAATGTCGTGTCCATATTTAATTCATAGTTTTCGAGTCTATTTTAGTATGGGACATAGCTACTATATTCTAGAATCTAGACCATCATCAAATAAGTTTCTCTGCAATGAGATAATATTATGAATTTACTTGAAATGAAATAATTAGCGATATTTACAATCATATTCTTTCATAGTATACTAAAATAGCAATTGAAATTGTTTATATATTTTATTACCTGTTATGCATAATCTATTTTCAGCTGTTTGCCCCGATGGCTGGGAATTGTTCAACAAACACTGCTATTACATATCTGATAGTGATGATCATAAACAAGCAGAGGCGACTTATTATTGCGAAACTCATTACAACAGCACTCTTGCTTCTGTCAGCAGTGAAGAGGAGCACCTTTTCCTTTACGGTGAGAGAAAACTATAAAGATATGGAGTCATTACAGAACTCTTGTTTTAATCATATTATTTACAGCAATGTAATGCCCTATTTGACTACTAATTTTTACTGAAGCAGTTTCTGACAGCTAAAAACTAATTAAGATAGCGTGCATTTCTAAGGGAGAAATATGATGATTTTCCATCTTTCACAATTACCAAGTTAAATTTTATATACAGTATATTACGGCCCTTGTACACAAGCGTTTTTTTTTGACGAAGCGGTAAATTAACGCAGATACAAGGCTAAGCCTCAGGTGAACACCCAAACAAGGGACTTTTTGCTGCAGTGAATACTTATTTATGATGTCATAACCAAGGTGGCAATCTTAATTATAAATACAACAGTAACTAATCCTATCCCAAGAAGATCGTATAGAGACTTGAGACCAAGGATCATGTAAACACTAAAGACAACCAGTAATTAAAATTTATTTACATATAATAGTCATTTTCGGTGCCCTTAGGTTGAATATAATATTTTTCAAAGTAATTGATATCGAACTTGGCACCGACAATTATTTGAAAGTGAATGTAATTGGTACCTGCATCGGTTACCAATACGGTATCGGTGATATTTGGTATAACTAATTACCACCGCTATATTGAATGATGCGTCAACAGACCGTCCGTGTGCGCATCCCCACGTAAATTAGGAAGAATTGACTGGTTATGCAACTGTCAACGTTCGTCAAAATTTCGCAATACCTTGCTTCCAAATTTGTGCGATTATCATCGCACGACCAAAAGACGCATGTTTACCCACATTTCATAGAGGTAATGATATTTTAGAGTCGTGTGTTAATTAATAGATGTCCTTTAGAGTTATATCATTTTCTGGCTATTATTTTGCATATTTTTAGACCGAATATTGCCTTGTCACCTCGTTTACAGTACGCCTCCGGTTGACTATAAAGTTATACAGCATTGGAGCTCTTTGGAAGCAATACCTCACTCATGGAGTTATGAATCTAGTCAAGTTTTGAAATTCTTTCTCAAAGGTTATCTGCCGAAATCCATGAAGCATCCATTGTTGTAAAGAATTTAGCTGAAGAATTAATTTTGCTTGCTGCTTCTTTTAGAAGTTTAGTTGGATAAACTGGTGTTTTAACATATTTGTTTAACCCTGTTAAATGCGTAATCTATTCTTCGGTAATATCACCATTGGATGACACCAATCGAAGGGCTCTTTCTTCAGTTCTCGGACGATACTTGCCAAAGGCATTTCATTCAGTTTATTTTGTGCATAATTTGGCCATACAATGGGCACTTGTGATTGCAGTTTGAATTCTTTCTTCTTTTAATTGTATATTCAGGGGTTTTCCTATAATTGGTTTGAGATCAATCTCATCTGAGAATACATCTCGTGAATTTTTCTAACATCTTAATTTTCTTATTGAACGTTAGAATTTGTTGAAAATTTTGTGCTCTGACTGTTTATTTCTGACTCCATGCAGCTTTCCATGATATTAATTGACTATATATAATACTATCATCAATTTGACTTTGTTTTGCTGTAATGTTCTTCTATATCTAATTTAACTTATATGCTATTGAAAAGTCTTTGATATTAATTGGCATTAAAAAATATTATTATCATGTTAAATTATAACTCTATGCTTAAATGATTTAAAATTAATGATTCACAGACCATCTTGGTTCTTATAATATGTGGATCGGCCTCTATAAGAAGAGTGGAGAAAATGAAACCTACCAATGGACTGACGGGTCAACATTAGGCTACACGAAATGGTATACCGAACCTAGCTATTCAGCTTCTCAAGCATTCTGTGTTCAGGTGATTTTAATATTTCATTATTGGTAATGGTAGTATACGATATTTTGTTAATGCTTTCTGATTTATATTTAAATTACATGTCTATCAGATGAACTCAAACATGGACGGAATGTGGGATGATAGAAGTTGCACCTATTCAGATAGATTTGCATGTGAAATACCTCACAGTAAGTATGGTGACCCTAATCGATTATATTATGGCGATGAGCATGAGTTTATATACTTTATCTCTTTTGCTACTATTCTTTTAAATAACACTTATAACACTCAATACAGTATTGATATTTGAATATACATTTGATTAATTGTATACATTTTTCGGTCTAATATCTATCGAAAGAGTTTGATGGGTTTCAAATTAGTGTGGAAAGCACTGTAATCAAACAATTAATTCGCATATTTGTTTCTTCCTTAGTACCAGCAGGAACTTCTAGCTGCTCAAGTTCTCAGTTCGATTGTCTGAATGGACAGTGTCTTCCTTCGAGTTGGGAGTGTGACAATCACAATGACTGCACCAATGGCAATGATGAAAAGAATTGTGGTGAGTGTGGAAAAAAACATATAAATCTGATAATTTCAAATATTTTCTGCAAATAAATTTGTTCTCAAATTCCAATTCATATTTTAGTTCATATCCATTTGTTTTACTTTCCTGTCTTCTATTTATTGGGACATATCTATAATGTAGACAGGGACAAGTAAACATACATCTCTGGTAAAATAGTTTATCATTAAATTAGTGAAATACTTCGATTAAACCTAATTCTAGTACTTTTTTCATACTTTCAGAGGATACTTCATCTCCCACTCCAATCAGTGAGTTTTGTTCTATTAGTCCATACAAAAATGTTATATAATTATTACACTCTAGTTTCGATTTCAATATCGAGGTTCTTCATCTAGTTTGTAATATAATATACAAAAATACTGTAGAGTAGTTGTGATTGGATTATTTTGTGAATTTGATTGTCAACCCATTATGTCTATTTACAGCCGTTTGTCCCGAAGACTGGGTATTGTTCAACAAACACTGCTATTATATATCTGATAGTGATGATCATAAACAATCAGAAGCCAAATATTATTGCGAAACTCATTACAACAGCTCTCTTGTTTCTGTCAACAGTGAAGAGGAGCACCTTTTCCTTTCTGGTGAGAGAACAGTTAACTTACTAAGTAGTCTAGGCTCTTCTAGAAGTCCTCGAATGAAAGCATTTCAAAGCAATCTTGTCGAATATAGTATAAGTCATAATAAGTGATTCACGTATAATATAAACACCACTGAAATAATCATTCTGCATCGGTAATTTTTATCTTATCAAGTTCTTTTTGATATTAATTTTAATCATTTAAATACTTGCTTCAACACGTACTACTTCAATTATTCATGAGAAACAAGAAAAACTATTATTTTACAATAATATTTAATTTTACGAATCTCTATACTATTGCAGTGGTGGCAACTCTATAGTTACAAAGTATATATAGGGTTACTACCACTAAAAATATAGTTTTCAAAATATATTGCTCCTTTCGGATAAGTTTTTTAGGATAATGTTCTTAAGGTTACTAACTCACGGACTGGCTATGGCCAATTATTGTATAAAAGGGGGGTAATTTTTCCAGATGTTCTTCATATATTCCCTTCTTTCAACTATAATCGAAAAAAAATCAAATATTTTACATGTAATTCAATTCAACTCTTTAATAGGTTGATATTGCTGCAAGTCTTAGTTAAATTTCACAATGAAGATATTCTAGTTTATTTGTGCTTAATATATTTTTCTGCTAATTCAATTCTACGTCGAGACTTGATTAGTTCCGGCAGTACATATTATTATACTGTACATTCAACAGGTTAGATACTATAAGAGTTTAAAATATTAGTAGACCGTTTTTTGGTAGGCATTACTAAGGATAATATGATTATATTCACTTGGCACTTTGACATTTTATAATTTACAGATCGTCTTCGTTCTACTGATTTGTGGATCGGCCTCTATAAGAAGAGTGGAGAAAATGAGACTCACCAATGGACTGACGGGTCAGAATTTGGTTACACGAAATGGTATACCGCACCTAGCAATTCGGCTTCTGAATCATACTGTGTAGAGGTAGTTTTTCAATTCCTGAAATTTGACAACGATTGTTACATTATTGAATACATTGAAGTATTTTTTTTTTAAATGATTGACATATCTTTAATATTTTCATTCAGATGAGACATAACTACGAGGGACGGTGGTTTGATACGAGTTGCACTGGTTTAAATAGATTTGCCTGTGAAGTACCTAACAGTTAGTATGCTGTTCTAACTTGCCAAGTTTAACTGAATTTTCATTTCCAAAATGTCCTTTAATCTAATCAAAAGAAATTTTATACCGCTCACATGAAATTTTTGTTATATACATTCTAGATATCAATATTGTTGATTATTTATTCAAACATTTATGTTACTATAAATTGGATCAAGGCACGGAGAGATTACCTTGATCGAAATAATATCATACAGTTGCTCACCTAACTTGACTAATAAAGACTTTATAAAAAAATTTATTATTGAGAAAATATATTGTTTAATAAGAATATGAGAATATAATTTCAATCATATTATAAATATTATCTATAATTAGAAACAAAATTACACTACTGCAGTCACAATTATTTGACATATTTGTTTCTTCCAGTACCAGCAGGAACTACTAGCTGCTCAAGTTCTCAGTTCGATTGTCTGAATGGACAGTGCCTTCCTTTGAGTTGGGAGTGTGACAATCACAATGACTGCACCAATGGCAATGATGAAAAGAATTGTGGTGAGTGTGGTAAATAAATACATATCTTGGAATCTAAATATTTGAGTTTATATAAGAATATCAATACTGCTACTTCAAACCTTTCTGCTGAAAAATATTGTTAGTACTGTTAAAATTTAAGCTGTTCAATGTTGATTTCTTTATTAGTGACCCTGATATAGTTTCATAAGTTGATGGGTCTAATACTGGTAATCTCTGATATATGGAAGCCTATCTCTAACTTGAAAGAATCTAAATTTTATTTCGTTACCGTTCTGCAAAAATTATAATAATCGTTCATTTCTCACTGTATAAGCAACGAATTCTTATATTATATTTTTTTCTATATGTTAACCAATGGGAAATAAAACCATCTCAAAATCTTCTCAAGTGAATTATTTAAGGTCTTTAGTAGCTAATTATGATAATGAAGGTTATGAATGTCAACTCTTCCATAAAATAAAAATTGCCATCGGTGAATTCTGCTGACAAAATTATTCACCTGTCGCACCTCACTCGCTCTCTGAATTATACTACATAAAAGCGAATCGAATTTTATTCAAATGCCCTAGCGGTATAATCTATTTTGCAGTGATTATAATACTCATTTATTGAATTTTTTGTACTATTTTGAAGGATTGTCTGTACTGTTCACCACTACTGTCTATATGTTCAATGGAGTGTCAACAAGAACATTGAAGTATTTGGTGTTTACGATATGTATTTAAATGAAGTGTTGTGTAATATGCTGACATAGTTTTTATTTTCTTTATTTATCAAGATGTCCAATGAGACAGCTTTTCAAGTTGCACTTGATCTAGTTATAAAGTGTGTCTGCGGTTCAAACAGAAACAAAAACCTATCATCAACTTCTGATAATCAGCTTCTCTCTCTCAATGAAGATCAAGAGCTTAATTTTTGAAGAAATATATAAAGAATAATTACTTTTTGGAAGAAAATCATGAACTTGAAATTGAGAACTTACTTTTTTGTAGAAAAAATCTAATTACTGTTTTGATGGAATATCTAAGAACATTGTTTGAAATTCTTTTGCAGATTTCTTTCCTTCTTCCACATAATGAATTTTATTGTGGTCAGACAACTAGTTTAACATCAATAGCTCATCACCTGAAAAAAAAAAAATTACATATTAACAGAATGACAAAATATTAAAGTCACTGACACCATTTCTCGTACTTTTCATCTCGAATATCTTCTTCGGTAGAGTATTTTCACCTTAAACATCCAAAGAGTACCATTGCTTATTCCAAAATTTGCTACCAATCATGGATCAAACCAATCATGGATCAAACCAATCATGGATCAAACCAATCATGGATCAAACCAATCATGGATCATGAAAAATTGTTTTTAAATTAATAACTAACCTATTAGTTATGAACTTAGATGAATATATGTTTTTCTTTGTGAAATCACCATGTGTTTAATAAATACAGACTTTGAAGAATAATAACATTCGCTTCAGTTATAATAATTAGTCTTAAAATATTTCAGTTGCTTCGATCTAAATAATTTATTAATCGTTTCTTAATCATTATTTTCAGAGCCAATTTCATCTCCGATTCCAATTTGTGAGTATCTTCCTCTTAAATAATAAACACATTATGAAATCGTTAAATTGTTTCTTCCTTTTATGATGATTAAGGCTAATAAACAGCAGTGACATCTGAAATGAATCTACATTAATTTACTTGAAACAAAATGCACTCAGAGAAATTCTGATGCACCCAAAGTTTCGAGTTCACCCTATGGCTTTGATTCCAAAGCGAGACACAATAGCTCATCAAACTATAGTTTGGGTGCATTTAGGCTCGAAAGTGAATCAGTTCGATGAACTTTAGTGTTTCAAATTTCCCTTTACTAAAATGATGAGAATAATTTCATCATCATTTCAGGAAACTTCTAGCTCAGACACCAAAGTGCATCGAACTGATGCACTTTGAAGCCAAAGTGCTTTCAAACTATAGTTTGATGCACTAAAGTACCCTAACTTTGGAAACAAAGCCATAGGGTGAACTTGAAACACCTGGGTGCATCAGTTGGAGTTGTGTATTTTTCTCAGTGTGATTGATGCTATTCCACCATATCAAAATCCAATATTTTTCACAGTTTAATACGCATAGCTGTATAATTTCTTGTAAATTGATTAAGAGTGTCCTTTCTTCCAGCGGTTTGTCCCGATGGCTGGGAATTGTTCAACAAACACTGCTATTATATATCTAAAAGTGGTGATCATCATCAATCAGAGGCCACATATTATTGCGAAACTCATTACAACAGCTCTCTTGCTTCTGTCAGCAGTGAAGAGGAGCACCTTTTCCTTTATGGTGAGTGAACTACTTTGATAGAGGTAGCCAAGATAATTGTGGAAACTAACTTTCATTATATCTCTTTGCTTCTAGAAAAATGGATTCATAATATATTAAATAAAAGTCATCTCTTTTATACTGGCATTAGAGTACCGAAATGGGTTTCAACCGAAAATATATATGCTTTCTAAGTTCACCTGATCTGAACCTTTATTATTGCACCCCGTTTAAAAAAAAATAATAGCGAGATGGCGAGATATGATTCAAAGCTATTATGTAATTGTAACCCCTTAATAGTTTCATTTTCTATCAGTTAGATTCAAATGAAATGGTTTTGAGAGCTTGACTTAGCGTACGACCTTGGCGTCTCTGCGAGGGCAGCTCGAGACGTACGGCTAGCACTGCTCTCGGATCATTCCAGTCGTAACAGACGCTGCGTCTAGTTGTAATTTTCATAGCTTCCTTCCTATTTGGAGGGCATATAAGTGAAGCTTGATAACTGATAAAGTAATTCAGATATTCGTGTTACCGTTTCCATTCAATATTGAATGGGAAAAACTTTCTGAACGCCAAGTCATTTTTTAAAAGGTGCCTTTAAATCAAACTACTATTGGATCCATCTGTTCCTCTTACTAGATACAATTGGGTTTTGAACTTTTGATCATTTTAATTTGATCAACATACACAAACAAACTATTTCTTTTCTCCTTCTTTCTACGAAAGATTTAAAAGAAGGAGGTTCTGTTGTGCTTCTGCAATTATATTAATAATGAAACTAACTGACGTAGAGAGACTACAGTCGTAGCATTGAAAATCATATAGGAGGCAGTGATCGCGATAGAGCCACGCATTAGAAGTGTACATTTACATTAATATATCAATAGTTAAAGTTAAACACAAACATCAAGAGTTGTAAAATCCACCATGAGAAGCTAAATATAGTTCAAAGAAATCTCTCGAAAATTTGTATAAAGAAAGTAAAGCATTCATAAAAACAATATCCATCCATTTGCAAACTGATCTACGAAGAGAAATCGATATAAAGAAATGAAGTTGTTCTCTTGCTAGTCAAAAGTGGCCTGCTTCCTAATTTTTTCCTCAGTAAAGATTATATATTTTTTACCCTGCAAAATATTAATGTTCAAAATGGTTGCATTCGATTACTTACAAGTGATAGTGAAATGGTCATATGATTACTGGAAGTAATGATGGAAAAACCATATTATATTAGTGATTGAAAGAGTGAAAGTGAACCAGGAGAACTATAGAAACAGCATTAATGAGTGTCATTATTGTCGCTGTGATCAAATTAGCATTTTAAAAACGTTGTTGGTCATTTCTACTGAATTTCGATTATTTTCGAAAACTGGACTTTTTATAACTAACGTAAATGCTCCAAGAACAAATTCAAGATGTGTATAAGGCACCTCCAATTTTATTAGTACTTTCAATTTGTTTTGTTATTAATAAAAAGAACTGCCAGTTTCTACAGCATTTTGTAGAATATTACTGTTCATTGGGCGATATCAGAATTAACTGTTTTTTAAGTTTTAAATTGCTATACCTAACTTTACCACAAAGCGTAATTATTTTAGATCATGTTGGTTCTTATGATTTGTGGATCGGCCTCTATAAGAAGAGTGGAGAAAATGAAACCTACCAATGGACTGACGGGTCGAAATTTGGTTACACGAAATGGTATAACGAACCAAGCTATTCAGCTTCTCAAACATATTGTGTAAAGGTAATATTTCAATATCTTGAGAGTTGAAAATGTAATTTACGTTATTTTGTTCAATATGTATTTGATATGACATCATTTTTTACTCAGATGAGACGTAACTATTATGGACGGTGGGATGATATTGGCTGCACTGATACAAATAAATTTGCATGTGAAATACCTTATAGTAAGTATGATAACGTTAACTCAATTTGATGTATTATTTTACGATCACAATTAACAGTTAAACACCTCGTCTCTAGCGAACTTTTTAACAAATATATTCCTTATTATTATGAGATATAAAACTGCTTAAGTTTAAAGCAGAGTAAAAATGCTCAGTTTCAAGATTTTGTCTCCTATTTTCTACACTAAAAGACATTAACTATCCTAAATACCCGTTATAATAAGAATGTATGAATAATTATTAAATAAAAAAATCATTTTCATTTTTGAGCATTGACGTATTCACATTAAAATTTAAACTACATTACTACTGTGGTTGCTTTCAAGCACTGTGATCGAACACCAGTAATTTATTCTTTCCTTTTCTATCTTTCCAGTACCAGCAGGAACTTCTAATTGTTCAAGTGGTCAGTTCGATTGTCTGAATGGACAGTGTATTCCTTTGAGTTGGGAGTGTGACAATCACAATGACTGCACCAACGGCAATGATGAAAAGAATTGTGGTGAGCGCAGTAAATAATATATACATTCTTAATTCTGAATATTTGTGTTTATATAGAGAATTAATACTGCTTCAAATCTTTCTGCCCCAATTATTATTGGTGCAATAGAAAATAAAACCATTACAAAAACTGCTCTAAGTGGAAGGTACTACAGTAGATACAATTGATTCTGAACATCTGGTTATGAATGTTAATACTTCCATGAAATTTGAATTGGCATCGATGATTTACGATATTTACTTTGATGGAGATCAATAAAAGAAGCTGTCATATTCTTAATATCTCGCAATTTCACCCTCGATTTAGTTATCAAAATGTGTCTTTGGTTCAAGCAGATACAGAATGCGTAACAGCTTCACACCTATCCTTGAGAGTCTGAGACCTCTTATTAACAACTGTATAAAAGTAGAAAATATGAAATAATGTCAACTTTTCTCATTGTACTACATATACGTCCATACTGTGTTTATGATACTCGAAGATCATCTAGAGCTTACGATTTTGAAAAAATATACTCCCAGTGAGAAAACTCCCAGTGTGGAAAATTCTTAGTGAGAAAATTCCCAGTGTAGAAAATTCTTAGTGAGAAAATTCCCAGTGTTGTAAACTCCCAGTGAAAAAACTCCCAAATGTGAAAACTCCCAGTGGAAAATTCCAAGTGACTTTTTTTATTAACTACAGTAATATGCGTTAAAATTTTTAGATAAAGCAAAACTTACTAAATAAAACAGTATTACAATAAAACTTTATATTCAAATTTCTTTATCAAATTACTGCGGAGTTCATTTACCTTTTATTAATGTTGTCTAAAATGCTTTATATTAGGAAACCCGATAGAATGTTTGAAATAGCTTCCAAATGAACAAAGCTTTCAACTTTGCTTTACATTATGAAACTGGTTGTCTGTTTTAAGAAGCTACCAAATTCAAGATTTCTGGTCTGTTCCAAATATAAACAAAAGTGTTTAATATAATCTTGCCATATAACGTTTTTGTTGACTTTCGATTTTTTATTAAAATATTTAATATTATTATTATTTTCCTTTGTATCCGAGCAAAGTCATAATTGTACGTTTTGTTTTATTAAAAAATAAATTCAGAGGTAGTTACTAGCTTAGATGTTTACTAGATAATAACTAGAGCCCGGATTTCTATGCCCTTTCAATCTAGGCGAAATAGCACTAGAAACTATGCAAAATATGCTCTTAAAAATATGCTTTATAGCCTAAATCTATGCTAAATATGCCGTTATTAATTGACTAGTTAAACCTCAAATAACGTTTTCTTTATTCAAACACATTAAAAACATGCCGTATGAGTCAAATGGTAGACTTAATTACGTATACTTTTCATTAATTTTGAGGTTGTATATATGATGTTGAATAATGTTTCCCGTTTCAAATGGAAAATTATCGAATTACAATTTTTGTAATTATTAAAACTGGAATTGAAAATCGAACCACATTTTGTGCATCGCATTTTTATTAATATATGACAATTAAATAATATAGCAACAAATAACCATAAATGATAATTTCTCAGATTCTCAGTTCTACTAAGAGACAGCTAAACTTTCATTAATACAGAATATTAGAACAAGAAAAATTAGTCTCTATATAACGATATAAGGTAAATAATGAGATTTAATTATTTATTCATCTAGCTAGATAAAAATGATAGTAGCTACATTTAGAATATAAATAATTTAGCAATAAGCAATTTTATGTTTTGAAAAACTTCTTTCTACTTCATTACAACTGATGTCAACGAGGTGTACTTGAAATACATTGCATTTTGTGTTATATTCCTTTACCTCTTTCACTTCAGCGATAATGCTTCGTATTTATTCTATGAGTTGCAATCCAGGATTATTTGCTACAATATGGTTGGTATCATGTTGGCATCATCCTCATTCAAATCTACAAAATTTACACTCTTTTACGCCTATGTTTCGCTGTTTTAAACCGTGATACAGCATTTGATTTCTTGTAGTTACTCAGCTACACATTACATGGCTTGCATTTTAAAACACCGTCTTCATTGCATAACACCCAAATTCATCAACTAAATTTCGTATCATGACGTTATCAGACCGCTTAACTTTGGGTATTATTAATTAATGAGTTGTTAAGACTACGAGGACTTGGAACTAAATGACTTGCTAAAATATTACAACAACAAAAAAACTGTAAATAGAAAATGGAGCAACTGTAGCATTAACTTTAATATATCTTAAATAGAGTTTTGCATGCTGTAGCATAGACAAAAATATCCTTAAATAGAATTTAATATGCTTTGTGTGCAAAATAGATTAATGCCTATAAAGCATAGACCATCTATGCTTTTATAGCTTTCTATGCTGTTATTCTGTTAGAGCATAGAAATCCGGGCTCTAATAATAACACAGAAACAAAGTTGAACAATTTGTTCATTTGGAAGTTATTTCAAACATATAAGCAGTTTCATAACTTATAGTGTTTTAAGCAACATTTACCCAATGTAAATGAACTCCTAAGAATTTGATATGGAAATTTGAATTAAAAGTTTTATTGTAATAATGGTTTACTTTGTAAGTTTTGCTTTAGCTAATGAGGAGCAATAACGTATCATCAGAAAACTTTTGGTAATTATTAACAGAATAACAAATCTTAAAAAGACTGGCAGCATTTTTTTACACATTTCATCTATAAAATCTTCTTTTGCAGAGTATTGTCACACTAATTTGCTACCAATCATGGATCAAATTTTCTATCGAATGATAGACTAAAAGATTAAAAACAAACCTATCAGTTATGAACTTAGATGAATATATGTTTTTCTTTGTGAAATCACCATGTGTTTAATATATACAGACTTTGAAGAATAATAACATTCGCTTCAGTTATAATAATTAGTCTTAATTATTTCAGTTGCTTTGATCTAAATTATTTATTAATCGCTTCTTTATCACAATTTTCAGAGCCAATTTCATCTCCGAATCCAATTTGTGAGTATCTTCCTCTTAAATAATGAATTTCAATTCTTTCTTCATTTTATGATGATTAATGAATATTAACACTTTTTAAATAATTTGAAAGACTTCTGCAATGAATTTACATTATCTTACTCGAAACAAAATGATTGATGCTATGCCACTGGGTCAAAATCCAATACTTTTAATAGTACAGTATTGCTGAATTTTTATTAAATTTGATTTAGAGTGTAACACATTCCTTTCTTTCAGCGGTTTGCCCCGATGGCTGGGAACTGTTCAACAAACACTGCTATTATATATCTAAAAGTGGTGATCATAAACAATCAGAGGCCACATATTATTGCGAAACTCATTACAACAGCACTCTTGCTTCTGTCACCAGTGAAGAGGAGCACCTTTTCCTTCATGGTGAGTGAACTACTTTGATACAGGATGGCCAAGTTAAATGAATAGACAAATTTTGCTTCCTGAAAACTTAATTTCGAAAATTAGAAATAATTATTTAAGAGGATTGTGCCACTTTTTATACTGCCATAAGGGTACCGACCTAAGTTTTAACTGAAAATAGTTTTGAATTTTGAAGTTCACCTGATCTAAATGGTGCCAGAAAAATTCTTCCACTGAAAATTCGTCTGTCCAGCTAATTTTTCTTAAATTAGGAAAACAACTAAAGATATCGTAAGGAGGTAACAATGTATGTAAGAGATAATTGCAGTCGCTTAAAATGAAAAATAGGAATAATGAAAATAAGATGAAAATAACATATATGAATTTTCTTAGATCATCTTGGTTCTTATGATTTGTGGATTGGCCTCTATAAGAAGAGTGGAGAAAATGAAACCTACCAATGGACTGATGGGTCAGAATTTGGTTACACGAAATGGGTTGACGAACCGAGCTATTCAGCTTCTCAAACATTCTGTGTTGAGGTACCTAATATTTCAATATCTTGAGAGTAAAAATTGAAATTTACGTTATTTTGTTCAATATATATTTGATATGACATCATTTTCATTCAGATGAGACGTAACTATAATGGACGGTGGGATGATATAAGTTGCTCATATACAAATAGATTTGCCTGTGAAATACCTTATAGTAAGTATGATGACGGTAACTGTATTTGATGTATTATTTTACGATCACCATCAATAGTTATAAATACATTCTTCGATAATATGAGCTGTAAAAAAATGTATTATACATTTCTAGATTTTGTTTTATAATTTTAACCAAAATAGCACTTATAATTTTAAAATTGCCCGTTACACTGAGAATGCAAGAATATGAATAATCATTGATCTGTCAAAATAATTATTTTCATTGTTTAGCAAGGATGTAGTATAAATTTAAACTAAATAGTTAAAGTGGTTGGTTTCAAGCCCTGTAATCGAAGAGCAATTTATTATTTTATATTTGTTCCATTCAGTACCAGCAGGAACTTCTAGCTGCTCAAGTTCTCAGTTCGATTGTCTGAATGGACAGTGTCTTCCTTCGAGTTGGGAGTGTGACAATCACAATGACTGCACCAATGGGATTGATGAGCTGAATTGTGGCGGTGACCCAACTCATAAACCCGAGACAACATATAAACCTGGTACTACACATCAACCAGATACATCTTCTAAACCTGGTACTACATACCAACCAGATACATCTTCTAAACCGGGTACAACACATCAACCAGATACATCTTCTAAACCTGGTACTACATACCAACCAGATACTTCTTCTAAACCTGGTAAGATTATCCGGATCGTATTTCTGAAATCTTTAGTACTCTAAAAATCGACTGATTTAACTATATATTATTATTGAATAACAAATTCCATAATTATTGCGAAAAGTTATGCTTTCACATAAATATATTGTCTAGTAAATCACCCAATACGTAAACTTCTAGCAATTTCATTATACATACTTTTTTATCTAGAAAATTCCAGCTGTTCAGCAACCCAATTCGACTGTTTGAATGGACAGTGTATTCCTTTAAGCTGGGAATGTGATAATTATCCTGATTGTTACAATGCGCATGATGAAGAGAATTGCAGTGGTGTATCTACTCATCAACCTAGCACGACTTACCAACCCGAAACAACTTCCAAACCTGGTAAGATTATTTAGAGTTCTGAACATACACTATATATGTATTAAAACTGATCTGTTAAACTCAATTAAAAAATATATATGAACGGTCTTAATTAAGGTGATGAAACGCCTTTATTGGTGAAGAGTACACCACATTTATTCATTTATTAAAATTATTTAAATAATGCGCGCTCTTATTATTTATGATACATGAAGCGTTTAGTGTTAAAACTCCTGTTTTACTATCACTGGAAAGTGACAGTTTTTCAACGAGTATCGTGTATATTGGAATGAGTTCCGCCCATTTCACTTTGTCTCCAACGAAATTGTAATTTTTTTTTTTTGACGGACCACCCTTGTTCGCTCTCTCAATGCTTTAAAGGTCCCCTCCAAGCAAATTTTTTTATTGTTTTATTCAACGAGGCTAATGTTTCTTATCATTTTGCTGCAAACTGCATCGAATTTGGTAGCATATTTTTAATTTTATATGCTTTTAAAGATTTTTATAATTAAAACTCTACAAAACCTATTTTACTTCCGACTTATGAATTTGAGAAATTTTCAGTCCGAAGAAAAAGAATGTACATCATTTGTTTCGATTATCAACTAGGTATTAGGTTTAATAAATCCATTTAATATTCGTGTAAAGGTTTAAAATTGAATGAACTTATAATAGAAACGTTTATATACTTAAGAAAACAATTAATATTTAAAATAAAGGCTGAAAACGCTTGGTTTGTTTATAAAATTCAAATTTGTAATCAAAACAAATAGTGTACAATCTTCTTCTTGAGCATCAGATTAGTGATTCGCTCAATTGTTGCTAACAGAATATTAAAAAACTTCAAAAACAAATAATAAAATATATACTGAACCAAATTGTATGCGGTTTGTAGAATAATGATCGTAGACCTTATTTCTATAATATCATTTTATAAACTCATTTTTTTCCCGGAGCCTGGAGAGGACCTTTAAGCTTTCAATGGCGCACAAAGATGCATATTATATTTTTATTTTCGGTGTGGAAAATACTCCAATTCCGATTCGAACGAAAATATGCACTACGAATTGCATTCAAGTAGTGTTTCAATATAACTAAATGTAAATGTAACCGTTAATGTAGGTAACTCTCGAGTTTTACGAAGGATAGGGACCACAAAAGTGGATGCAATTCGCAAAGCTTCATGGAGATGGGATCACAAAATTATAAATATGGAAAACTAGGACTGCGGTTAAATTTATTATGTTTATTGCTTAAATTCTCTCTAGTTTTACGTTCTTATTTTTGACTTTTCCAATTCGAGTGTTTTTCCCCAATGGGATTATTATCTAATTTACATAGTATGTCAATATTAACCGATATCTTTATGACTCAAATAACTCGTAGAAAATATAATTTTTCATTAACTCTATGACTGAAGTAAATATTTGATAAAACTTTGAGACTAAAGACACTGGAACTAGTTGAAAGGACTTGTTGACTCATAAGACATGCTATTATTATTAATTATTATTATAAATACGAGTGAAAATATGCCCATAAAATATATATGTTTGGAAGTTTTAGTAGGTGTTAGCTTAACAATACAATTACCGGTGTAATTATCATATTTTTACTGAAATTATACAATAGAAGACAATCAGAGTAGCACATAAAAATAATGGAAATATGCCACTCTAAAAACTGAGGCATTTCGTAAATATCGAGATAGGGCCACAAAATGAGTGCGTATAAAAGTGGAGCTTCGTAAAATTATTGGAGACACGTAAAACTATAGAGAGTGTACGTGTACCACGATAGAAATAAATGAATAACGTTCTAAAATATTATGTATGAAGAGTTCAAATTTATAGATCGATTGCATAAAAGAAAAATTAAAGTATTTCCACTCAATATATAATAGCTAGTTGGCGCAAAAATTACAAATAGATCAGTCTGCCCAAGTGACACTTTAGAGTCCTTGATAGTTGAATAGTTGAAATAAGCAGTTCAGTCAAATTTGAACTATAACCAAATTGATTGAAATCGATTAAGAACATTTATTAATGCAATATTTAGTATAAATGCTACTCTCAAAAATGTTTTTTTATAGAAATATAAAATGGGCGTGGCACTGTCACAGGGTGGGGTTGAGAATAAGCGACCATGTTTTTTTTTTCAACACAAAATGATCAAACACAATTATTATTGATTCAAATACGGTACTTATGAACACTGTACATTATAAATTGAATTAATATATATATTTATTTACATATATGTATACTAATATATATTGCGCTGGTTATTGGGCTATGCAGCCTTGAATGATCAAATAAACACGTGACGATACCCAGGCGTTATACATATCCAACGGCGGAGATGAAAACAACATAAAGATAGATAAATCAAATTATATCAAGGAATATTCATAACTCAGAATTGTCAAAGTATAAATATACACAATTTTAGGCAAAAATAAAATAATCGAAACATTTTAGTGAGTGGACTAACATTCCACTTGTTCTTTCTAGGCTGCTCAGGAACCCAGTTTGATTGTCTGAATGGACAGTGTATTCCTTCGATTTGGGAGTGTGATAATATAATTGACTGCAGTAATGGATATGATGAACATAATTGTGATAGTGCAACATCGCATCAACCCGAAACAACATATAAACCTGCAACAACACATCTACCCGATACATCTTTTAAGCCTGGTAAGGTTATTTTAAATCTGTCGCTCTGAAAGTCTACTGATTCATTGAAACAAAGTTAAATATGCAATTACAATATTGAAACATCATATGATAGATTTGTAATAAAAAAATTCATAAATGTTGAGAATATTTAACGCTGCCATGAAAACACACGGTAGCTTTATTGTCTTGTGAATCATCCAATACGTGAACTTCCAGATACTTCATTATACCTGTTTTCTCTATAGAAAATTCCAGCTGTTCAACATCCCAATTCGACTGCTTAAATGGGCAGTGTCTTCCTTCAAGTTGGGAATGTGATAATTATCCTGATTGTAGCAATGGTTATGATGAGCAAAATTGTGATGGTGAAACAACACGTCAACCAGAGACATCTTTTAATCCTGGTAAAAAAAACTTCTTGATATTAAAATAATGTTCAACAAATGTCAAAATTAGGATCTATGCATTTTGATTTTATTTATTGTATATGAGAGCGTCGTAAGAGTGATTTTGAGTAAAAAAGTTAAATTATCCCTAACACATTTATTTAAAATGATTTGTATGCAACTGTTTTTAAAGTATCACATACCTGTAGTTTAAGGAAAATACAACTTATTAATGAAAAAAATACTGAAGAATAAGATGCACACCTAAAGTGGTGATTTTTGCGCACTACATACAATTATTTTAAAATAAGAGTGAATTTTTTTAAAACAACCTAAAATTGCATTGGTCCATGACTCTATATTGATAAGAAGTTATCGCATGCACCATTGCATATACCTATAGAAGAACTTTACTCTATTGTTTTTCTAATTTTTTTAGGAAACGCAAGTTGCTCCAGTACCCAATTCGATTGTCAAAATGGACAGTGTATTCCTCCATATTGGGAGTGTGACAATGTTATTGACTGCAGTAATGGATATGATGAACAGAACTGTGATGGAAAAGTAACAACTGAAACTCCTACAACCACACCTGATGGACCGAGTTGTTCACTTCCATATACTGCCGTTGGAAATAGTTGTCTGATTTTTGAAGTATTTTACTCTGGATCGTACGACGAAATGAATTACAGATGTTTCCAGTTGGGTGGCACACCGATATCCATAAATAGCGCAGATGATCTCTACGATATCGTGCAGTTTATCAACAATAATGGTATACTCTTTATTTTTCCTCCAAGTAGTTGTAAGAATCTTGCATTGCATTTTACATATTATCATTTATATCTACACAAAAAAATGTTTCTGAAATTAATGATCGTAGAAGTAAATTATGTTATTAAGTACCAAATTTATAATCGTTCTGACATTCTCATTTCTCAAAAACTATCAATGTTTCTGTACCTATATCAAGTCAGCATGATCTTAAATTACAATCCATTTTTTCTATTATTAAAGTACAGTGTGTGCACGAGCGACATTGAGTGCTATATTTGGCCCTCCAATTTTATAAGAAATTTACATAGAATTATTTTCTTATAACGAATGAAAGAGGTACTTTCTTCAATTCAGTAATTGTTGATCTTGATATGAATAAAGAATTTACCTTCACTAAATGAATAGTCTGAGATCTTACATTATCATGAGACACAAAATTCAGACTGACATTTTCAAATCACTTATATATTCTAACAATTAAACGAATCATGTTTAATATTATCAAATGATGCTCCACCACTGAGCAAACAAATTAATTATTTCTGTCCTTATAACCATTTACGTTGGTTATAGATTGAAAATTGAAAAATGATTCCCAGTCTGCTTTATTGTATTGGTCTCCAATAACATCGGATTTTCCTAATCCTAGTTTAGAAAGTTCAACAGTATAACGCTGTTATTCTTTGTAAGATTATATTATCCATCGATTAACGGAGATTGATACTTAACATATTTCGCACCGATAAATCTTATAGAAAAATACATCATTATCTTGCTTGTGTAAACAGTATAGACATTCACACGAGTTATTTCCGTATAATTGATACTAAATTAGTAAATATAATCTATTCATGGAATCTATTAAATGATAGTTTTCATTATTTTTGCACTTGGCTTTGACTTATTCTTAGTAAATCCGTCTTGAGATTCAATTTTGAGATTATAATTTCCACCTTCTCTTCTCTAGATTTTGACAGCAATTTCTGGTTAGAAGGACACAAACCAATTAACTCTGCAACATTTATCTGGAGATCAACAGGACAGCCAGTAAAAAAAGGAACACCTTTTTGGGCGAGTGTTTACTCTAGCAGTGGAGACTACGGCCAGGTTGGTTGATTTTCTATTTGTGATGTTTGTGATTTATATGTTTATTTTTATCATATTTATTTACTAAGAAATGAGCATTCCAAATATATAATCCTGAATTTTTAATCTTTTGATGCAGGAACCCTCTCCATCTTCTTCGGAACAGTGCATCTTTTTGAACTCCAATAGAAATTATTATTTCTCTGCAACGCATTGTGATGATGACAGCAATGGAGTTATTTGCGAAAAAAATTAATTTCAAATTTCCTACTGGATACTATGATATAATATTTTGAGAATTGATTAGATCATTAGAGAAATGCAAAATATTGATTACATGTATTTCATTCATTCCTTGTTTACATTTTCGTTGCCCAACTATATAAGAATTTAAATTGTATAATTTTAGAAGGCGTAAATAATTAGTTTCAATCCATTAAACCAGGAAGTTTACTAATTACAGGTTTATAATATAAATAGCTTGGTTTAAACCAAACCGCCATGATTGTATGGCATATTGATAAATTTAGCAAAATTTGAAGATTTGTGATGTATATTGATGATTTTGATTTTGTTGATATTAGATTGAATAATAATATTGCATTGGTTTACAAATTGAATTTCTAGATTCGAAATATAAATAATAAATTCTTCTTAGTGTCTGTTAATCATCACATTCATCTGATACAACCATAGTTATACAAAAAAACTTACAAGGTATGATACGCCTTCATACGAATTTTAGACTATTCTGTGCTTAAATAAATGCGCACATACACCTACACTCAGATGTGACCCTGCAATATTAGATTACATACTTTATATACTATGCAGCGGGTTAAACATGGCATTCGTACACTGCACAAACAACCATGGACAAATCTCTATATACTATTTAACCAGCTATATTGTATTATATAGTATATAATAGAATATTCATTATCAATAACCTAATTAAGATTAATTTTAAAGAAATATATAGAAATAAGAAGTATTTTGGATACCGAAATTAATAAAGTCACCTAAATAGTTAATACAAAAACTATTTCGGAACTTAGAAAAAGATGACTGGAAATTCAAGAAAAATAAGATTGATATCAACTTTTTGGAAACCTGTAAAGAAAATAAATTAACTCCAAAATTTCTCAATTTTAAGTTATACAGGGAGGACATCCGTAGCACCGAGCAATATGAAAAATTTCAACAGCTACTTTTGGAAAGAGAAATTAAATCAAAACTATCTTCTAATGATACACTTCAGAACAATAGAAATAACAGTATGTATTTGTTACGCCAATCAACATCTTAGCTAGACTTCAACCACTTTATTAGCTTTATAAATAGCAACTGCGAGAAGAAACTGAAGAAGGCTGAGGACACCCACTACAAAAAACTGTTCAACCTAGGATTGCTTCAAAGAGTCAACAGACTTGATCCCAAAAAACTCATCTTCAACTATTCGGACAAGATTTTAACTACTGACGAAATTGATTACCTCTGCCATGGATTGAAATTTGCTCTTCCACCTAAGAAAATTAATTATTATAACTGGTTTCTGTCTTTCGAAAAGCTTAGCTACAGATTAAAGAACTTACCTATTTTCGACTGTACTGGTGATGGTTTAAACATGGTAAGAAGTGGATTAAAATCCATTGCATTTAAATATTTCTACGGGTACAAACCATCTATTAACTTTCTTCATAATAAATTCTATGAAACGCTACAAAATTTAAGACGGGATGAGAGCATTATAATTTTGAAACCAGACAAAGGTAATGGTTTAGTAATTTTGAATAAAACGGACTACAACAATTGAAGATGCATGAGATTTTAGAAGATCGATCAAAATTCAAAATTGTACAGGAAGATTGGTTAAAAGAAATAATCAAACAAGAAGACAAAATTAATAGACTCTCTACTAAATTAAAGAAAAAGAAAGAAATAAACGATGAACAATATGATAATTTGCACTGTTCTGGGTCAAAACCATGAGTTCTTTATGGATTACCAAAAGTGCACAAAATTGGGGCACCACTGCGACCTATTCTTTCGGCTATAGGAACTTCGGGATACAAAATTGCAAAATTTCTCCTACCTTTACTTAAACCCATAACCACCAATCAATCTACAGTTCAAGACTCATTCTCTTTTGTTCAAGAAATCACTAAAATTAAGAATTCAAATTCATTATGCATGGCAAGCTTCGACATCAAATCTTTGTTCACTAATATACCTTTGGATGAAACCATCGAAATTGCTACCACTTCTCTCTACTCGGACCCAATGGTGTCTCCCAGTTTGTCTTCCTGTTTCTTCAAGCAGTTACTTGAGCTCGCTGTTAAGAATGTCCTCTTCCTTTTCAATGGTAAGTCATTTTCCCAATTTGATGGTGTAGGTATGGGAAATCCTCTTGGTCCCACTCTTGCGAATGTCTTTTTATGTTTTCATGAACAACGATGGTTAGATGATTGCCCGATTGAATTTAAACCTATATTTTATCGTAGATATATAGATGATATTTTCCTATTGTTTTCTGACCAATCCCATATTAATCTTTTTTATAATTATTTAAACTCTAAACATTCTAATATTAAATTCACTTCGGAAATTGAGAAAAACAGCTCCCTAAATTTTTTAGATGTTGACATTAATCGTATAAATAATAGTTTCTCTACTAGAGTTTATCGTAAAAAGACATTCACAGGATTGTGATTAAGATTCGATTCTTTCATACCGACATCTTATAAAGTTAATTTGATTACTTGTCTTGTTCATAGAGCGTATGCGATTTGCTCGAATTATGTAGATTTTGATGCCGAATTATCACACTTGCGTAATTTTTTCTCTGGTAATCGTTATCCTCAAAATTTATTTGATAATTTTGTCTCTAAATATTTAAATTCTGTTCATACTCCACTTAAACGTAAATTAACAGTTCTTAAATTTGACATTTTCGTATCCCTTCCTTATTTGGGTGATTCAAGCATTAAATGTAAAAAGACCTTAATTCATTACTTAACAAATTTTATCCTCAAGTTAAACTAAATTTTGTTTTCAAAAATGCAACCACTATTGGCTCATTTTTCCCTCATAAAGATAAAATCCCACCTTTACTGTCATCTGGTCTCATTTATAAATACTCATGTGGACAGTGCCAGTCTACTTACATTGGTGAGACCATGATGCAGTTAAAGGTGAGAATTTCTCAACATAAGGGAATATCTTTTAGAACAAATAACCCCTATAGCTCCCCACCTTTCAGTTCAAAACGTAACCATTCTTTCGATTTTAATCACCCAATTAAAGAAGAAAATTTCAAAATTTTGCAAACTACTAACCAGTGTGATATTCGTACATTAGAATCTATATACATATATTCATAAACAGTCTCCTACGCTTAATGAACAAGCGAGTTCTTTCAATTTAACTATTTTGGGTTAATAACTTATTATTTTTCCTTTTCTTTATTTTAAATTTTATTTGTATTAACTATTTAGGTGACTTTATTAATTTCGGTATCCAAAATACTTCTTATTTCTATATATTTCTTTAAAATTAGTCTTAATTAGGTTATTGATAATGAATATTCTATTATTCGAAAGCTCTAAAAATAAAGGATGTACAACTTTTTCGTCGTTTCTCTTGTGCTTCACTTCATAAATTTAATAGTATATAATGTAATATTGCAGGGTCACATCTGTGCGTTCGTATGTTCGTATTGGTTTATGAGCAGAAGAGTAACTCGTATCAAGACATTTAGTATACCTTCTAAGTTAATATATCTTGAGAATAGTCAAGTTAATGCTGTATCCAGCCAACTTAGTCAAATAGAACGAAGTTAAAGCATTCGATTATAAAATGAATGAATAGCATACTGTAACAGAAAACTACAAACAGAGGATAAATCAAATACTCGTTTCTTTGATAGCAATATATTAATAAACCTTATCATATATTATCTGCAAGTACAACACCTCAGTTAGTTATTAATAATAGATAAGGTACATATGGTGAAGTTTGTAGGTCAAACTATTGGAGAGAATACTGTGAGTTTGAACTCAGTCATTCATCACGGAAGAGGGGAAAGTAGGGAGAATAAGATCGAGTTAAAGAGGAAGGCTGTAACTAAGACCTGTTGGTTAATCACTGATTTCTAACGTAAATCTGTGCCTCCATCAAATCAATAATTACAGAAAAGGGGAACAGTAATTTCGACCTCAACCAATGATTACTTAAAACAGGGGAGAAAAAGATGAAATTTTGACCTCGATCAACGATTACTTAAAAGAGGGGAGAAAAAAATGTAATTTTGGCCTCAACCAAGGATTACTTAAAAGAGGGGAGAAAAATATGTAATTTTGACCTCAGGCAAGGATTACTTAAAAGAGGGGAGAAAAAGATTTAATTTTGACCTCAGCCAAGGATTTCTTTAAAAAAGGGGAGAAAAGATGTAATTTTTACCTCATCCAACGATTACTTAAAAGAGAGGAGAAAAAATAGAATTTTGACCTCAGCCAAGGATTACTAACAAGAGGGGAGAAAATATGTAATTTTTGACCTCATCCAAGGAATACTTAAAAGAGGGGAGTAAAAGATGTAATTTTGACCTCAGCAAAGGATTACAGAGAAGAGGGGAAAGAAAATAGAGATAAGAGTTTACTTCAATTCCAATAGTCTTTGAGGGATAAGTGTTCCAACATATTTCCCTCCTTTCAACCAATTTCCATGATATATAATTATTCCAACTTATTTTCCTCCTTTTCATCAATTTCCGTGAGGTATAAGTATTCCAACTCATTTTCCTAATTTTAATGTACAAATTCTGGACGAATATCCTATTCAGACTGTGAAGAATCAATCAAATTACATCTTATTTTGAATAAAATCCTAAATACACATATTAATCAAAGACATTTCATTACAATAAGCATTTATGATGTAATACTAGAATGAGCAATAAATCTAAAAAATAACATATGTGATATAGATAATGATATAAAACTTTCGAGAACATATTTTTATGGGTAACTGGTCTATTTATTAAGTTTATCTATTTTCATATGGCATCAAAGAATTTCTGTGTAAATATCACATAACAGATAACATGAGTACTTAAAAAAATATAATAAAATATGTGACAGCATTCTTAGATATATTATCACATGTAAAGCGTATTTTAAATCATTATAAATAGTTAATACTATCTTCTAACTACTGCACAGAACATAGCATTTTTACTCAAAACTTCAAAATACAACAAGATGATTACTTTTTATAAATGACATATAATTCTAAAGACTAAATACAAGTATAAGAAACCTAATATAGAAAAATATCTCTAATGACATACATTTATTTAATAGCATTTATATACGATATAAAGATGGTATATGTGTTATGACACCTATTTCATTCATTTTTTATTGTAGAGATAGTTTAAAATGTTTGTTAAAATTTAGAATGATCATATTTAACATTTTAAAGTGTTTGAAAAGTATTTTAATTTTATAATGAAAATAAACAAAAAATATATTATAAATTTGACGTCCGTTACAATACCTTGTTCCCATGTGAACATGATTTTCCCAAGTCATCGAAGCGTCTTTCACAACATAACTGTAAACATCTTGATATGAACCTGCGTAATAGGGGAGAACCGGGAGCATTCGGACAGTTTTTGTTAAAAACTCAATAATTCGTAAACCAATTCGAATTTTACTATTTATAGATTTCTGTGGGTGGATAAAGCATTTTACTTCAATTTTTATTAAGACTACTTTACTGTCTAAACCTCCATTCGAAAGTTGTAAGGCAAAATGTAAGAGGGATTCATGTGTCCGAATGCTCCTTCCTATGGCGCGTTCCCGTGCTGAAGAACTCGAAGGAGGTCCCTCAGTTCTACGAGAACCAACCGTTCCCGTGACGAAGAACGTTCGTCAAGTTCGTGGAACTCGACGACACGGTACATAGTACGTCGAGCTGTCCCTCTTGGCAGCCGTGACGTCACAAACGTAAACAAACACACGAAAAGGGCGGGAGAAACACATGTTCTTATTTGTAAATTATTAAAATTGATAATTGATATAATATTACATGTTTTATAAGATTAATTGATAATAAATTAAACGGTTTAAATCCACCAAACCAAATTAGTCATTGTTAATATCCCTAATTAATTAGTGATATTAATTCCTAAACCACGGAATCGTACACATTGTAGTGGTTTCACGGGAACGCTAACCGAGGGACCGTACTTCGTACCTTGAAGGAACGTTCTTCGAGTTCTTCAGCACAGGAACGCACCACTAGAGGGAGACTTCGGACAAGCTGTGAGGATGATTCGGACACCATAAAAATGGTTATAACATTGAAAATTTGGGTAAATAAATGATAGGATTGATTACAGATCAATAAATTTAAGTGAAATAAACCATGAGTAGTTAGTTATTCACAGTAATAAAAATTAATTATATTTGAAATTTTATCATAATTGTAATGATTGAATATTTTCTCCAACAAAATATAGATTGCTCATGAGTAATAAATGAGAAATTATCCTTATATTTAATAGCTGTGTATCAAAAAGAAATGGTATATCTATTTCCATATATCTGGATAATAACGATTTCCATTTTCTTGGAATTACACTAAAGTTAGAAAATTACATCTTAAATATTTCTTCGAGTGTTTTTAAAGTATAAATCTTGCTACGCCTCCAATTTCAGCAGCTTTTCTGACAGATAAACCTTTTTGGAATCCATCAAATGTTTTTCGAAAACTTTCTTTATTACGGACTCTATCAGTTTTCTTTTTATAATGAGAAGGCATGATTACAATCGTCAATCTGTAAAATGAAGACACTAATATAAAAAGTTTGAAACTAAAGAATGCTATTCCAACTAAAATGATTATTTTTAAGATCTGAATGTCCTTTTCAATAATATTTACTTCAATAAATTGTATTGGTGGACTGAATAGGACACAGAGGGAAGGCTTGGACACCGTCCGAACCAACCTCAATAGAAGTGTCTGATTCATCCCAAATTATACACTTTAAAATTAAAAACATCACCATATTTTTTATTTCATTCGTATTATTCTTTCAACACACCAAACATAACATAATATATCACTTTAATTCATACCTTTGAGATTGAGAATCAGTTTCGTATTCATATAGTCCACACACGATATAATTGAATCACAAAAAATTACATCAATATTGTAGAAAACAGCTAATTACACCTCGCGGGCGACACGTAAGCTCTACGCATTGGATATTTCAAATAACTGACAGTTAATACGTCCTTCTCATTCAATTACAATAAGCGGTGAATCCGACAATTATGAACATGTTTAAACGAGCTGTCCGAACCATCCCTTTGTCCGAATGCTCCCGGTTCTCCCCTACTCTACCTTGTAGTTAATATACCTTGGTTATATGCTTATACGTACCGGTTCTAGGAAATTCCGGTCTTGGAAAATTCGGTCTCGGAAATCTTGGTCTCAGTTGATAATGGTGATATTAAAGAGCAATAATAGAAAAAAAGGTTGAAATTATGCGCACTAAAATGTTAAGTTTATTTATTAAAAGCGGATAACATAATTAACCGTTGTAAAATGATACGTAACATTGGTAATTTTGAAATGTTTTAACATTTATTTAAACAGTAATTTACTACTTCATATAAATGACCCTATTGATAATATTAATGTTAATTTGATTAATTCATTTTTATCTCTCCTGTTACACCAAATAAAGTAATCAATGTTGTATATGCCCTTAGGAATACAACGTATGGTTTATATAGCATATCAACTAAAATTTTCAAAACTGTAATTCAATATTTATCGATACCTCTGTCTTGTATAGTTAATGATTCGATTGAACAGGGTATTTTTCCTGATATTCTGAAACGAGCAAGTGTCACTCCTTTGTTTAAGTCTGGATCGGAAAATGATATTAAAATTATCATCCTATATCAGTTTTGCCTCTTCTCATTAAAGTTTTTGAAAAGTGTATTTATGTTAGATTAGTGATTTATCTTTCTGAGAATAATATATTAAATGGCTCTCAGTTTGGCTTTCGTAAGAGCAGGAGTACAACAGATGCCTTAATAAATGTAATTGATCACATCTATGAGCAGCTAAATCAAAAGAGGCATACTGACGGTATATCTCTGGACTTTTCTAAAGTTTTTGATACTGTGTCTCATGAAATACTTTTGCGTAAATTATTCAAGTATGGAATACGCGGATTGACACTTGCTTGGTTCAGAAGCATCTTAGTGGTAGAACTCAGAGGGTGAGAGTTCGTGATGTTTTTTTCTGAATTTAAAGTTGTGAAGAGCGGTGTTCCTCAGTATCCTCGGACCAATTCTTTTCCTTATTTACATAAATGACCTGCCTAATGTAAGCAATATACTGCTGAGTTCACAGTTTTTACCGATGATGCAACTCTGACCGTTAGTAATCAATACTATGATCATATGGTGAATGGGACGATCTCTAATCTATCTTTAGTTCATGAATGGACATTAAATAACCGGTTAATGCTTAATGCCGTTAAGACATTTGCGATGTTTTTCACAAATCGCACCAGAAATATAAACTGGCTCTTCGATTCATATAAATAGCACATCACTTTCCTATGTTGAACATGTGAAGTTTCTGGGCGTACATGTTGATCGGAAGCTTAATTTTTCTTCTTATATTGAATCATTAACTTCTAAGTTAGCAAAAACCTCTGGAATGTTGTACTCCATTAGTGGTAATACCCCGCAGAGTATCTTACTAGATCTGACTATTATTTAGTGTATCCATATTTAATATATGGAATACTTCTGTGGGGAGACACTGCAAATGTTCATTTGGAACCCTTAAAATTAGTCCACAAGAAGATTGTTAGAATTATTTCCCATTCAGATCATCTACGTAGCTCATACCGCACCTATTTTCTATAGAACTGATATTTTATGTATCAAAGATATATATCGATACTTTGTAGGTATTTACATGTTTAAATTGCAATTATCAAACTCTGTAACTTATCCATCACATACTTACGGTACTAGATATTGTAATAATGCAATTCCCTCTTTCCAACGACTTTCTCAGTGAAATAAGTCTTTCCCATAATGGTCCTAATGTTTGGAATACCATACCACTATCCATCCGAAACTCTTCTACTCTTAATGCATTTAAATCTAATAAAGAATATTTGGTAAATTCTTACTTGTCAGCTTGATATAGTTTTGTATTTTCCTTGTTTTTATTCATTTTTTCAACCTAATTTGTTTAGCATTTCACCAATTTTTTTATTTCACTTAATATCTGCCTGAAATGATTTCCTTCGTATAGGCTTGATTAATATGTTTTGTTTTCTTTGTATTGTGTAAATTATTATTTGTTTCTCTGTAAAAGATATAAACCTATTTTTTTTTTCAATAAAGATTATTCTTTATTCTTATTCTTATCAGACCAATTAAGATATTCTGAAACTGTTGTACAGGAAGAACCACTTACAAGACAAAACACAATATTTGTCACCTGACAGTTTTTCTATCGTAAATATTACAAATATTACTAGGTTATACATATCTCTCTCTTTGAATAATATATTATATTGATTATTCACTATTTTATCTTTTTATTCATGGCAGAGTCTGTGCTAAAAAAATTGATAGTTTTCTGTAATTGAAGAACTACAGAAAACTAGATAGCTACAGTGGTGACTATGCTAATTCTTGAAATAATAGAAGTAGTTTATTTATATAGTAATTCAGACATATTTTGATTGAATTATAACGTTCTATAAATTTGCCAATATATCCCATCAACTTTACCGACTTACAGAATTATTAAATAGTATAAAAGTCCAAAATAAGATTTTGCATCATTTTAGGAATTTATGATATTTTAGGACTTTATGAAATTTATTGATTTTATGGCATTTTATGGTTTTATGGCATTGTATGGCTTTTATGTGATTTTAGGACTTTATGGCATTGTATGGCTTTTATGTGATTTTAGGACTTTATGGCATTGTATGGCTTTTATGGGATTTTAGGACTTAATGGCATTTGTCATGGCCCTAGTAATAAGCTTTCTCTGTTTGAGTGTTAGTTGAGTATCTTAGTGTCTGTGAATCATCACTCTTATCAGATGAAAATATAGATATAGCAAATTAATCTTTCATTTTTGCTCTTTTAAATGGAACTTATTTTAATTTTTTAGCTTCATTAGTTTAGAAATTATAATGATTTGAAAGTTAGACCATTTTTGTGACACCCTGTACCTATGTTATGATAAACTAACAAGTTGTGCTCTTAATTACTGTGCAAATAGTCAATATTAGAAATAGACTTACAATTTTCGCTATCATTATTTCACATACTGCATCCTCTGTAATAAATTTTGAATTTAATAAATGTTATTGTTGAAGTGAATATGACACTCAGTGATCAAGTGTCAAAATTTTAAAATTAATACTAAAGGTTACATCAGATTCATTGAAAAACAAATTATTGAATTGAAATAAATAGGGTTGTGACAATATTCTTTTAGCATAAAATTATAATCTCGAGCATATTTAAATAAAGCATATTATTTTTATTAAAAACTTATTCTTTTTATTGAAAATTTATTCTTTTTATTGAAAATTTATTCTTTTTATTAAAAAGTAATAAAACATTCTTTTCAACAATATATAAAAAAATCATGAAACTAATATATTTGATAATATTTCTCAGTTCAGAGATATGCTATATAACTAAAGAATATATATTTACAAGAAAAACAATATAAAGTAAATATATAGGAATTTTAGAAGACCGTCGCCGAACAATACATGCCAAAATTATTGGAACATACAAGCCGAATTGAGGTTAATACCTGAAAAACCTGTTCAGGGTTCGATATTGACAAGTTTCATAAATCAATATTAGAAAATGCATTTTTATTTTATCCTAACAACTTTTCAACGTTTCTTAGAGTAAATTTAAAATTTAACAGTTTCATAAACCCCCGATATTACTGTGACTGAACTTGGTCAGACGATATACAGATTGAATCCATGTGCCATATGATTCAAGTTGATATAACTTATTTAAACTCTTCAAAGATTTTCATTGTACCGAAACAAGAGATTAGCATCCAAATGTGATTTGAGGAACTTGCTAATATCCCTTATCATATTTATATATCTAATTGCCCCGCTTTTATTGAATTGAGCATAAAAAGCATAATTAAGCATAAAAAACATAATTGAGCATAAAAAGAATATAAAGCATATTTTAAAGGAATATAAAGCATCTTTCAGAGCATAAAAGAATATATTTAGAGCATATGAGAATATATTTCGTGAGAATATAAAGCATATTTTAAAGAGAATATTGTCACAACCCTAGAAATAAATAACATGTAAATATTGTCAACGATGGTCGTTTCAATATCCATGAAGTCGTTTGACAACTAACCAGTAATGATATTTTTTTTTAAATCTTCGTACAGTGCGGTTGTGTGCAGCTCCAATCATAATGTTAGTTGCATCATTTCGATCACCCTAGGCTGATCTTAAGTGTGTCTGTCTTAAGTGTGTCTATTTCGTAAGTGTGTCTATTTCGTAAGTGTGTCTATCTTACGTGTGTCTATTTCTTAAGTGTGTCCTGAGGAAGTGGGACTACCAACTTTGATTTATTGTTAGTGATGTCTACCAGGAATAGACCAAGAAACCAACACTTCTTCCTGTGTCACTGCTCAGCAATAATAACAGTGACAGTAAAAAATATGTAAATCTGTCAGAGTATATTAAAACTTTGTTTGAATTATTCAATAAAAAATTGGATGCGCTAATCGAGATACGAGATGTGAGATAAACTATCATCTATTATAATCTATTGAACTAAGAAAATTATGTTGCTATATTGGTATGATGATAATGAAAAGAGTACCTATGAACACAACAATAACACAGACACAAAAACACTTAATATAATAAAGGGGGGACGTACTCGTTGAAGATATGAAACCAACTGACAACTATGCTACATTTGTGAGGCTCTTTTATACACAAGTTTTTAGTTAGATATGCCTTTTTCTTTTTACTAACAGAAGTATTATTTTCTGAGAACATGTTATAATAAAAATGCTTATTATGAAAAGGTAACGTGTTATCTCAATTAGACTATGATCTATGGGCCTCTCAAGGAGGTAACCTGATTAGAGTGCTACAGTACAACACTGTCGGCATCATGACTTTTCCTCCTTTATTTGAGATGAATGATATGTGTGAATATAATTATGTAGTATTGTAATGTTACCTGTCTAGGAGCTTCAGGAATTAGTGAATGTTATTATATAGTATCATAAATCATAATGTTATCTATATCCAGTTGTTACATGAAATGTCTTCTAGAGATGTATTATACATCCTTTGAAATATGATGAGGTTGAACAGGAAATTGAATAGAAGAATAGCATTCTTTAAATTATGCAGATTTGTAGTTACCAAATTATGTATTTACTATTTAACTTAATGTAAATATTGGAGGTGAATCTAAGTTCATCACGTGATAATCATATTACGTAAATTCCCTTCAGACCTTTGCCTCTTTACAGAGAGATATAACGATCGTTAGCTTATACCAACGAGGAGTGTGAGTTGTGCTCTACTATCGAGTGCAGGAGACCTACTCCTGACAGCCGGTGTCTGTCCTTAGTCTCAGCTGAAGCAGTAGATGGAAACAGAACAATGCTGTAGGACAATAGTTGAAGAAAAAGATATAATCAATATTGCTTTGGTTACCAAACACAGAATCCAAATTGTTAAGTTTTATACATCCATACCCCATTTTTTAAGGGACCAATAAATGGGAAGAAAATAGATGTCTTCACAGACACTGGAGTCACTGTATCTTTTAATCACGTTCTCAACAGATTTAAGACATTTCCAATTTAGAGAAATGCCATTTGGTTTAGTTACCACACCCTTATTATTAATAAATATAATCTTATTTGATTTAAATGGATTAGGATGCTTAGCCTACACGGATAACCCGTGAAGACTGAATCGGAGCATATAACAAAAACTAGAGCAATTACTCAAATTAACTGGAAAATGCAAACCTCAAGCCTAAATTAAAAGAAAGAGTGATTTTTTAAAATGGTCTATTTCATTTTCAGGCTACTAAATATCAATTGTTAGACTGAATGGTAAATGCTCAACATTTCACATTCAGTTCCGGCCGGGGCACGGAACTGAATATGAAAAGTGTCGTATATAATTTATTCAACTCTTTCCAGATAAAATTCTGACCTAACAATTATACAATGGCTACCAATCTTATAAGAGCCATGTCTTCTATAGGTATTCTGCTGACCATTCTTACGGTAATTGTTTGTGTGGAGAAGACAATAGCAAGGGAAGAGAAGAACGATATGCTCATCATAGGAAAGCGGTGGAATCGCATAGCATGTCCACAAGCCAGGGAAATCAGGCCTTGCCGCTGCTCCGTCAGGACCAAAGGTTACTAACTTTTTTGGTGGTAGCTGTTATTCTTGAATTGGAATGATTTCTAATTTGGTTGAATGTTTTGTCCGTAGTTTATTTTCTTTATTTCCAATAAACTAACTAGGGAAACTAACTAGAAAAAGAGATAAGATATTGAAATTATATAGGCAAGGTATAGTTTTGGGAGTTACATTCAGGAAATTTAGAAATAAAGTTACTAGACTGATAAGGGAAAAGAAGCGGAAATTTATTGAAGCTATATTTAGTGAACTTAAATGTGATATCAAAAGAACATGGTATGTGATTAATAGTATTATTAAGCCAACATCAAAAGAGAAGAAAAATAATATGGATAGATTTGTAGTGAGAAATGACACTCTGGTTGATCTTGTGATTTTTTGAATTTGAATTTAAAAACAGTAATACAAACATAGCAAACTAATTCCAGGATGTTGGTGATTATCATCAAAAATGTGAATAGTTTTACTTTTAGACCCACCAACAGTAATTATGTCAAAAAACTAATTAATTCTTTAAAAATAAAAAATGTCATGTTGATTTTGCCAAGCTCTGTATTGAAGTGTATTGCAGGTGGAGTGGCTCATGTTTTGTCAACACTTATAAATAGATCTTTGGCTGCGGGTGTTGTTCCCGACCACTTAAAGTTTGCTCGAGTTGTTCCCAGCCAAAAGGTTCTGACAATTCAAATCTTAACAATTATAGACGAATATCAACATGAATATTTATGCAAAATTGTTTGAAAAGGTAGTACATGAGCAATTGAACTGTTATCTTGAATCAAATAATAATTTATTAAATAATCACCGATTTGGATTCAGAAATTAATAGAAGTGCAACTCAGGCAATCTTAAAACATACCAGCTATATATATGATAATCTTGATAACAATGAACTTGTATTTTTTTCATATTTAAATTTCAGAAAAATGAAATACTATTAGTGATACTTTATCATTATGGAATAAGGGGGGTTCCTAATAATTAGTTCAGATCCTATTTGCAAATAATGTTAACTCCAGATTATGCAATATAACCCACTCTGTGCCCCAAGGAAGCAATCTTGAGCCACATTTATTCTTCTTGTACATCAATGATCTATCATTATCTACTAATTATTTTAACTATATTATGTTTGCTGATGATTGCACAGTAACTTGCATGCTTTCCGATATCCGATTTAAATGTAATTCATACTGATAATAATGAAAACTTAAGTGACAATTTATAGGTGGCTGGAATCGAATAAAATTCAGATACATGTTGACAAAGCTAATTTTAAGGTCTACTCATACAGAAGTATTTTTCAACTGCAAAGTCCTATTATGATCAATACAAGTGAAATTAATCCTAATTATTATATAAAATTATTCGGTGTGTTTTTTTGATAACAATCTTAGCTTCAAGATTCACACAAATAATATATCATTTAAATATATATCCAATACTGTCAATAAAAATACTTAAAAATAATACTTAAAAAAAAAAGGAAATTAAAAAAATTCAATTAAATGTAGATGAGTTTTTATATGGAATGAAATACCTGATGAAATTAAGGATACCCAAACTATTGAGAAATTTAAGAAGCTGTTTAAGAATTACTTATTTATTTATTTATTTATTTATTACAGATAGCACCTTTTTACAGAGTAGAACCAGGGCCAGGGCCTCCCTGATCTTTGCATTCAGGAAAAAATAAGTGAAAATATAACTCAATATAAATGGAAATCAGTAAAACTAGGCCTCATGAAGAAGATACTCAGGTGGCAACTATAAGGCCCGAGAAAGCACAAGGCTTTGAGGGCATTCAAGCTGACATAGAAAATACAAAATACACTGTGACGTATTTTAAGGAAATATCAAAACATACATTTTATAGTACAATTCAACAATATAGAGTATGAACAAATTATTGTAGCTATTTAAAATTAAAATCAGATTACATATTGGTTGAGCTTAGCCAGAGTTTAAATTTAGTCTTGAAGGTATTAACTGTATTACTCATCTTCAAATCACCAGGTATTAAGTTCCATAGCTTGGAGGCAGAGTAAATAACATTAGATTTTGAAGTTTCACATCTATAGCGGGGTAAATTAATGTCATTGCTAGTTCTCACTGCGTAAGCATGACGATTACAATTATTAGACACATAGCTACAGAGAGCTTCATCATATCCTACGTCATTAATCGCTCTGAACATATAAAGACCAAGACTATACTTGAATACAAGACCTATCTTTAAAATTTTAAGATCTGTAAACAAATTCTCAGTATGGTGTAGATAAGGTACTCTTGCTATTATTCTCACTGCTCTCTTTTGTAATATTACAAGTTTATTAATGTGACACTCTGCAGCAATACCCCAAACATTGATACAATAATTAAAATAAGGATACACGATAGAATAGTAGATCATTTTAGCAACATTCATGGGTACATATTCATTAACTCTACCTAGCACCCCCACTGACCTAGCTACTTTCCCTGAAATCCTACTAATATGCTCGTCAAATCTGAGATTGTGATCCAGGTAGAGACCGAGGTACTTGACACATGAGACCTTTTCAATTACCTTCTGATCAATACAAATTGGATTCAAATTAATGTTACCTATGTACGAAAATACAAAATACTTTGTCTTATCAATATTTAGGGTAATTTTATTATAAAAGAGCCACTTTTGAATTTTTTCTAAGTGTTCATTAATTATAATGTGCACTTCATGAGTAGACTGGCGAGGAAAGCTGTATGTAATGACAGAATCATCCGCAAAGAGGTTGAAATTAAAAAGAGGAGAGCTGTTAGGAAAGTCATTGATAAATATTAAGAATAACAAAGGTCCAATTGTGCTACCTTGAGGAACACCACAATCCACACTAGTCAAACCAGACTTACATCCATTAACAGTTGTTGACTGACTACGTTCAGATAGATAAGATTTAATTAGCAAGTGAGGAATACCTCTTATCCCAAGATAATACATTTTGTCAAGTAGTATACTATGCGAAACGCAATCAAAGGCTTTTTTAAAATCCAGAAACATAGCAAATACTAAGTTTCTTTTATCAAGTTCGTTGTAAACTGGCCTCAACAGATTAATTATCGCTTGTTGCGTTGACTTGTTTTTTCTGAAACCGAACTGTTTATCAGAAAGTATATTATTGAAGGATAGATAGTTGTACAATCGTTTATAGAGACATTTTTCAAACACTTTAGAAATATTCTCTAAGATTGAAATTGGCCGATAATTATTAATGTTTTCGGCATTACCTCCCTTATAAATAGGCACTATCCTAGCAGTCTTAAATATATTAGGAAATTTACCAGTTATGAAACACCTATTAATCAAAGATGCCAAGACAGGTGAAATCAAAGGGCTGAGATACTTGATTACAAAAACTGGGATAGCATCAAATCTAACGGACTTCTTTTTCAAAGACAGAATAGTCTCATTAACTTCACCTGCATCAACAGGATTCAAAAAGAAAGAATTCACATTACTATTGTTCAAATATTGGAGGTAATTTCTATCACTAGAGTCACCATAAGCAGCATTGACGGTACTACCAATTTTCGAAAAATACTCATTCATTTTGTTTGCCAAAATGTCTGCATTTTCCTCCAAAGTATCATTAAATTTCAGTTTAATACAGTCATTCTCTCTTTGTGAAGTCGGCTTAATTAATTTATTAATATTCCTCCAAGTAGAGCCAATATCATTCTTAGCGTCACTAAACAAGTTTAAATAATAATTACGTTTCTTATATCTTATTTCTAAGGTTATCATATTTCGATACCTGGTATAGGCTCCCTTACTCATCTTACCATTCTTATATAGAATATGATATCGAGTACGTTTTTTAATCCTTGTGAGCAATTCCTGATCAATCCAGGGTTTCAGTTCCTGCTTGTAACTAACGTTTCTACAAATAACAGGACAATGAGTGTTATACTCTTTCATAAGAACATTCATAAATAGTACAGTACCATAATCTACATCTTCACAAGTTAAAATAGATGAAAAATCCACTAAAGACAGAGAGTTATACAGTGATTCCAATGAAACATTTTTATGATCCCTATATTTAATATTGGTCATATTCCTATTATTAACACAATTAGTAAAGTAGTTAACAATTTCAGTAAAAATCAAATAATGGTCGGAAATATCGGTAGGAATTATACCAGAGCAAACATTAGACGGATTTGATATAAAAATATTATCAAGTAAGGAACATCTATCATCTGTAACTCGAGTAGGTTTGGTAATTAAAGGTAAGAAAGACTGAGAGAGCATTAAATTCAGAAAATTTATAGAGTTATTCTCCCCTTCCTCTACCCTGAGTAAGTCTATATTGAAATCCCCACAAACTATCTTTATATTAAAATTGAGTGCACTTAGCCTACCCACAATTCTATCAAATTCAGTAAGAAATTCAGAAACATCGGCTTGAGGTGCTCTATACACCACTCCGACAAGCAAATTTTTGTTCTCAATCGAACATTTGACCCACAGGCATTCTATACAGGGGGAGGAGATAGAGAATTCATGTAGCAAACAACTCTTAATAGAAGATTTAATAAGTACACTAACACCTCCCCCCCTTCTACCATCTCTCCTAATTTCATAGAAGTGATTATAGTTAGAGAATTCTACCAAATCTAAAACTTCAGGCGTCAACCACGTTTCACTGAGACAAATGATACTGAAATTCGCTTGTAAGGATGAAAGAATCATTTTAAGTTCATCAATTTTCGGATACAAAGATCGTATATTTATGTGCATAATCTTTAAGTTTCGTTGATCATTCTGAAATTCACTAACAAATTGTTCAATAGAGTAGTAATTAGATTGTTCGCTATTACGAAAGTTTGGATAGAGTTGATTGAAATGTCTCATCTCAACATCAAAATCAATTAGATTATCATTCATTAAATTGAGATAAGAATACAGACATATACAGCGCACACAGTGTTATAACTTCATAAATAAATATATAGCAACTTAATAAACCTACACAAGAATCCATGTATATGCATAGGAAGACATATAAAAATATGTGGCATGTAATGAAATAATGTACCATACGTACACACACGTACACTTGAGCAAACACATGTACGCACCAAATCACAGAAATTAAGTACAAGGGACTTATAGATGGAAGACGAGCATGATAACACATCAGCAGATTATAAAAGATAAAAAGGTAATAGTCAAAGTGGTACAAGCAAGTCAAAGTGTATACAAAAATATACACAAGCTTGCTCCGTTGGTCATTGGACGAAGTAGAGAGAACATACGGATTCTGGTCAACGTATATGGTTAAATATACGAGCCAGCATCCTCTAACAATGAGTAACATCAAATAGTTTAGCCGTCCAAGTCAATCCCTTTTCCGTTCGCCCAACAGTTCCAATATAGTTACTGAGAGGTCCACCTCACATATGCTATCAAGCTTTGCCATATTCTTCACAAAAATCTTTCTACCTGCTTGAATAATTCACTATACTGTAACAATGTTGTGTAACAACATAGGACTATGTACTTTAATTCATATATTGCTCATACATTATTAGATAGTATGACTGCTTTGTAATTTTGTTCTTTTTTGTATTTTTTTTTAAATAAATAGGCTGCCCGAGAAGCAATTAGCTTTTCCCGGCTGTAACATTCCTTAATATTTGGTAGTGGGTAGGGGAGAACCAGGAACATTCGGACAGAGAGATAGTTCGGACAACTCGTTTAAACATGTTTATAATTGTTGGAACTACCTCTTATTGCAACTGAATGTGTGCGAGGTGTTACCCGTCAGCTATTTGGAAGATCCAGTGCGGAGATGCAGTGTGTCGCCCCCGAGGTGTAATTTACTGTTTTCTTTAATATTGATGTAATTTTTCGTGATTCAATTAGATCGTGTGTGGACTATATGAATACGAAACTGATTCTCAATCTCAAAGGTATGAATTATATTAATATTTTATTTTATATTTGGTGTGTTAAAAAAATAATACAAAGGAAATTAGAAAAATTGTGATGTTTTCAATTTTGAAGTGTCATTTGAGATGGTAATTCGGACACTTCTGTTTAGGTTGGTTCGGACGGTGTCTGAACCTTCCCTCTGTATCCGATTCAGTACACCATTACAATTTATTGAAGTAATTCTTTTTAAAAAGGACATTCTGAACTATTTTAATTGGCATAGCATTCGTTTTATAAGATTAGTTGCAACTTTTAATATTAGTGTCTTTATTTGATAGTTTGGTGATCGTATTCATGCTTTTCATTATAAAAGGAAAACTGATAGAGTCCGTAATGAAGAAGGTATTCAGAAATTATACTTTGAACATTCGATGAAATATTTAAGATGTAATTTAAAAAATTTGGTGAATTCCGAGAAAAAGGAAATAGTTATACCCAAAGTAAAAGGATATATGTAGTTATACCATTTGTTTTTTATATTTAGCTATTAAATATAAGGATAATTGCACAGTGATTACTCATGGGCTTTCTATATTTTGTTGGAGAAAATGTTCAATCATTAAAATAATATTATTATGATAAAATTTCAAATACGATGAATTATTACTGTGAATAACAAGTCATTATGGTTTACTTCAATTAAATTAGTAGATCTGAAGTCAATCCTATCGTTTAATTACCCAAATTTCCAATGTTTTAACCATTTTTATGGTTTCCGAATCATCCACCCAGCTTGTCCGAAATCTCCCTCTAAGAAGAAGCATTCGGACACTTGAACCTCTCTTACATTTTGTCTTATAACTTTCGAATGAAGGTTTAAACTGTAAAACAGTCTCAATAAAATTGAAGTAAAATGATTTATCTACAAACAGAAATATTCATATAGTTAAATTCGAATAGTTTATGAATTATTCCGTTTTCCCCAAAAGTGTCCGAATGCTCCCAGTTCTCCCCTACTGTTAGATGTACTGTTGGAACCCGATTAACTGATACAAAATGTATTGGAATGTTATGTTCTAATAAATAAATAAATAAAATAAAATTTGTTTCCATTTCGAAGGTTTGCAAATAATGTGCGACCATGCGGAGGAGAAACAAATTCACAATGCTTTGAATGTCCTCAAGGAAAACGGCCACTCCATATACTGGATGAGGCTCCGTAACTGCGTCTTACCTCGGTTGACAGATTTTATATTTATGGGTCTCACTGTCGAAAATTTGAACATCATCAGAAGCAACGTGAGTGACATCGATCATTCTTCTTTATCGGAATTGGGAGCATCGTTGAAATTTCTAGATCTGTCTACAAACGTTCTGAGTGTCGTGAGTATGCTTTAAATATGCGATGATGTCTCATTTCATTTTTCTACATAATATGTTACAAAATTTTACTTCGTAGATCAACCCTCGTGCACACTGATGAATTTGTATTATAGTGAAGAAAATTCAGAACAAACTATATCACTTTTAACCTGCAATGACTTAAAACATTGCAAATATAAGTTTTGGAAATATTGACAAAATTGTGATAGTCTGAAAAAATAATCCTCCTATTATGTGATAGATTATATTTCATAAAACTCTACTGTCACTACGAACATTATAATTGTTTAAATTAATGAATAATTGAATATCTGTATTGCAAAGTAATAATACTTCTCTTCTAAATTAGGTACCTACGACTGCTTTGAACGACCTTTCAAGTCTGACAAACTTGAATTTAAATTACAATAGAATCACTACGTTAGGAGATTCAGCTTTCGCTAGCATGAGATTCTTAAAGCGTCTAACACTTTACAACAACCAAATCAAGGAGATACACAGAGATGCATTCAAGGGAGTTTCCCGGTGAGTTGATACTTCGTAACTACAGTTTCGTAACTACAGTCTAAATAAAAGCATTCAAGATAGTATTGCATATAATGATACTAACCAATGAAATTATTCTTTGATTTTCAATCAAAAACCTTTCAACTTATTTATTGTTTTCTCTACAGACTGACAATACTGAATCTAGGAAAGAATTTACTGGAAAATATTCCATCTAACTCCTTCCAATCTCTGAAGAACTTAGAAGTGCTACACCTTCAGGAAAATAACATTCTGCACATTCCAAACAAGGTTTTCGAAGGTGGGCCCATTGTCAAAAAATAGAAGGATATGAAATCTTTTATTTCAATCACCAATCCATCAAACTAAGTAAAATACTGATTCAATATCTTTCTTCAAATAACAGGTTTAAGTAAACTAGAAAGGTTGAAGCTTGAGCACAATCGCATTGAAGTCGTCCAGAGTGAAGTATTCAATGACCTGAAAGCTCTCACCTCCCTCAACATCGAGCATAACAACATTCACAACATCAGTGATGGGGCTTTCCAAGGCTTGGAAGGTACAAAATACTTTGAAATCTTATTACAAAATATGAGAATGAAGATAATTCTAGGAAATATTGTTACAAATTTGCTAGTGTATTAGTGGGTCGCCAGTAAATTGGTCGAAAGACAATTGCTCGAATGAACAATTGCTCGAATGAACAATTGCCCGATTGAACAATTGCTCGAATGATCAATCGCTCATTTAACAAAAAATAAAATACAGTTATTATAAATTACTAATTAGAAATCGGTTATGTGTAGCTAATCGAAGTAATTATATTTCATGATTAACTGACTTACCCGAATGATCGATCCATTGCTCTAATCATCAAATTTCGAATGATCAATTGCTTAATTTAAAATAGAGTACCTACAATCATCAAGTTAAGTTGGTACTGCCGAAAGGTAAATTAAAAAAGGCAAGTGGTACGAATACTCGAGATCCTAAATGTCTAAATGACAACCGCTTCCTGATTGGATCGGTAGTTTCCATAGCCCGAGTTAATAAATCCTAACAACCCCAACTTAGCCCGAAGAACATCTCGTCGGAGCCCACTGGAGCGATGGACTGACGAAAAAGGGAAATTATAGTACCCAAAATTAGTGCAGTAATTCATGTTCTATAAATATATGAAAACAAGAAGAGTAAAATTTAAAAACAGTAATACAATGATTAATTGTATACAGCGATAAAAAAATGAAATACAGTTAATAATAAGATTGAAAAGATTCAAACTCAACGAAAATCCATAATATTAGAGGTTATTTAAAGTATTCGTTGAAGGTTTTGTTCAGATTTCAAGCTTTCTAATAGAAAGATTTCCATTCATCATCAGGAGAAGGGTGGAAACCTAGAGCTGACAATGAATTTTATGACCAATAGTTGTATGTTGGATACCGTCTTTCTATTTAAGCTATATATCCTAAAGTTTATTAATAATTATTAACAATCTATTGAATATTAAAATATGAGACAAAGAATTAGAAAATTTGTTACTACCTTAGCTATTGCTAACTACATTAATTCTCTAGAATATTTTTACTTTCTATATATCTGTTACAAAATGAGGTGTGTTTTATTGTTTTCAGGTGTCTCCCTGTTTCTATGTATATTCTATATTCCTATGTGTCTTCTCTATTCCTATGCGTTACTTGTTGCTATACGTGTGTCCTCTTGATCCATATGTGTGTCCTCTTGATCCTAAGTGTGTCCTGTTGGTCAGTTGTCTGTCCTGTTGATCCTAAGTGTGTCCTGTTGATTCTGAGTATCTCCTGTTGATCCTAAGTGTGTCCTGCTGATTCTGAGTATCTCCTGTTGATCCTAAGTGTGTCCTGTTGATTCTGAGTATCTTCTGCTGATCCTAAGTGTGTACTGTTGATCCTAAGTGTATCCTGTTGATCCTTAGTGCGTAGGGATCAATTGCTCGAACGAAAAATTGTTCGAATGATTAATTGCTCGAAAAATTATTTGCTCGAATGTGGTAGAAGAGTAAGAGTCAACAAGATACGGAGATTAGGTAGAGTAGGGATAATATAAAATAAATAAGTGGCACGATTAACAGAGGTCGTGCTAACTTGGGACTGGAAAAGGCAATCAGAAAGAAAAATAGCTTCACCTATTAATTCCCACAATATGTCGAGATATCTAATATATATATAGTCTCTACATGTTAAATGATCACCAAAATATACTCAAATATACCAATACATTACACCCACAACTATAACTGTTTTCAAATATTCAACAACTATCAACTCAACCATTAATTAAATAGTATATGTAAATATACTGAAACTTTACTCAAGGGATGAAAAATTACTTTGCCATATAACTTTGAGTCTATTGTATTGAAGTGCCACATAGAAAATTAATCTAAGTGCCCAGTTGAAAATTAATCTACATAATCATTCGGGTTTTATGATAAATACAACATGAATTAGTACCACTTCACTACATGATACCCATTCACATATTACAAACGAGATGATATAAATGGCCTCTAGGAAAAAATAGGAAAAAAACAGGAAGAGTTAGATTTTAAAAACAGTTATACAATGATTAATAGTAAATAAGTATGAACAAACTAAAAAGAAACAAGGATTGTTGGTTCACCTCCATTTCTTGAATAACTGACTTTATAAATTTGGAAACCGTGTGCATTTTTATAATTTGAGCAATTGTTCATTCGAACAATTTGATCATTCGAATTATTCATTCGATCAATTAGTCGTTCGAGCAATTGTTTCCGAGCAATTAGGTTTCGAGCAATTGTTTTTCGAGCAATTGTTTTTGAGCAATTTTTCATTCGAGCAATTGTTTTTCGAGCAATTGTTTTTCGAGCAATTGTTTTTCGAACAATAGTTTTCGAGCAATTGTTTTCGAGATATTGTTTTAAGAGCAACTGTTTTCAATCAATTGTTTTTCGAGCAATTGTTTTTCGAAAAAAGTTTTCGAGCAATTGTTTTTCGAGGAATTTCTTTCGAGCAATTGTTTTCGAGAAACTGTTTTTCGAGCATTTTTTTTCGAGCAATTGTTTTCGAGCAATTTACCTAGAACCGGATAATTGAGATGTGCGTCTTCCGGTTGAGATTTTGCGATTATCCCTACTGTTTGCAGCAAGCCTTTCGATTAAAGATTATGTTCGAGTTGACTTTAATCTTCCATATCGTGGTTTTTCATTAGCATTCCCAGGGCCAGTATCCACAAAATTTCAATAAAGAAATTTGATTGCTTTTTTGAAGGACTGACTCTTGTTCTAAATTGTTTCTGTATTCACGTTGCACTTCTGATATTGACATTGACCGGACGTAGGTTTGCAAAATTATTCTTCTTTTTTCTCTGCTTTGTGAAACATGATGAAACTGTGGGGTATATGAAACAAAAATAAAGCTTAGTAAATAGGAATAGCTTTGTAAATAGGATATAATATATCATAAAAAGATATTTCCTAAGAATAAAACAAGTTTCAACTTCCTAGCGTTCTTAGTTTTCTATTTATTAATAAATTAAAAGGGAACCTTAATTTTAGACCACCCTTTTTTATACATCGAAGGACGTGCCGCCCTCCTCTCAGTCGTTAAATAATCACGAATTGTTCAGTACAAAAAAGTAGCAGATACAAAAACTAAATTAAATGATGAAATCGAATGAGGGATTTCATCATGCTAATATAAATATTAGAATATTTAATATAAAATTATGTAAATGAAATAAAAAGAATATGATTAAGATGACAATAACTAATTGAGTATATCTATACAATTATAATTATTAATTCAATCAAAAAAGATGCCGAAAAAAACATTCAGAAAGATATAATTGTCGGGCTAACGGGTAGTCAGACTAATAAGAAGTTCTTAATATAATTCATTAATGGGACTTTTTTTATATTAATAATGATAGAAATTTGAAACTTCACATGCGTTTGTATCGTGACCTTTGCAGAAATTCTTATTTAGGATTTTTAGAAACATTGAAATTCCTCAAAAACTAAAAGAGATAGAAACAAACAGATTTCGGAAACGGAGTCCTGAGACATTTTTACATAAAATATAATTTTTTTTTTTTTTTTTAATATTTTGAAAAATAAAATAAAATGAATTTACCATAAAAAAATCATTTTTTTAAAATCTATATATGCAATAAATTCAAATTAACTTCAATATTAAACTGTACCATATTTATTACTGATCATCATGCAATTTACATATTTTTATCTAGGTTACCTAGAACAAGAGAAACAGGCTTTTGAATTTGGAAAAAGGCTACTTTTCACGACAGGGCATTTGGCACTGGCACAGTACGTGCATACAGGTTCTAGGAAAATGTCTCGAAAACAATTGTTCGAATGAACAAAAACTCGAAAGACAATAGCTCGAAAGACAATTGCTCGAAAGATAATTGCTCGAAAGACAATTGCTCGAACGAACAATTGACCGAATGAATAATTGACTGAATGAACAATTGCTCGAATGATCAAATTGCTAAAATGATCAAATTGCTCGAATGATCAAATTGCTCACAGTGTTCAAATTAATAAGAGTCAGTTAATCATCAAGTTGAATCACTCCAATTAGCTGCACCTAACCATTCTGGTTTCTAATTAGTAATTTAGAATAACTAAATTTCATATTATTAATCGCTAATTACTATCAATCATAAAATGTTTTTGAAATTTTAATCGTCCCGGATTTCTTATTTTCATTGCACTAATATTTTCGTTTTTTGTCAGTCAATAGCTTCAGTGGGTTCTGATGAGATGTTCTTGGGACTAGGTTACGGCTGTTAGGTTTTAGCTATGGAAACTGCCGATAACAGGAAGGAGCGCTTTTTTCCCCGACACATTTAGCATGACCTCTTGTAATTATTGTGCCACTTTTTAATTTTTCCTTTATTGGTACCCATTATTGGTTGACTTTTCCTCTTTTTTTACATTAAGCAATTGATTATTCGAAATTTGAATATTTGAGCAATCGTTAATTAGATAAATTGTCGAAAGTCAAAAAAATCATGAAATCATGAAGTGAAATCTGTTCGATTAGATGCACCTAACCGTCCTTGTTTCTAATTAGTAATTAATAATAACTGTATTTAATTTGTTTTATGTTATCTGAACGCGTGATCATTCGAGCAATTGTTCATTCGAGTTATTGGTCATTCGAGCAATTTTTCATTCGAGTAATTGTCCATTCGGTCAATTGTTCGTTCGAACAATTGTTTTACGAGCAATTGTTTTTCGAGCAATTGTCTTTGGATCTATCGTTCATTCGAGCAATTATTTAGTCGAGCAATTGTTTTTCGAATAATTGTCTTTCGAGCAATTGTTTTCGAGCAATTTAACGGCTACCGTACATACAATAGTGCACATGTACGTTTGAGAGCGTGTAACTCGCCTACTAATCATCAGATCATCCTGAAATTTTGCGTACTTCTTCTCTACACTATATTCTTTCATATTAGAACATAAATAAAATGGTGAAAAAAAAATCAATTTTTGACCATTGAGTCCCCTTTAATACAGTAGTAATACTTACATTTCTCATTTCTTGATTTTCAGAAAGCTTGAGGTGGTTGGAATTGGGCAACAATAGCTTGGATCACATTCCTAGTCATGCCTTGCGTCCATTGCGCAACTTACAACAACTTGACTTAAATTCAAACATGATTCAGTACGTTGAAGAAGATGCTTTCTTTGGTTATGGTGACACACTGAAATACATGCAACTGGACAAGAACAAGTAAGTTATAAAACTTAACTGATAGTATAAAAGCATAATTTATTTTAAATCATTAATGTAACTTGTTCGTTGGCTGCCTATTTTCGTATTTCTTTTGTTATTGGAAACGAAAGATAATTGGTGAAGGCAACATTTTATGAGGTTTCCAGGTTGGTGCATCAACTAATAATACGTAAATACTATGAAGGAATGCTGTAATCGTTGCTATCCATCAACAGTTGAAGTTGATGGATAATAGTCTCTCTCATATTTGAAGTCTGACGAGAAACCAGATTGGAAATGGCAACCTCTGGTTCTAGTTTTTTCTTAAAGACAATAATTATGTAGACAATTATTCTAGTTATGATAACAATGTATAACCCAACCTCTAATAACTATTTATCAGTTTTCCTCCATCACTTTTCAGTTGGGCATTGATGTTTCTTGGAGTCGTGCTCTTTTTGTCATGTTATTGATATTAATGCATCCTGTATTCTAAATCTAAAACATGAATCATAAGTACAATTTTATCGATAGCATTAAGGAGATCCCTTCACTGACACTCACTGGTCTTCACTCTCTGGGGTGGCTGACATTGTCCCATAATCAAATATCCAGACTGTCCGAAGACACTGTTAGGCCAATTTTGGATACAGCCGAACGGATCGACCTATCAAGTAAGTCTCTGAACATTGTTCACATCTGTTGTTCTTTCAATATATTCAAATGAAATCCAAATTTAGATAATTAAATATGATATAATCTATTTTTTTTTAAACATATTATATATTATATATGTAAATTGATTAGCTCAATATTCCTCCTATTCTTTTAATTTCATAGATAACCCCTTGGACTGTAGCTGTGATAATCTTTGGTTGAAGCACTGGCTGCAGCAACCTTACAACAGTAGATTTACTGATAATATTGATAGTTACTTCTGCGTAACTAAAATTGACGGCAAATCACACAAAATTATTTTTCTTCCTGAAGATGAATTTGATTGCCCTAAACCTCCAAGGAATGAAACTAGCTCGGTAAGTCTCTATAACCGCAAAGAAAAGGAGTCTTCATTTAAAAAGATACATTATTTTTACCATAGCGACACAATTTTCTTAGTTCAATAAGTTATAATAGATGATAGTTCAATATAAAAAATGATTCCAGTAATAGTATACAGAGGTACGTATGAGATAAATGTTACCCGAAAACATTACAATGTCCAAGTCACAGCCAAATAAGAAAATACTACAAAAAAACTCAAATATAATAGGACACACCAAATACAAAAATAATTACACTAATTCTTAATGGGATCGTCTGGTGGTTTTGCTAGTTACCAATAATACTCGTCTGATTGAGCTGAGACATAGTGGACACTGGCAATATTTGTGTTGATATATTGTGATTTTAGAGACCCATAAAAAGATTGGTAGTTGGAGAAGGCTTAAAATCTGTTCAAAGTCTTCAGGTGACTGTTCATGAAGCAGTTTTCATTTCTGACTGCTTAGCTTTTCCAATCAGTGTTTGGTAATTAAGTTTCGAAACATGTTTTAACCTCTACTAAATAAATTTTGAAAGCAGAGGATCTCCATCTCCATTAAACTTTTGAGTGTAGAAGTTATTTATAAATTTAAATAAGGTATTCTTCGTCTTATTCATGTGCTTCAATTTACAGCTCTCATGAATTCAAAAAATATATTTATGTTACATGGCTCTATTGATTTTGTTATACTGTATGTTTCATTTTATTTCTAATTAACTTTGTTTTACATATTAACAGAAGTTCTCTCAGAGATTCTAAGATTTTTGTATATGTATTTGTAAACTTACTAAATGGTTTTAGAGTCGGTCTGCTTCTTTACGTTTCTTGTATTTATTTTTCTAGTTTTAGGTCTAGTTTCTGTCTATTTATATGCAATTGTGCTTGTTATATCGTTCTAATGTCAATAAATAATAATCTTCTCATCGTTTTTTCAGTGTTCAATTAAATTAATCCCCCGTCGTACACCGTGGTATATCCCTCGGATAAATGACTGAGGAAATCTCCCGTCGCACGCCGTGGTATATCCCTCGGCTAAATGACGGATCAAATCCCCCGTCGCACGTCGTGGTATATCCCTCGGCTAAATGACGGAGGAAATTCCCCGTCGCATGCCGTGGTATATCCCACGGCTAAATGACGGAGGAAATTCCCCGTCGCACGTCGTGGTATATCCCTCGGCTAAATGACGGAAGAAATTCCCCGTCGCACGTCGTGGTATATCCCTCGGTTAAATGATGGAGGAAATCCCCCGTTGCACGCTGTGGTATATCCCTCGGCTAAATGACGGAGAAAATCCCCTGTCGTACGCCGTCGTATATTCCTCAGCTAAATGACGGAGGAAATCCCCCGTCGTACGCCGTGGTATATCCCTCTGCTAAATGACGGAGAAAATCCCCCATCGTACGCCGTGGTATATCTCTCGGTTAAATGACGGCGGAAATCCCCTGTCGTACGCTGTGGTATATCCCACGGCTAAATGACGGAGGAAATCCCCTGTCGTACGCCGTGGTATATCCCTCGGCTAAAGGACAGAGAAAATCCCCTGTCATACGGTGTGGTATATCTCTCGGCTAAATGACGGTGAAAATCTCCCGTCGTACGCCGTGGTATATCCCACGGCTAAATGACGGTGGAATTCCTCCGTCGAGTGACGTGGTGTACCCCAGGGCAGCACGCCGTGGTTTAGCCGTAGGGACGATGTGCATATTACGAGGGATAGCCGTCGTGCCGCCGTGGGATTTTAGATCGTCCTACGTCGTTCACGGTGAAATCCCTCTCAGATGTACCCCACGTCAAAATTACGACGGCGTACGCCGAAGGATTTTTGATGAAATGTTAGCTGGGAAGTTGTTCTTGTAAATTTATATCTTGCCTCCCCCTCCCCCCACGAAACCTCTATAGATTCAATGGAGGTTGGTCCTAAAGAAAAATTTATGTAAGCTAATATGTTTAGCTCAACATTCCTAAGATCGTCGAGGTTTTTTTTTAATTTCAATCTAAATATTTTTTCATATTTTTTCACTTTTTATTTTTATTTTTGAAATAAAAAAACTTGAGATCGAAATTAAAAATAAATCACTTGACGATCTTAGGAATTTCGAGCTAAACAGATTAGCTTCTATATTTTTTTCTATAGGACCATTGAATCTATAGAGTTGGTGTGGGTACGATTTGAGTAAAAAAGTTACCGAGATATTGAAGAATCAAAAAACTCATCATGTCGCTTCGGGGGGACCAAGGGTCGCTTCGGGGGGTCTAAGGGTCCCTTATGGCTACGACGAAGACATCTACAAAAATTGGGAGGCTATTACACAATAATACAAAAACAACCCCTCCATTGTTCGCACCCTAACCCACTTCAAGGTGCCACAGCGAACTGAAATTTTCTGTACGTTTTCTTTAGAATGTTTTCTAGTGAACTAAAGTAATAAAAATCGGTAAAATTGCAAAAAAAAACCACCAGACGATCCCCTTAATGTAATAAACATGCCATTTTGCAATAAAACAATTAAACATTATTACAATGAATGACCGATATTTTATGTTGCCATGCTCAGCCTATAGTTTTACTGCTTTAAATCATTTTTAACTTTGAAAAGCTAATGAAAAGTTAAAACTAAAAAGGCTTAATAAAAATGTAAGTAAGCGAAACAGTTTAGTTGAATTTTTTTTTCAATTCAATTTGATTTACCAATAATTATATTAGTCCGTTATCTGTTGGATATTACTAGAAAAATGTAAATGATATAGTGTGCTACTTTAAATGTCTCATGCATCTTTAATTATATTAATAATGTAATATTCTGTTAATCAAATGTACAGAATGATTTATTAGAGTTTTTTAATATTTTAAACCATAATTACCAGTTCCACCTCTTCATTTCTAGTAAGATAGCTTTTATAGCATAATTGACCTATAAAACCAATTTCCAACCTTTAATATATAGCTGCTTGTATATACCTTTTTGAAGTCTTTTCAATAAATCCCTTTAATATGATTGGAGTGAGCAACAGATAATATGAATTCTCTATTCCAACAGAACTGTGAATCATGCACAACAATTGAACCGACTGATGATTCGATAACTGAGACTGAAGATTCGATAACTGAGACTGAAGATTCGATAACTGAATACGAAGGGGAAACTTCTACTCCCCTGTCTTCTGGCGAACCTGTGCCCTGTGAATCGTGCACAACTTACGAACCGACTGATGATTCAATTACTGAAAACGAGAGGAGAGCTGTCCCTCTCTCACCATTTAGCTGGTTCTAGGTCCTTTCGCCTAAAACTCTTTGGCCGAAAACACTTTCTCCACACGACCCTTTCGATGAGAATAGGACAACTTTTTAGCTAAATAATGTATACTAATTTTATAGTAAAACACAGTAGAGTATATATTTTGTCACTATCAAACCTGGCTCCCAACCGGAGCGCTAACCTAACCTTAGGTGCACTGCAGGGTGTCCCAGAAAAACGGAACCCAAATTCAAATTAGTATATTTTAGCAACTATTAAAGATATAGTTTTCTTTCAAGTAGCAATTTGTTTATTGAACCCTTTTCTATCAACAAGTAAATTTTTATAGAGTTTTATTGATTTTTATAAATATTATAACGAGTTTTTAATGGGTGGTAGAAATGGCTTCGCGCAAATAGTCAGAATACGGACAATGAATTAAGGTCAAACATTAAAAAATTCTTCATTAGAAAGCACCCAAATTAATAAAACGGATATATTTCTAGGTTTTATAAGCATTCAAAAAACTATTCCTTTTATATAACATTGACAAACTTAAAGAAAGTGATTAAGTACAAAATGGAAAGCACAAGCAAGAAGACAGTACGATATGAAGACAAAATAAATTTTGTTCAGCAACTCCTTTTATAAAATAGAAATGCTTTTATTATGAGTAATGGATTAAATATCTCGAAATATTCAATCAATCGAATTACTAAACATAACTTACAATGCAACCCCTACAAAATGAAAGTCATATTTCAACTTCTTGAAACTGACTTTTCACGCCCTAGAAAATTCGTCAACTAGTTCATGCAAAGACATGTTCGTTTTGTGGAAGATATTATCATGAGAGACAAAGCTGTATTTTATATTAACGAAGGAGTAATGAATCGAAACATTCCGCAAACGTCTCTTTATATTTTAAACGTTATCAAGTAAGCGTACAAATTGATTTTGTGTCAGGAAATCATACAATAGTTCCCTTGAATATAGAAATGGCAGATTCAGAATTTTGTTTATCAAATGGTTTGGATTTGCGAATGCGTCAAAAACCCGTGCGAGAAAAGCCCACAATAGCAAAAGCCCACACTGACAAAAGACCACAAATACGAAAGCTTATCAATGGTATCAAAATATTGCTTTGTCAAAAATTGCAATGTGACAAATTTTGAATATTGCGACAGAAATGGACAAGTAATTGTGTTTATCGTGTTCTGGTAACAAGTAGAACATAACCATCATAGCATTTTTATCTTTATCTGATAAGGACATAATTAATTAAGGACTATTTTTTGAATAGTTGTGCCTGAATTATGCTATTCATAAAGTTAATTAAAGAAATCGAGTTATAAACAGAATTATAAACAGTACATTTCAAAATTTCAGTTATTTTACAGTTATAGTCTCCACGGTTTGACGAAAAATTAAAATAAGCACTGTATTCAGGACATCAACAACCATACTAATTGACTAATTACACATGAATAAGGGGCATACATTATTCTAGCTAAATAAAGTATTTACGAAGTACTTTGCTATAGAATCTAAGAATATAGCTAGCAAAGTCTACAGAGACTGATATTTGACCTTTCGATCAATAATCCTACATGACAACTGCTGGTTACCTAAAAATATACTAAAATTTTATTTCATAAATTAAAGTGTTTTAAAACTAAATATATTCTGCAATAACAGCATGACTAAATTTGGTACATAATACAAATTAACAACGATTTGGTAGAATACAGGGCTTTTGTCAGTGTGGGCTATTGTAGGTGTGGGCTATTGTCAGTGTGGGCTTTTGTCGGTGTGGGAATTGGTCGGTGTGGGTTTTTTTGCATGGGCTTTTGACACTAGTGATTTTGTCGTGTGGGCTTTTGTCCTTTTTTTTAATATAGAATTACCACTGAAAAATATCGGCCCAACATGATTACTGTATAGCGTATCAACATAATATGGCTGAAACTTGATTAACATATTGGCAACATCTTGGGGCAAGGTGGTTTCAACATAACAGTCCATGCTGTCACCATGTTTGCCCATTTTGCAAAAAAACACACAGTACCAATACGATTTGTACACCTAGTGCTAACATGGGCCCCATTAACTTGTGTTGTTTGGGATAAGAATAGTAATATCCCACAAGGAAGTTGTTATATAGAAATAGAATTAGATAATATATTTAATGGCATCATATCCCAACAAGTAATTACTTCTCAACATGGATTGAATGGAAATTTAAAAACAAATCTGGATATTTAGAGCCTTGCAATATGTATATACTCGTTGAACAAGGGCTCAATACCATCATAAAAAGCAAGGGTCTTCAATCATACCCTTAAACATTTATTGGGGGAAGATAATTTTTTGACATACCAAAACTTCAAAGAGGGGAGAACACTCTTTTCTTTCGATTTAAGAGCAAGTGACTCATACGATGTTCTTAGTCTTGAAAGGAGGGTAACTTGCGATTGAATGCACTTAGTTCAGTAAACTATACAGAGAACACAGTTATATTTGTTGTTGGTGTAATTAACGGTTTTATTAAGATTGATTACCGCAAAACCGTTCGAAAAAATAATCTGATATGAATATAAATAATTGGAAAACAGTTTTTAGAGATTAGATGTTGATTTCAAGGTGCTTTCACAAATAACAATTTTCGGTTGAGAAACAGAGGGTATTAAATTGTAAATACTATCTATGATTCAGGTGTCATGGGACATTGAATTTTGTTTCATATCACTAATGGCAATAAGGTTAAATTTATAATTTTGAAAAACACTCAAGTTAATATGAAAGAAATAGTTATAAATTTTACATTAAATTTAATGCAACTAATTTTGTGACGCATTAGTTTCAAGCATGCGATTCATTAATATGTGGTATATATTGTGTTTATTTCGTTTTCTATCAAACTATGAAATACAGTATGAAAAGAATATTATATCATTTTTTCAATGGATTATAAAAAGAATTATAAAATTATTGAAAAAAATTCTTGGAAAACTTGATATCCAGATATGTGAATTAAATTTTTGTCCTGCCCTGATGAACAATGAAGGATGTGCTCCCAATTGGACATTTTCTGAAACGTGTTATAATATCTGGATCACAGTGTGCAGACACTTGGCCGATGAACACTAGCTTGGCCGAAGGACATATCGCCGAACGGACATTTTGCTGAAAGACAATTATTGGCCGAAAGTACATTTGGCGTCAATTTGGCCAAACGGCCGAACAGACATTTGGACTTTTATTCAATGGTTATCCATAATAAGAAATGTAGTCTCTGATTAATTTAATTAATATTTTTATTTCCATGAAATTAAATGTTATTATTTACGAAGAAAAATAAATTTTAATATAAACATAATGTGTATCCATATTACAAACTAGAGCCTCCGGTGGAGCCTCCATATTACAAAGACCCGTGCTTTCCTGAGATGTTGGTATATGAGAAATATGGCATATGTTCGGTGTCTGTTTGGATAGTAACTTTTATGGTAAGTCATTAGCAAGCTACAGTTAGACAAGGTAGTACAAAGATATACCACTGTCAAAAATTTGATACCTCCATTATATTGTGACAATGTGTGAATCATTTACACCACGGATTTTATCATACATACATAATTAGGAACTACTCAGATTCTCACACTAAGCATTAACGCCATGTCCACAATCAACTCTTCGCCTCTCATACGCCAACATCTCACGAAACCACAGGTCTCACTGATGCGTAATACACCGGTTAGTTTAATAAATATTTATTATTTCCATCGAATTTAAAGCTATTTTATAAAAAGCAAATTTAATTTCACTATGTACATAACGTAAATTACGAATTATAAGCATATATTGCTCAGCAATTTGACTATTTTTTAATAATAATGGATTTTCACCACAAATATAAGGGTGGAATAAAGCTTCTCTTCATAATTTTGAAATTGTTATCATTTGTTATTATATTATATAAAGTTTTTATGTGTATTATATCAAATAATAGTACTTATTTTATTCAAAATAAATATATTTCGGCAAAATGTCCATTCGCCAAATGTTCGTTGATTCAGACATGGGAGCTCAACTAAGTGATGATGATGAATGTTTTGTTCAAGATGTAACTGTATTTCTATTTGGGGGTGCTTAAATACTTAAGATTCTGGTTGATACAATTGAGAAGAGTGAAGTTTCTAAAATATACGCGAGAGATGATGGATTTGATGTTAGAATGAATGATTCTATTTTCCAAATAATGAATGACATTTATTCATGTTCGAGAAATGAATTCATCAGCCAGGTTGACCATTTGTAAATAAATTTACGTGAAATTTTGATAACCGACATAGTAACGCAGTTGACATCTCGAAGAATGTGATTGCAATTGTTGATCGTGACATTCATGATATTGAATTAGAAATTACTATTAAATTAACATGATTTTGGAGAGAGTGATTAGGAGCGAGAAAGACAGCCTAATGAAATTCGAGATAATGTATAACGATCTTTATCAAGTGCTAAACTCTACCACTACTGAACTTGATTACATAAGTTATGATGTCTCTAGTGAAAATATCAAAAATGAAGATACGACATGAACTAATTAAAATGAAAAAGAGTGTAGTTATTAGATTAAAGTGAATTGCGTTTTTTTATTGTATCAACATCCTGTAAAAGTAGTTGAGCTGAATATAATTGTTTCAGTAATGGATAAGTTTTTGAGTAGCGAAGTAGACCTGTTTACTCATAGCGGGGGTTTCTGGGTAAAAGTTTTTACATTACAAACATAAGTTCATAAAATAATATTGATTGGCTCGCAACTTAAAAATTTAGAAAATGTAGAAATTATTCAAGATGATGATTAGGTGCAATGTTTTTTTAAGATCTTGATGGGTAATCTCAAATTCTTGTTATTTATGATGATATGAAAATGAAATTAGCAGCCGAAGTTTTTATTAAAGGACGTAATAAAAATGTATTCGCTTCACTTTTAACGCGATTAACTTTACACACATAATTATAATGCGAATGTGTGATATATGCAAATATCTCACTTTGCATCTTCTTTTTTACCTCAAAAAGAAAAGAGGGAGTTTTTAAAGTTATATAAGCTAGTTGTATTAAAGGATAAATATCGCTATTTATTAATTGACTTCACTATAAGAACCCTGATTCAAAACTACTAATTAGAACAAAACATTTTGGTGAGGATCTAGAGAAACGCATACATATTTATTAAGCCCAGATAATATTTAATATCTATATAACCCAGCTGGATTAGGGTCTATTTCAAAATTGAAGAAAGCGAGAGTAGATGACCCTCAAAAGTTTTTAAAATCGAAAGATTCTTACACATTACATAAACTAACAAAAAACAATTTTTAAACAATATAAATTAAAGTGGTCGTTGTAGGAGCTGCACTTCTCAGAACAAACAAATTTTGTCCTTTGTGAGGAGTTTCGCTTTAAAGATCGTCTACTTTACGAGCTTTACTTGTACAAGAATTCTTTAGCTGATAATAGATGGAAATATAACTTTGAAACTAAAAATATATAGAAATTATAAATATATTGCACATATCGGAAGATTTTCCTGTTTCTAAACTAGTGCTAATATTTATATTAATTTATATAACAGTAGGGCTTATTTTTTATCATCCGAGTTATCCACCCAAAAATTGAAATCTGAAGATTGTCTGCATATTTTCCGTTTTAGGAACGACAGTGGAATTTTTAATTTTAGGGTAATAATTTTCATCACCGGTTAGTATGGTTCAGGTTTTCATTCCGGTGATATACTAATTTCTTACTCTCATTGTTTATGACAATTTTCTTGTGTTAGGGTTTTGAAAAGTAACTTTATTGTTATCGATTAGAAGAGAAAATTGTAATTGATAAATAAAGAAGCCACCAAATAAGAGGCTAGAGCTAAAGTACTTTGTACTACTAACGAAGGAGTCTACCTACCTACCATGTAGCTACTACTATCGGAGGAGTCTACCTACCTACCATGTAGCTACTATACTAACGGAAGAGTTTACCTACTTTGTACTATGCTTAGTTTACCTACTTTGTACTATGCTTAGTTTACCTACTTTGTACTATGCTTAGTTTACCTACTTTGTACTGTGCTTAGTTTACCTACTTTGTACTATGCTTAGTTTACCTACTTTGTACTATGCTTAGTTTACCTACTTTGTACTATGCTTAGTTTACCTACTTTGTACTATGCTTAGTTTACCTACTTTGTACTATACTTAGTTTACCTACTTTGTACTATGCTTAGTTTACCTACCTTGTACTATGCTTAGTTTACCTACTTTGTACTATGCTTAGTTTACCTACCTTGTACTATACTGAGCTTACCTTGTTCTACCGAACTTTCTTGATTTCACGAAATGTCGTCACCGACCAACTGACTACCGACTGACTTTTGACTGACCTTGTATTTCTATTATTTTTTTAATCAGATTTGTTTTATTTAATAAGTATAAATATCTTTAACCTTGCCTTTTCTATATCTGTATTTCTTTCTTATTTTATTAGATATTCATATATTTTTTCTGTACAAATTACCAAATAAATAATTAGTTGTTAAGCTTTTAATTAAGATATCATGTTTATCGCCTGTCATTTTTTTTTTTCACCTGGGTAACATAGTTTATTGTTTACGCCCGCCATTTAAAAGGTTCCAGGAATAAATTTAATATATTAAGATTGCTCGGGTAACTCTCCCATCCCGCAACAACATATATATATAAGATCCTTCATATTTATGACTTGTTGATTGTAGTTGAAAGTGGACTTTATAGAGATTGTTTCAATATATTAAATTATCTACAATAGAAAGGTATTAATTGGTAAACTTTTTCTAACTCTCATATTTTAAAATAGTTCTTGCAATTAATAAATAATATTTGGTGACACACGGACAGACAGACAGACAGACTGATACGGCTCTTATTATAGCATAGATTGATTTCTACTTTGTTTATATAAAATGAATGCATTTTCCCAAAAAAAATGAACAGAACTAATACTGCTAGTGTAGATGTGATTGCTACAACAAATGAATTATTATTTTAGACAAAATAGCATTTTAGAATTTATTGCCAATAATATACACTATAAATTATTCTTTTTTATCTTTTTATGTATTCAATTTAATTATAATTTATACATTAGAGTTAGACTAAAGACATAACCCGTTCTAATTACAAATCAGTCTTATGAACAGTAAAATAAGTGATAAGTCAGATGTTAATATTTTATTTTTGCCATAATTTATGCAGGTGGTAGAATAAAAATCAATTTATAGTAAATAATATACGTATCCTGTTTTCCGTGAAATGACTTTAAACAATGTCACTTGCATATCATAATGTTGCAATCAAGTGGTGAGCCAGTGGCCAAAATTATATCGCGTATTGCAGGACGGTTAATTCCTTATTTTGGGGTCTCGTGACTGACAATCAGGCGTCAGTTTAATGGAGAAATGATTTAACTGAAGTCAAATAAGGTTTTACACCGTCGTTATCACCGTCCTGCAATTGCTGCAACACTACCTCTCTCTAGTGTATATCATAACTCTATGGTCGCAATAGTTACAACGAAAATAGCTTAAACTGAAAACTAACAACCAAAATTACTAGGTACTCAATTAATTTTCTATATCAGGAGAAATAATTGTGAGATAAATTTCATACTTGCGAGTTGTAATAAGAGCGGGGTATGCACGTACAAGTACATTTGATTTGCTATTCAATATTATTTATTGTTCCTTATCTGAATACAAAATATTTAATTTAATTTTAGCTTTTTTAACCCTTATTGCTTAGTTTTTTTTAATTTTATCAACTGTAAAGTGCATATTCTATTATACGTTTTATTATTTAAATATACACCAATAAAAAAATATCTTATAACAGAAAAATAAGCCTGGGAATCAAATGACCGGGAATCAATTAAGCTGGACCCAATCCACTATATGAAATTCCACCGAATAATATTGGATTTCGTTTAAATTAAAGTAAAACATTAAATATAACTGATCTAACTAAAAAATATGTTTTGGTGTTAACCAGACATCATTTTACCATTTTAAAAGGTTCAGAAATTCGAGGTTTTCATAACGTTCACAAAGATTTTCATATTATTTAAGACGATACTTTGTGGAGGTCAATCTACAACATCAAATTTTGCTCACTAATTTTGATGTTACAGATTGACCTCCGCAAAGTTTCGTCTTTTTGATGTAATAGATTGACCTCTGCAAAGTTTCGTCTTTTTGATGTTACAGATTGACCTTCGCAAAGTTTCGTCTTTTTGATGTAATAGATTGACCTCTGCAAAGTTTCGTCTTTTTGATGTAATAGATTGACCTCCGCAAAGTTTCGTCTTTTTGATGTTATTGATTGACCTCTCAACGTAAATGACAGTTGTGTAGTTTGCTGTATCCGCTAGTTTGTTGTATGCACACTTCATGATTGTTTAAAGACCTGGGGGCGGCAAGCCCGCCTATACATCTAATGCATAAGTTTTATTTATACCTGGGACCGAAATTTCCAGGGACTCCTTCAAGGATATCACTTAAATAAATAACTGAAACATGAATTAAGAATAAAATGTAGTGAAACTTATTGAATAAACTTTTTCGACTAATAGGAAAAGCCTACACTGAGAAGAAATTGCGAGTCAGTCTGACTCATCGCTTGAGTCAAGGCTGGCAAAACTCCAATATTGGAGTCTTTTTTCTTGATTGACTCTATCTGTCAATCTGACTATGAATTAGGAGTAGATATGTCTTGTTTTTGAGTAAAATATTTGGATGCGTCAAATTGAAAACTCAATTTTTGAGTCAATTTGACTCGTATATTTTTTCAATGTATCTTTGATTTAAAATTCTAAATATGTCTATCCGACATTTCTTTACTAGATAAACCAACGTTTCGTTTAATGATATTTTCATTTATTGTTTCGTCTATTTTTTATTAATAATTGATTATTAAATTCACAATTGATCGATGGGCGAAGGCAATATAATGATGAAAGAGTATCTGAACACGATGCAACTAACTAAATTACTCTACGATTAACCATTGATCAGTTGCATTGTGCATCTGAACTGTCCGATATTTCGTAATTTACCCTAATTTTTTTTCACGGGAAAAACAATTGATAATGTATTGAATTCAATAAATGTTAAATTCGAAAACATGTGAAACTCAATGTTCAAATGTCAAAGTTTGAGATTGAATAGTATCATCTTACTTCAGATTCATTGAATATCTGATTATAGAAATGAAATAAGTAAATCGTACAGATTGGCACTGAAATCATTTAACAACTAGACACAATTGTGCCGTTTTATTATTCACTCAAGTGGGCAAGTAATTTAACTGTTTTCTGACCGCTCTGTCTTATGGTATTTGTTTTGCAGACGATGAGTAGTGCATAGCCAAAGTTCTAGCACTGCTGGAAGTAGCATAATAGTCTATCAGCCACTTTGTAGGCTGTCTTTCCGTTAACAGTCAACTCCAAGTTAGCTCCTCCCTTGAAGAGGAATTACTTGAGGGGAAAAATCTCGCTCTCCCCTTAATGAAAACTCAGACTTCCAGTGAACAGCTGATAAAACAACTTGTGAATTATTATTTATAATAGTTATTAGTTTCTATGATAATTTTACTATTGATAAAGTATCTATAAATTTTCAATTAAATCAAAAAACTTGATAGGTTTATATTGAAGCAATTTATGCATCTTAAATGGTCGAAATGAACAAAACTGCAGTGTGTACAATTAGAGTACACTTCACGTCACTACTAAATACACCAACAGGCTGAGTCAGTTGGCTGGATGTGCTAACTGGCTGTTAACGGAATGACAGAGTCCGGAGTGCTGCTTATGTGATATCTAGTGCGTAGCACCAGACAGTGTTCTGAAGATTTGATTTTGCCTCTTCGATTGATTTTTAACCTCATAAGTGACTAGCTAGTTAATAATAGTAATAATAAAGAATGTCATCTAGCTAAATAATATGATTATATTCTTGTGCTCTCCTATACACTAGTGCGCTCTTTTACTTCTGTTGCAGTGATCACTTGTGTTGCAGTGCTCACTTGTGTTGTAGTGCTCACTTGTGTTGCAGTGCTTACTTGTGTTGCAGTAATCACTTGTGTTGCAGTAATCACTTTTGTTGCAGTGCTCACTTGTGTTGCAGTGCTCACTTGTCTTGCTACCGTTGCAGTGCTCACTTGTCTTGCTACCGTTGCAGTGCTCACTTGTGTTCTACTGTTGCAGTGCTCACTTGTGTTGCTACTGTTGCAGTGCTCACTTGTGTTGTTGTGATCACTTGTGTTGCAGTGCTCACTTGTGTTGCAGTGTTCACTTGTGTTGCTACTGTTGCAGTGCTCACTTGTGTTGTTGTGATCACTTGTGTTGCAGTGCTCATTTGTGTTGCAGTGCTCACTTGTGTTGCAGTGCTCTCTTGTGTTGAAGTGCTCACTTGTGTTGCAGTGCTCACTTGTGTTGCAATGCTCACTTGTGTTGCTACTGTTGAAGTGCTCACTTGTGTTGTTGTGCTCATTTGTGTTGCAGTGCCTACTTAGTATATAGTTTTCACCACACTGTATCGCTAACTTAACCTCATACATCTATCAATTTATAGCATCATTCCACTGAACCTAAAATAAAAATATGGAGTAACTTCAATTATATACTGTGTATGGTAAAACAGGAAAAAACTAATCACAGTTTACATCAATAATGTTAAATATATATCAATGACAATGAATAATACTAAATATAGTAATTGCAAAAACTAGTTTCATATAGTTATTTTGTAATTTTGAATAGGAAAATTATCCTGCAACTTGAGATTGCTTACGGAAATAATTTAATTGGATCTGGTGGCTACAAGAACTCCTGCACACTGGACCATCGTAGTTAAAAACTATTTGCAATAGCAATTCGGTCGCAGAATAATTGCACTTGGACATGCATTGAATGACCTCAGAATCCCAAATCTCGCACCTTGGGTTTTCTGCTGTGGCTTTATATTTATAAAATGAAGTCTGAGAATGGAATGAAATCAGAGTAAACTGAAATTAGTTTTACTTAAATAAGTGATACAGGTTATATAATCAATTTCTGGCTACTGAAATGTGTATCCCGGGGTACCATTCTACCTTAATATTTAAATCAGCGATAACACGGGGGTCAACAGTGCGAATATGGCGAAAAGAAAGATGCTAACACAAAATGAAAAATTATCAGATTATCAGCCTACTTAACGCTGATAAAGGTACGGTAGAAAATAGCCAAATCATCAATGGTGATCATCATATGGGCAAGAAACTTGCCGTTGAAGATAAATTGGACAGAAAAAGCAAGAATTCTAACGACCAATGGTGACTACGAGCAAAAATTTAAGAAAAACTAGGAGATATTTATCAAAGATCCACACGGATCCTTCAAGAAAATTTTAAATCAAGCTGGAGCTTTCTAAAAAAGCCAGAAATCAAATCTTGAAAAAGATGGCGAATCAAAGTGCACCTCTGAGCCAACTCAATGGTCAGAAAAGGCTCTCAGGGACAAAAAAAATACTTTTGAACTGTAATTTGGACCCACGAGACCAGAGTCACCCTCGACAGGGCTAACAATTGGATTAAAGAGTGACTCCTGAAAGAGGCAAGTTCACGTCTGCGTTTGAATACGCACCAGAGAATACGCATCATGTTATGGTCATGTTTGGCATGTTGTGGCATCATGTTTGAATACGCATCATGTTGTGGTCTGGAACTATGGGTAACAAATTGGTTGGACCTCTTCTTGTGCCTAATAGTCTCAAAATGAACTCTAAGAACTATTGTGCATTACTGAGAGACAATTTTCAGTCCTGATTGAATCTTTTATCCGATGACGACAAAAAGAATATCATTTTTCATCAGGATAAAGCTTCAAGTCACGCTTTTCATTACACTAAAGATTGGCTCGTAGATCATGGCAAAACTGGCAAAAAGCTCATGGGTTTGCTCCCACAGAATCCTGACATTAACCCCAGAACAGAAACTATGGTCCACCACCAAGAGAAAGGTTTATGCGAATGGAGGCCAATTTACGAACAAACAAGAGCTCTGGCAACTAGGTTTTGGGAAGTTTATTCTTAAATAACGCCTTTAGAAATTGGGAAATTGACATCTTTTGTTGATAAATGATTGGTTGGGGTGATAAAACAATAAAATTAAATAATACTCTAGTCTCTAATTAAATAATACGATCTAAATTTTTGATGCATTTACGTTCATATAACACCTATAAAATGTATTATTAACCGGTACCAATTATTGTGTGTAATGATAACCACTTTTTGGCATCTTTTTATTCGTAATAAAACGTTTTGTAAACACTTTTGGGCCGCTTTATTGAGTCAATTTCATTAAGTAATGTTATTTCGTTATTTTGGAAGCCTACTCATTCAAGTTTTTCACAGAGGAACAATGATTTACTATAAAGATCCCGATTCCATTAGAAAAATCAAAATGAAATTACTATTTTTGGCAAAAAATACCGATTTTAGTAAATTGCAAAACACTTTTGACCCGCACTGTATATGCTAGAAAAAAACTAAGACAGTTTTAGAATCCTTGGAACTTTTCTAACAAGTCTACTGAAGATTTTTTTAGTTTCCCTTCCTGTTGATGACAAACTAAAATTTTCAAAAAACACCTGAATTTTGGTTTTGATCTGTGATAAAAAAAGTGGAAATTGAAAAAGTCCTCTGTAAATTTGTTTTTAATGTTCCAAGGATTGTAAAACCGTCATTGGTTTTCTTATACATGAAAACTCATTGACTACTCGTTTTTTTAGGTGAAAAATACGCATTTTACAAGAGAGCCAAAAACTTATATATTTGACCAAAAACGGAAATACGTAATTAATACCCAAAAACGTAAAACTTCATTGCCCCTTATGGGCCCTGCATTGGGTGAGTTTTCTGATAGTGCCTCTAGCCTTCAAGAAAATTAAGACATAAAAGTACACTAAGTTAAAACTTGGAACATAAGAGCTCACTATAACCTAAAGACTCTTTATCAGCAATTAAAAGAAAACTGATAATTTTCATCAGAATCGATGGGTTGACCTCCCCTCGTGGCCCGACAGTTGGGCCCGCCGACAATTGGGCCCATGACAATTGGGCCCCAAGACAATTGGGCCCACGACAATTGGGCCCCGAGACAATTATATTATTTTTTCAATTTTTTTCAGAGTTTACTGTTTAACTTTATTACATACCCTTGCTACTGTAATAACTAAGTTTGTGATAATATGCGTTTTGTATAAAACTATAGTATTGATCATATTTAAAATAAAGAATATTCCTTACATGATAAAAATATTCTCGTTATGAAAAATGATTATATTTTAGTAGAACAATTTCTTTTCAGGAATAAATGCTATTATTCTATTAAACTACAATAATTTTCTGTTCTGAGATAGGTCATGTAAGCAACAAATTTCCTAGTTATACTACCTCTATATAGTGAACTCTTGTGGAGTGAATGAGTTAGGATGTAGCCAATAGAAAATAAGAATGTAGATTTTTTAGATAAAGAAACAATAGAAAATAAGGATGTGTGTATTTTAGACATGCCGCAATTATTGGAGCATACAAATTGAATTAAAGTTAACGTGAATTATTTGAATACTGTGCAGTGTTCAATAATGAAGAGGTTTATGAATTATTATTACAAAATGTATTCTCATAATCTCATTTTATCCAAACAACTGTTCAAACAACTGTTCAATGTAACGTTTAACCTTTGAAATTTACCCATTTTTTACCAAATATTTGTCTTTGTCAGACGATGGATCCATTGGATCCATATGTCATGATTCAAAATAATACAACTTATTCAAAGACTTCAAAGGTTTTCATCACATTGAAGCATGAGATTAGCATCCAAATGTGATTTAAGGTACTTGCTAATATATACCTTATCAAGTATGAATCGAATTAAAAAAATATGAACATATTTTTAGAGAATATAAAGCATATTTCAAAGATAATATTGTCACTTCCCTAGTAAAAACAAGGTAACATTTCTTTTCTGGGGCCCAATTGTCCGGGGCTCAATTGTCGTTGGCCCAATTGTCCTGAGCCTAATTGTCTTGGGCCCAATTGTTGGCGGGCCCAACTGTCGGGGCCCAATTGTCCAAAAACAATATAATTAAATTAACTTTTTCTTTTCTTTCCAGACAACAACACATATGAGCAACTGATTACCTAGCTACAACCAAGTTGACAGTATACAACACATCCCTGCCAATTGTACAATGGCTACCAAACATATAAGAGCCATGTCCTCTATAGGCATTCTACTGACCATTCTTATGGTGATGGGTAGTGTGGAAAATACAACAGCACTGGAAGAAAAGAATACCATAGTCCTCATAGGACAGCAGTCAAAACCCATTGCGTGTCCACCAGTCAAGGAAATCAACCCTTGTCTCTGCTCCGTCATGACCAAAGGTTAGAAACTATCCTTGAATTTGAATCAAAAATCTTAATATGAAACAAAATTCTTTATATGAATCAAGAATCTTTATAGAATCAAGAATCACTATTATAGAATCAAGAATCTTAATTTGGGTCAAAAAGCAGTAAAATTATTCGTGAAATCGAAAATTAGATGTTCCTTTCGCGAGTTAAACAATAACTAAAAATGTATTACAAAAGAATGAACAATATTTATAAACAAGGCACTGAATTTAGGTGAAATTTCTACATGTTGTTGCATTTTCGAATTTATAATTAATTGTATATTAGACATTTAATTAAAAGTTTTTCATAATTTATTGCGTTATTTTATATATATTTGCTTCTATACTTAGGTCTGGACATAGTTTGTGATCATGCGGATGAGAGACAAATTCGCAACACTATGAATGTTCTCATGAAAAACGGCTACTCAGTATACTGGATGAAGTTCCGTAACTGCGTCTTACCTCGATTAGCTGATTTCATATTTATGGGTCTCACTGTCGTCAATTTGAACATCATCAGAAGCAACGTGAGTGCTATCGATAATTCTTCATTATCGGTATTGGGAACATCGTTGGAATCGCTAGATCTCTCCACCAACCTTCTGAGTGTCGTGAGTATGCTATTAATATGCTATTATGTCTCATTACCTTCTTTTTGCATAATAGTTAGAAAAATTTAACATCGAAACTAAAGCCTCGTACACACTGATGAATTTTTAGTACGGTAAAAGAAGATTTAGAACATCATAAATCTTTAAAAATCAAAGATATCACGTCTAAGATGACTTCACGATTTTTTTCTTTATTAATAATCTGAGTATTCTGAGATTTGGTATAGTTACAGCCAATAGAAAACGCTTTTTTAATAGAAAATCAATATTTTGGGGGTAACTTCAAGGATTTTTTCTGTTTGCTGGGCGCATTTGAAAATAACGAAATTAATTCAATATTATATTATGGATACGCGTTGTTATTAAATGACCTCTGCTTTATGAGTACACCTTTCCTTTATGACGAAATTTTGGAATTATATATTTGTAAACAATTAATAACTATATAATTACTATTAGATAGTTATCAAATGGTTATTAGTTAGTTATTAAATGGTTATGAGAGAAGTATATTTTTATGATACATTGCAATTTTTTCATATGCGCCCGGAAAGCAGAAACTTTTCTAAAAAAATATTATTTAAAATAACGAGTATGTATTTTTCTAACTAAATAATTTAATTCTAAAGATTAGTGATTATGATACTACTATATTTTTTTTTATTCCCATTATTTTCAAATGCGCCCAGCAAACAGAAAAGATCCAACTTCAACATTCAAATTCTGCTTTTCATTTTCACATAGAGAGACTAGACAGAATTCATTGGTAAGAGGAAAAATGTTTCAAGATGTAACATTCATTGAGATATATGTAATTGGGAGGTATCTTAGAAGGTATATTTGAAAGAAATCGAAGAACTTTTTCTTCAAGCTATACAGCTATATAGTGTGTCCTCAAAAAATGTATCCATTGCCATCGAGTATATCTTATTAGTGCTATTTATAATTCTTTAATATTAATCTACGTATCAATGGTACCAACATATTATGCATATTATCGTGGAATGATGAACAATGTAGATTCATGGCAGTGGATACATTTTTTGCGGACACACTGTATTTTTTCCTAAATCAAATATCTAGAAAAGCCCGCGTTGCATCATAGAGAGGACCTGTTTCTCTTTCAAACGAGTGCTGTCATGTCTCTCTACAATAAAAACTGACAGAGAAATTAGGTGTAAGTACATCCTTCTCATAAAAAAGCTAGTGCGGCACTGATTCTTATTGGAGCCTAGAGTGCAAGGATTTTAGTTAAATATTTCTCTATAAATAACCCCCAAATGAACTCTCAAACCCCTCTGGCGCGTGCGAGAGCGCATGCGTTCATATCCACCCCTCCACATTTCACCCCTCGATCAGTACGCGCTACACACAAGCTATTACTGTAATATTCAGACAGTGCATTTTAAACACCTGTAGATATGGTTTAGGCGAATAAAATTGTTTTTGGTTTTTCTGAAGGCAACTGACCTCATTAACAGATGGAATTATAGTAGAAGTTATTTCATTATTATTGTAATTTGTTTTTTATCCAATATTTTTTTTTTATATTGTTTTGTTCATATTGAAAAAAATGTGATAATCAGAGAAATGAATTCTCGTATTTTGTGATATATTTTCTTTCGTTTAACTCTATTGTCACTACGAACATTCTATTGGTCTAAAAATCTATATTAATTAATTTTTTATTATCTGTATTACAAAGTATTAATACTTTTCTTCTAAATTAGGTACCCACAGCTGCTTTGAACGACCAATCAAAGCTGAATTACTTGAACTTAAATTACAACAGAATCACTACGTTAGGAACTTCAGCTTTCGGTGGCATGCCAGTGTTGATGCGTCTATCCCTTTACAACAACCAAATCAAGGAGATACACAGGGATGCATTCAAAGGACTCTCCAAGTAAGTTAATACTTCAAAACTAAAGCTTCTAATACTCAAATAATTGTATTAAACAAATTAACTTTTTATTGTTTTCTCTACAGACTGACACGACTGAATCTAGGAAAGAATTTACTGGCAGATATTCCATCTGACTCTTTCCATCCACTGAAAAACTTGGAAGTGTTAGACCTTCATGGAAATAACATCATCCACATTTCCGACAAGGCTTTCGAAGGCGAGTACATTGTCAAAAATCATAAAAAATAATAATAACATCCATCTAAATAAGAAAAATACTGATTCAATATCTTCTTTAAAGCAACAGGTTTGTGTAATCTAGACATGTTGAAGCTTGAGAACAACCGCATTGACGTCATCCATAGTGAAGTATTCAATGACCTAAAATTTCTCAGCTCCCTCGACATCGACCATAACAACATTCACAACATCAGTGATGGGGCTTTCCACGGCTTGGAAGGTACAAAATACTTTGAAATCTTATTACAAAATATTAAACAACGCTGATAATTTGAGGAAATATTGTTTCAAATTTTCTAGTAGATTTTGGTAACAAAGAAAGGTAAAAAAAATTGTACTCACTAGATGGAGTATTTTCTTGGATCTTATTTCTACTATTTGAGAAGTCAATAAAGAGTCTCCTAAAATCACAGTAAAATTATAATTTTTCAGCACAATTATCATATCTAAGATTCTCATTTTATGAATTTCAGAAAACTTAGAGTGGTTGGAATTGGGCCATAATAAGTTTGATCACATTCCTAGTCATGCCTTGCGTTCATTGCGCAACTTGCGACAACTAAGCTTGGATTCAAACATGATTCAGTACGTTGAAGAAGATGCTTTCTTAGGTTATGGACACGCACTGAAATACATCATACTGAACAAGAACAAGTAAGTTACGATACCTAATTGATAGAATAAAAGCATAAATCAATTTCATTTTACTTTCATATTTAAAATTGAAAGATGATTCGTGAATGCAGCATTCTTTGATAGAAGTATTGATACTCAGAATACGAAAATTCGATTAAAGAACGCTGCAATCATTCCTATCCGACAACGCACGATGATTGAACTTATGGAAAACGATGACTTTCTATTTGTAGGAAGTCAGAGTCGAAATGGCAAGGTAAACCTCTAGTTCTAGATTATGACAACGATGTTTACCAACTTCTAATATCATAAGTCAGGGTTTCTCCAATAATTTTTAGTTGGGCACTGATGTTTCTTGGAGTCGTGCCTTTTTCAAATTGATATTGACAATAATGCATACTGTATTCTAAGACATGAATCTTAAGTACTATTTTATCGGTAGCATCAAGGAGATCGCTTCACTAGCACTCAATGGCCTTCGCTCTCTGAAGTGGCTGATGTTGTCCCACAATGAAATATCCAGACTGTCCGAAGATACTGTTAAGCCAATTTTGGATACAGCCGAACTGATCGACCTTTCAAGTAAGTGTCTTAACATTAGTGAAATCTTGTTGATCTTTAAATATTATTAAATTATAGTGACGTGTAACAAGTATTTGGACAGAACAAAAATGTTTAGTTTTCAGCAGTTTAGTAAAAATACATACAAAACAAAATTTCGAAATAATAATTCGTTTACATTATATAAATTAATTGAAAGAACAGAGACTTCACATTTATTGAATTTAACGATGTATTCAACATTTCTTGAAATAGGTAGTGAAGGAAGTATTTGGACATTCTTCCATTTTCACTGAAATTGCAAACATGAATCACTTTTTAGAAAACTCAAAGAATATAGATCATACTAAAAAAACTGGTTGACACACATAGATTAAATATTAGTTCATGGAGACTTTTGGTTATTATTGCACAAGATCTCCCACTGCTAGCAATGCTACATGCTAAAGCGAAAGGAACTCGCTCAGTGCAAGAAGGGTCGAATAATTTCGTTCCATAAAGATCATAATTTATGATCTTTACCTGATTTATGATAAGGTTTCTTAAAATCGTGATGATTTTCGGGGATAAAACTTACTATTTTGATAAACAAGGTTTGAAATAAACCCGCGCAAGAGTTTTTTCACCACCCTCTACTACCCTGTAGAAAAACTGTTAGGAGTAGGAAAACAAACTTACATTGTGGTTATAGTTCACAAATATTTGCATTAGTCAAAGAAAACCACAGGAAGATACGGTAGTTCTTGTTAAAGTTATGACGATTTTAATTTCGTCCCAGCTTTTTCAGAGTCTAAAGCTCTGAGAGCTCATAAGACTCCTTTAATGAATATTGTAAGACAAATAGTATATAAATAATATTAGGAGGTTAGTTTTATTTGATAATGTAAGATGAGTCCAAAATCTAGCATTTTGCAGGCTATAGTGATAAGAGCCATGTCAGGCGTGTCGACAATTCTGCATCAGACTTACGAAATTCATCTCTGGTGTGAAGCATGGTGGAGGTAGCATTATGGTCCGGAGCTCTTTTTCCTTAGGAACAATAAAAATGATCTACGGAAGGATGGAGAAAAATACAGGGAGGTTTGGAGAATATCATGAGAATATGGGATTCTCTGATGATCGGCGGCTCTAGCAGGACTTTGATCTAAAACATATAACGAGGGCAACTGAGAAATAGTTCGAAGATAAGGGATTTCATGCTTTAAAATGGCCCAACCAACCACCAGACATCAATTTCAATAGAAGTTAGCGCAAAAGTTCGAAGAGACAGATCAGAGAAGAACCAGCACCATAACTGAATATTCCCATGTAAGAATGGAGAAAAAATCCGTTAAAATTTGCCAGGACTTTGTGAAAAACTAAAGGAAGACAGTAGGGCTCTATAGAGGGCTCTTTCAAATTTTTCTTTCGATATTTTTCTCTTTCAAGATATATTTTTTCTCTTGAACATATTTTTCTCTTTCGATATTTTTCAATAGCCATGTATAAACAAATAATTGATAGACAGCAGTAATTAGTGCCAAAGAATGCCCGATGAAATATTAACGATTCTGCCAAATACTTCTTTCATTACCCATTTCAAGAATTTTGAATAAATCGTATATATTTAATAATTATACCGTTTCTAGAATTTCAATCGAATATTATATTATTTGTTTGAAATGTATTTTACCAAGATGCTAAGAAATTATCATTCTTGTTTTGTCTAAATACTTGTTTCACCGTTCACGTCACTGTACTATCAAAGAAAGGGGGTCTCTTCATGATGTTAATTTCACATATCTCAGTTTTCTAGTTTCCTATTATTTTCAAATTTTACTAATTTGTGGTCATGTACCTAGACCAATTTTAAAATATCTACAAGAATTACAATTATAGTAAAGTTTCTTTTTGGAAATGTGAAATCAGTAACTGTGAAATATCATGACAGATATATTTTTCTCTGATTGTACATCCATATTTATGATGAAATGATATCTTTTAATGTCATTAGGAAATAACTATATATCTAGTTGTTAATATTATTGAACTTTGCATTATTGTTGAACATGTTGTCTCAGTCCGGAATGGTGCTGTATGCATAATAATAATAGAGTTTTGATACTAAAATGGTTAACACTTTTAAACAGTAATATCGCATGATTCTTTCTCAAATGAAATTGAATTATTAATCTTTTGTTTATTTGACATTTGGTATCTTTTTATCGAGTCTCTCGCATGGTAATTTGATTGAAAATGTCCATATCAAATTTCATCTGTCAATTCAGAGTAAATCTTGCTTATTTCTATTTATTTGTTTCTATGTATCACATGCGATTTACTTTTGTCTATACTGCATAATATGAAATCATCTTATAAAGATGAAGATAGTTGACCTTTACATGATATCTACTGCCAAGATCAAGATCAAGTTAATCTTAAGATTTTAATGTTTTCCGGGAGGAATACGATTTATTAATTCAAGTACAAAACATCTTCATAGTGAAAGAAAGTTATCATAATCTTCAAGATAACAATAAATCTTAGCAGAGCAATCATTTAAATTGATTAGATTGAAAATCACCTTTTCTCTTAATTCTCTAACTTCTTAGATAACCCCTTGATGTGTAGCTGTGATATTCTCTGGTTGGAGAAATGGCTGCAGAATCCTCTACACAGAGAATCTTATGGTTATGATCACTTCTGCGTCATTGACGGAGAATCACTCAACATTTTGTCGCTTCCTGAAGATGCCTTTGACTGCCCTCGGCCTTCTAGGAATGAAACTAGCACGGTGAGAAAGAGGTCTTCAATAACAAATACATCGGATTACCATAACAACACAATTTCCTTAGTTCAATAGGTTATTATAATAGAAGATATTTTAAACATAGAGGTGTGAGATAAATCATTTTCATGTGCATGAGTTTGAATGATCTGTGAAAGGAAGAGGATTAATTGAGCCATTAAATATATATAATTATTTCTCGTAATACACAGGCAAGAAGGATTTGTTCATGGGTTATTGAGAGAATATACAAAAAATAAATCCTTCATGCATGGGTAACAGATTCAAATATTGCTTATTCTATTATCAGTTAATCCAGAAGATTCCTCTAACTATTCAAATATTCCTGAATGCTAATTAAATTTCTAGGATTGGAGAGGATTAGGTATTACGTAAATTCAAAAGTTTGAAGAGTGGTTGAAAGGGAAGTGCCTGTTGACATCAGGATGTTTTAAAAGGTTAACAACAGTTGCACAGTCTCAGATATGATATACGTATTCCCAACCTTTTGCCCATTCCACAGTTAAATATTTTCCATAAAAATCGTTTAGTATTTGAGATCTAAGCTGAAAGCATCAATAATCTCTGCTGGAGTATAGTTGAGCACACAATTAATATATCCAAATCTTAGATGAAATTTCTATAGCTTATAGATATAGCAATCATTATCATAGACTCGGACAGAGTATCAATCATTATGTGGTTTCTACTGTATAAGTTAGAGGTATGTTCAGACTTTCAGTTAAAGTTACCATTTAAATCCAAGTTTGAGAATGACATTAAATGAATATAATTGCAAAGGGCCAAAAAAATATTTTTGGATGAGTTTCCTCATAAATTCAAGTACCAGCAAATTTTTTTTTTTTTGAAATGGATGCTTATGGAGAGTTGCCTGTATGTACCTTTGCTTTTTGTTGCCAGACGAAAAAGAAATCCCTTTAATATGATTGGAGTGAGCAACAGATAACATGAATATACTCTACTCCAACAGAACTGTGAATCATGCACTACTCATGAGCCGACTGATGATTCAATAACTGAGACTGATGATTCGAAAACTGAGATTGGTGATTCGAAAACTGAGACTGATGATTCGATAACTAAGACTGATGATTCACTTACTGAAACTGATGACTCAATAACTGAGATTGGTGATTCGAAAACTGAGACTGATGATTCGATAACTGGGGCTGCTGATTCAATAACTAAGACTGATGATTCAATAACTAAGACTGATGACTCAATAACTGAGATTGGTGATTCGAAAACTGAGACTGATGATTCGATAACTAAGACTGATGATTCACTTACTGAAACTGATGATTCGGTAACTGAAACTGATGATTCGGTAACTGAAACTGATGATTCGGTAACTGAGACTGATGATTCGATAACTGAAACTGAAGAATCGATAACTGAATACAACGAGGAAACTTCCTCTTCCCCACCATCTAGCAACCCTGTGCCTTGTGAATCATGCACTACATTCGAGCCGACTGAAAATCCAGACATTCGCGAAGGAGGAACTTTCCCACCCCCATCATCTCCATTAATGAAAATCCTGCATATTGTGAAAATAATGGTAAACTTTTAGGTATTTATTTAGACCACTAGCTGAATAACTCTCAACATGCAATTTACCTGTGTAAGAAATTGCCCAAAACTGACGGACTACTACTATATAGGATTAACACTTTACGCCCTGAATAAATTTCATCGTGAAAAAAACGAGAAATTTTGCGATATTCTTGTATTATATAGGCAAAGAATATATATTAAACAATAAAAAAATAAGTATTTTTCAATTAAAAGAAAAATCGCAATAGCGCTCAACTAGTGAAAGCGTAGAGTTGTGCGTGTGGAATTGGAAGGTGATGTACAGGGTGGCGCATAAAAAAAAGGAAACCCATTTTTAAATTCGTTTATTTTATAAACTTTTTATAGCTAAAAAAATTATTCCCAGTTTTATTCGTCTACTTTTTCTGCATCTATCTTGAAAATCTGTTAAAATTACGACTAAAAATAAACACTCTGCTGTGAATTTAAAAAATGGAAATAAAAAGGGCTTGCGCAAGGACGAAAAACACAATAAAAGCCTTCATTATAGGTATAATTTATTTCCATATGGTATAGGAGTAAAAAACTGAACCATAGTGTTTTTCAATAAATTAATGCTTTGGTTATTGACTCTTTCATTCATGGATAAACATCCTCATCACCTATAACGATGTCTTCTACAAAATGTCCATTTCTTTGCAGAAACCATTTTGCAAAATTTAGACTGTGCGGTAAATCAGTTTTAAGAGTTTGAGCCTTACATGCATCTTGGAAGGATTATATCTCAAATCATTTTTAATTATTCAATGAAATGTGTCTTTAGTGATGTCCACTCCGTTCCTTCTGATTGATATTTTTAGATTCTCAATAGGCTGTTCACGAGCAATATTAAAGGTCCCCTCCAAGCAAATATTTTTATTGCCTTATTCAACGAGGCTAATGTTTCTTATCATTTTGCTGCAAACCGCATCGAATTTGGTAGCATATTTTTAATTTTATATGCTTTTAAAGAATTTTATAATCAAAACTCTACAAAACCTATTCTACTTCCGACTTAGTAATTTAAGAAATTTTCAGCCTGAAGAAAAAGAATGTACACCATTTGTTTTGATTGTCAACTAGGTATTAGGTTTAATAAATCCATTTAATATTCGTGTAAAGGTATAAAATTGAATGAACTTATAATAGAAACGTTTATATACATTAGGAAACAATTAATATCAAAAATAATGACCGAAATCACATGGTTTGTTTATAAAATTCAAATTTGTAATCAAAACAAAGAGTGTACAATCTTCTTCTTGAGCATCAGATTAGTGATTCGCTCAACTGTTGCTCACAGAGTATTCAAAAACTTTAAAAACAAATAATAAAATATTTACTGAACAGAATTGTATGCGGTTTGCAGAATAATGATCGGAGACCTTAGTTATATAATATTATGTAATAAACTCATTTTTTTCCCGGAGCCTGGAGAGGACCTTTAAACAGATTTTGAAAATATATGCAGAAAAAAAAAGCAAAAAAATAATAAGGTGTTTTTAGAAAATTTCTACTTTTGATAATTTGGAAAATAAACTAATTTTAAAATGGGTTTCCTTTTTTTGTGCCACCCTGTATATGTTGTCTTCGGGCACAAAGGGTTAATGAAGCTGTTTCTGAATATGTAATGAATTACTAGGACAAGGTTTACTATAGCCTTTTGCAACCCTATCTATTTCACGGTATTTTAGTCTGGAGTATTATTGAAGAAACGCAAAGATAATATTGTACAACTAGAGAAACGACCAATAGAATTGTATCAAAAACTCAGTACCTCCAAAATATTATCTCTTTGTTTTACAAAAATAAAATAGAATTTCAAAACTACATGATACTTATCTTCAGCTATGTATTTATATGTTCAAATTGAAGCTGAGTAATATATATTAACTCTGGTCAATTCTAGGAAATCAATTTTAGAATTTGGCCTCACGTCATTTTCAGAGACTCACGCAATGTAAAAATTCGATTTCGTTCTATGGTCCGTTTTCTTGGACTCTATTATCTGAACTCATAAGAAATTGGGTCATTTAAGAAGAAAATATTAGAGCAACCTGTTGGAAAGTTCTAGGACCAGAGATACGATCAGCATGATATTATGTTTAAGCACCTCAAAACAATATAATGTTATACTCACCAATGTTTTACATTTAACAGTCCACCTTTTAAAAAAATATATCCCGTTGAGTATGAATCTTTTAAACCACATTTAAAAAATGTCGTCGATCCAATCACTGATCGATTAATATTTTTGTGAATTCTTGTGACATCAAAGCTCCATTAATATCAATTTGTGCAAAGGAATATTAAAAAGCATTGCAAACTTTTACGGATAAAACATATTGTTTTGAATATAAATTTTATAATTTTAATATTTTTGTGCACAAATTGGTATCTTTGTAGTGCTGCTTAAACCGAATAGATTCGCAATGTATGATGACTAGTTGAGCTACTTCTTTGAAGCTATTTATTTTATTACAGACAGACGAGTAAGTCTGTTAACTACGATGACGTCAACCAACTGGAATCTCTGATACAATTGATACACACGTTAATATCAAATTATTTATTTTAAGAATGCATTATTTGGATATGCTAAAAACTTACATCAACGAAAACGAACAAAACAAAATTATATTTCTTAGATTAAGGGGATCTTTTCATAAAACGGTCAAAAATATCATTTTTCGTGTTTTTGTCTGATATTAATCTATAGGCATATCTCTACAAAACTGTGAAATAGGAATTGCAAAATTCTCACTATAAGTCGATTGTACAAACGTACTACCTACTACGCTCCTAGAAACTTTTGAATTTTCAGACTAATCAGTTTCCAATGGTTATGCAATGGAGTGGAGGGAAGAGGGGTCTACAATGTTCAAAAATCCCCCTTCTTCACAATGAAGTTGTGTAGCCAATGATGCAACAGTGGTATGTTGTTTCAAACATCAAAACAATTAACAACGATTCAACCTCATTTTTGAAAAGCTCTCCTATAGGTCAATACTGAGTGGGGTAAAATCTGAAACATGCTGCCTTATGTTTTATAATAATTACAGTTTACATAACTTTATAACTATCTTCATACCTTAGTCTTATTTAAGATACTTAAAAGTCATTTTGATTATTCTGATGTTTCCAAACTTTACAAAATAGGACGTAGGTTTGCACAAAGCTACTTTTACTACTGAAAATAATGATATCCGATAAAAAAATCTCTCGAGATTCCTAAGCCCTATTGTGCGGACTGGCAAATAACAGATCAACATAGGTTTACCCTAATTTCTCAGCTTAGACATTAGTTTGACTCAATCTGTCGATGAACCGCAGTCTGTTCTCAACCCTCAAGTACTGATCAGGGTAGTGTTCCTTGACGGTAGTGACGGCTAACAGAATGGCGTTCAGGGAGTGGAGCTTCTGGGCCCGGGTGTAGTTGTACTTTTCGAACAAATCTCCTTGGATTGTTGGTGCCTCAGCTATTCTCTCTGCAAAAAAGTAATACATTGAGAAAATATAAACCGCAACTTTTTTGGAAACAACTATCTGTTACCATAATGTTTGTATCCCCACGATAGAGCTGAGTATCACGAACTTACCCTCTGCAAATTCCAAACTGCCTAATGTTCCCTAATTTCAAACCTAACCAAAACTTGCAGAGCCATAACAAACAGACAAAATCAACCAAATTATCCTTTACTCTTCAGAATTTAACTCCTCAAATTAATCTATGAATATTTATCCGAACTTCGAATAGTGATCTAGAACTTCAACTCTATTATCATAGTACATAACTCACAGCTAACACTCATGAGTTTTCACTCACCACGTGGTCCAAATAGTCATCTTTAACACTTTCATCGCAACTCGAAATATGACTGTAATGCCGAACCAGCATCTTGGTTTCATTTGCATCCATGCACAGTTTTTTTATTTGTTTTTTAACATATTTTTCTGATATTTCTAGTCATAAATATGTAATATATTTTTACAAATTATATATTGCAATTTTTATTCCTTACTTTTCCAACACTAGTCTTATGAAGTATTCAATATATGTTGGAGAAAATTTAATTTTAAAAAATTACAAAAAAGTGGCATCGTGTACCACTGGTGGTACACGATGCCGGTTGAGCAAGTTAGCTGTGTACCACATGTGGCGCACGTTGGGGTGAAAGTGTTAAGTCTTTACTCACTATGTAACTCATAACCCAATTGTATGTTGCAGTAGCCCATATCTACTATACAGTCCACGAGTCTTGTCACGTAGCTTCTTCTCGATAGGAACTTCCTCAGTTTGTCCATGTCCATGTTATCGATGGACATCGAACCCACTAGCCTCTTCAGTTCGGGTGTAAGGGGCTGCAAGAAATTATTTAGAATTACAACAGTTTAATGTCATTGAAGATAAGTACAGATTCTAAGTTACGACTGACGAAATAGATTTTTTAGATATTCTAATCAACAAAAACGATTAGGTCACCTTAGGTTTCAAAACTCACAGACAAAGCAGTATCTAAACTTCTATAGATTTCAACCAGTAGCCTACAAGAAATCAATAACCTGATTTACACAGAACAAAAAGAATTGGCAATATTTAAAACTTAGACAACGAAAAGAAAATTATTCTAAAAAACTAAAATTGAACAATTACCTGAAAAGTTCATCAAAACTCAAAACCTTTATTCATAAAATCCCTCAGTCAAAATTCATCAAACTTAAAGAGTCCGTAAATCATTGAACAATTTTTTTTACTCTCATGTGATATATAAAATGTTTTCACTTTATTTTCCAAGATATGTTTAATAAATATATTTAATTATTTAGTCACTAGTGCATCGCCTACTCACTGTTTTTCTTGTTCTTTAATATTATTACTTTTAATATATTAGCTTTACTTTATAATAATTAATGAATCTGAATCAACGAAGTATCTATTGGTTCCAATACAGTTATTGTTTCAATTTCGTTAAAAGACACCTGTTATGTAAAGAAAAAGATGGCAGCGCCATTTCTCCAGATGCGGTGAAACTCACAGTTACATGCATATTATAATAAATATTTTTATCTGGTTAATAGTTATATTTAAGACGAATAAATTCTCACAAGTATATAACTAATTACTAACAGCATTATGTTTTACCAAAAATGCCAATATTATACATAAGTTTACTACCTATTTAAACACCGAGCCTACTAAATATATTTCGGCGCATATCTCAAAAACCTGGAAAAGAAAAATAAAATAATCCTTCAAGAAATTGTGAACTAAGTTGAAACGTTAAACAGAATTATATCGCCTGAAAGATAAAATTGTTCCATATATCGCTTGTTTGCAACAAAAACGTCATAAACACAAAAGCATGTATTTTAGAGTTATCTATATAGACATATAAATCATAAAAAGCTGATTATTTTGGTATACATACATACGTAGGTGAAAAAAGTATAACATTATTGTCTGTAAAATAAATAGATTCTGTTACTCTTCTAGGTCCAGATATTTATGCGTTATGGGCTGATTTTTCTCATAACATTGTTTCATTTTCAGCTGAAATTGTCTGAATATCAGGAATATTTTAGTTATTCAATGAGTGAGTTTTACAACAGAATGTTGTGAGTTAGGAATAAAGTTAAAAATGATGGCCAAAGAGACAGCGCCATCGCACGGACAGTTATTAGCAAAGTATTGTGAGTAGTGATATTTCATATGATGATTTAATCCAAAGGATAAATTACAACAATATCTAGAATATATTTTGCTATAACTTGTATTTTCCTGTTATCACCTCGCCTCTTTTTAAATCAAATTAGACAATTATGAGGTGTGCTGTACAACTAACTAGTGGATAAAAAACACGGTTCTAGGAATTTTCGCCGTGTGAAAATTCGCCGTCGGAATTTTCGCCGTAGGAAAATTCGCCGTGAGGAATATTCGCCTTGAAGAAGATTTTATAGATGACATAACTATTTAAATACCTATAAGTATTTATAAAAAAATATTGATAATTATAAAGTAAACCAATTTGTTAAATAACTAATATAAGAATTTATAATTGTAGGTGATTATGTAATATTGTATATCTGATGAAACTATGTTGCCAAATTTATGTTAACTGTTCATATATGCAATTTATATTTTAATCAGTAATCGTATAATTTTGTGTCACGAGAGGTTACTGTATATAATTTGTAGTGTTTTGATTGGTTGACTAAATAGTCAAAGAAAGAAAATTTCTTTGTTAAAAAAATGTTCAGTAAAGATGAATAAGATCACTAGTGGTAGTCAGCTGTGTTTTGGCTGATCCTAGTCGGTTTGCGTCACTTCCTCTTAAATGTGTTTATGTTCCTGTGTGTTTAAGATAAAGCTTTTCTAATTATTGTAAAGTTCTGAGTTATTAATGGTTTCATACCTTCCTAATTATTTATCTTTTTTTTATTTATTCAGTAATACATTGAACGGTTTACCTCTGAAAATCTGAATTATTGTACATGGCACAAATATTTCAAGGTAGTACCTACACTGATAAGAATGCTATATTTAAGATATCTCTCTCGTGAGTGTATGTGATCTCTCTAAACCAAAATTCCATCAATTTCTATTTTAGAATCCATAAAAATATTCGTTTCTACGATTCTAATGTAGTATAAGGAATAAATAGGAATATAACATGTTTATTGTTTAGTCATATATTATTATTAATATTATTTCCATATAGTTATTAACATACATAGAAATAAATATATTCAGTTACATTATTATTTAAAAAATATTCAAATATTCCTCACAGCGAATCTTCCTACCGGCGAATTTTCCTAACGGTTAATTTTCCAAACGGCAAAAATTCCGGCGGGCGAAAATTCCGACGGCGAATTCTCCGGTCACCATAAACACTACATCACAGACACATAAAATTGAAGTGGCGGGGTGATAACAGGAAAGTACTCTACAACCTTTTACAATGTCTTATCTTTTAAAAACACGAATAAGAATTCCTAACTAGATGTCTAATGTCATCAAACTGACATTTTGTCAGATATTAATGAACATTCCTTGTTACTTATATTGGATATTATTTCCCTGACTGATGCACGTAATTTTTATCAAAGAAAAAAAAGTCCTTGTAAAATATAGTCAGCCTACCTCATGTTCCAATATTTCACCTTGAGCAATCAATCACCTTGCATTTACCTTAATTGGTAAGTCTGAGGGACAGTAGGTTTGCCTTTAAGGTGAAATCAATAGCTTTGGTAAATCAAAAATAATGATAGGATGATAAAATGAAGGTATTTTAGGCATCTCAACTAGAGAACAATAAATAGAGAGCATTTTAGGGTATTTATGGGCAACATTTAGGGTATTTAGGGGGAACTTTTAGGGTAATGATGGGTAACTTTTAGAAATTTTTTATTATCATCTCTAATCACATCAGTAATCACTAGGGTTGTGACAATATGCGTTTATAATCATAGATCCTGGAAATATTATAGACGGATTGAATTAAAGACTATTGGATCGTTCTAAATCAGCGGTATATAGTATTCGATACCATTTCATTTCGTTTCGTCTATGATATTCTTAAGATCTATGATTTTAAGTGCATATGGTAGCAACCCTACTAATCACCATCACTAATCACCGTCACTGTTTACACCGTTAGTTTCACAGCAATGTAGGTATAATGTGTACATTGTGTTCAAGGGAGTTTTTTCTTAAAAACAAAGCAGCTACGTGGTACGAAAATGATTTACTGTTAAAATTTTACTCCATTAATCTATTATTCATTTGAAAACAACGGATTTTATCGCCTTGAAAATATTTTTGAACATAATATAAAATTATTTAAAAAATTATGAAATAAAATTCTTAAAAATAAAATATTTAAAACATTAATTAAAATTTTCATAAATGTACCTACCTTATGTTGTCACATGAATTTATTAAATGCTGTGTAAATTACGAATTACCGAACACTTCCACATTTACAATCATATAAGGAAAAAATATATGATAATTATTATTTAACAATTATAATTTAATTGGTTAAAAAATTGGTAAAAAAAAAACAATTAGAATATAAGTTAAATATTAATTAATATATAAATTTAACTTATCTGATCGAAAATGTGGAACTGTTCAATAACTCAGAACTTACCCTGCAAACCAGGTAGCTAGTTACTTACCTTTGCCAGTGACCCGGGCTTCACTTTACTGCTCCGTGAGGTGTCTGGGGAACTAACGGCATCTTGTCCCAAACAGGACACAAACAGGACAGTCACTATCAGCAGGCGCAACCTGTTGCCAAACAGAAAAAGAATAACAGTTAAGGAAAAGTATAATTTACTTTTTCACTAGAGAATATCAATGTATATCTAATGAAAATATTATCGTTTCATAATTTTTTATACATTGGTACCTATAAAAAGAAGAAATAAGAAGATTAAATTAAATTCGTCACATCAATGCAATGTATTACTACATTCGTCACATCAATGCAATGTATTACTACATTCGTCACATCAATGCAATGTATTACTACATTCGTCACATCAATGCAATGTATTACTACATTCGTCACATCAATGCAATGTATTACTACATTCGTCACATCAATGCAATGTATTACTACATTCGTCACATCAATGCAATGTATTACTACATTCGTCACATCAATGCAATGTATTACTACATTCGTCACATCAATGCAATGTATTACTACATTCGTCACATCAATGCAATGTATTACTACATTCGTCACATCAATGCAATGTATTACTACATTCGTCACATCAATGCAATGTATTACTACATTCGTCACATCAATGCAATGTATTACTACATTCGTCACATCAATGCAATGTATTACTACATTCGTCACATCAATGCAATGTATTACTACATTCGTCACATCAATGCAATGTATTACTACATTCGTCACATCAATGCAATGTATTACTACATTCGTCACATCAATACAATGTATTACTACATTCGTCACATCAATGCAATGTATTACTACATTCGTCACATCAATGCAATGTATTACTACATTCGTCACATCAATGCAATGTATTACTACATTCGTCACATCAATGCAATGTATTACTACATTCGTCACATCAATACAATGTATTACTACATTCGTCACATCAATGCAATGTATTACTACATTCGTCACATCAATGCAATGTATTACTACATTCGTCACATCAATGCAATGTATTACTACATTCGTCACATCAATGCAATGTATTACTACATTCGTCACATCAATGCAATGTATTACTACATTCGTCACATCAATGCAATGTATTACTACATTCGTCATATCAATGCAATGTATTACTACATTCGTCACATCAATGCAATGTATTACTACATTCGTCACATCAATGCAGTACTCTACGAGTCTATTTTAGTTACTCGACACCCGAAGTGCTAGTTTTCACTGTTAGGTCAAAGTCAAGGCCACTATCTCTGTTTTCAAAGTCAGTCCCTTTATTTTCTATAGTATATTTAGAGAAAAATTACCTGTTCAGTCATTCTAGGGTAAATATTGCAATTTGAGGGTAAATACTGTAATTTGAGGGTAAATACTGCAATTTGAGGGTAAATAGTAAATACTACAATTTGAGGGTAAATACTGCAATTTGAGGGTAAATACTGCAATTTGAGGGTAAATACTGCAATTTGAGGGTAAATACTGCAATTTGAGGGTAAATACTGCAATTTGAGGGTAAATACTGCAATTTGAGGGTATATACTGCAATTTGAGGATAAATACTGCAATTTGAGGGTAAATACTGCAATTTGAGGGTAAATACTGCAATTTGAGGTAAATATTGCAATTTGAGGGTAAATACTGCAATTTGAGTGTAAATATTAATTATTTCAATAAATAATTTCTATAACTTCTCAATATATACTTTATTATCGTAGCATTAATCACTGATATTTGATCTTCATATTGAAGGCAGTTGATAGTGATTGAGAAGGCATAAGGCATTAATTACAAGCTATATTTAACATATATCTAACACAGGGTCCCGTATGTAAATCGGAACTATTTTGTAATTCGAATATCTTTTTAATTCGAATCTAATTTTTTTAATGAACCATAATCTAAAACAGAGAATAATAATATTTAGAAATGTTTTGTTAGCGCGACATAATTAGGAGCAATGGCTATAAGTGAAGACGATAGTTTACCGAGTCGTGGCCAAGCTGGAAGCCGAGGGTAAAGTTGAAAGAAGTTACAATAGCCCTCGAGATCGAAAGCGAACCAAAACTTTTCTAGAAGGACTGAAAAAGTCGTTGAAGACAAACCCAACACAGCTGATTTAAAAACTGGCCAGAAAACGCAATGTTAGCCACCTCCTCTCAGTGATTTAGTGTCAGTGAAAAAATATATCGTTAGTTTAATTTCAACGGACCTATTCCCACAGTACCGGCTTCTCTCAGTGATAAAAAATTACTGACTGGAGACATCCCGGACGGATCCCTGACATGTGTGAAGAAGCATTTATTGTCTTAGACACTTCAGAAATTCCTCCTGTGATGAAGATTAAAAATCCTGCTTCTGTGATGATTTTTTCCTCCTCATCTCGTTGAATTTGAATTTAAAATCAACACAGCGGAGTATTGGAAGATTCTGAATGATTTTTCACTACGATGAATTCGTAGAAACTACGATGCTACCAAAGTCATACTTGTTCAAGACTCTGCCTAGCGCATGGAGCAAAACCAGTCCAGACTTTCCTGAAGGAGAACCGCACCTTCAGGTGCGGCTGAAATGTCTCGAAGGACATTTGGTAAACTAAATCTCCAGATTTGAATTTTTGCGACTCTTAGCTATTTAGCGTGAATAAAGGACAATGCTAATTCACGACTTAATTATAACTCTCTGAAAACCGTTATTCGAAGAGCATTTCGGAATCTTGGATGCCGATGTTCACAGTTTCGTCGGAGGACCCCAAAAATTATAAAATCGAAGGTTTATCATATTGAATAATTCTGTCATAAATTGTAAGGATTACAGAAATAGATGATAAATACCTATATATTTTATCCTTTTAATCAAGAAATTTGAAATGAATGAAGAAGTTTCAATATATCTGCGGTACCCTGTAGATTACTTATACCTTCCTGTTCTAGTATATAAATAGATTTCTCAATTGTTCTTTGCTGTTCTGAACAAATTGTTATTTAATACTTTTATTTGCACTATTTAAAATGCAGAAAATGATTAGTAAGCTATCTGCATTTCCTAGAATGCATCACATTTCAATCTACTAAACACTGACTGAATAACCTAAAGATTTGACTGCAATCGTTTAAAAGTTTTAACTTATTAGAAATCTCATTTAAATACAGTACATAATATTATAGTATCATCACAACCATCAAAGTCTTCTTTTAGGGAGATTTAGTCAAAAGAAAACTGGATTAGTTAAACACTACACCAAAGAATGAACTCTTCATTAGTATGCTATCTGTGAATTAGATAGCACATTTCGTACAAATAAATTGACGAAGTGAATTAAGAATTAGATTATTAGTATTAACTATGCATAGTGTAAGATTCGAGTAATCGAACAATTCTACATTTTTAATCGTGTAAAGAAGTTTTATAATGCAAAGTTAAATAATTATTATTATATATATATATTTAATAATATTTTTCATATATGATCGAAAAGGTGGAACACTACAACAGATTACTGAGTCTCATGAATTATGTCACTGACAGTCAAACACGTCTTTAATTATCTTTACTCACATTTTCTCGGTGAGTTCAACTTCAGTGACAATGTTACAAGATAAAAGTGCCCACAAAGTACTTCTGTGAATGTTGGTGTGATACTGACCAGCAACAGCTCATGCCGCCCTATATATGTGACCTCAAAGCCCAGTCCACCCCACCACCATAGCTATTTTCCTAACGTAAATCAATATTTAATCATTTTTAAGGTGTTCATATGAAATTTTAGACATAAGTCAGTTATAATATACAGGGTGTTTCATCGTAGTGTTCCACCATCTAAACTTTATTAACTACAATCTCTCAAGATTTTAGAATTATGTTATTTAAGTTTATATGCTACTTAATATATATTCTATTTCATTTTGACGGCCATTGTTCTGTATGACTAAATTTGGACAGGTCTGGAAGAAACCATACAATGTTATGTAACATTTCAAGATTACTGGTCCAAGCACACGAGCATCCTTTTGACGCAGGTCTTTTTCTTGCGTCCTTAATTATCCATTTTAAAAGTCGCATGTGTGCCCACATACAATAAAGGTAATGATGTTTTAGAGTCATGCGTTAATTAGAGTCATGCAGGGATCCTAATTCAGCAAATTCTTGACAGATTCAGTTCGTCAACAGATTCGGTTCGTCAATAAACTTGGCTATAGGAATTTGACTTCCGGTAATTTGACTTTCAGTAATTTGACTCTCGGTAATTTGACTCTCGGTTATTTGACTCTCGGTAATATGAATCTCGGTAATTAGGCCATTAGTTATATGTCCCACGGTAATTTGACTCTCGGTATTTTAACTCAAGGTAATTCGACTGCCGGTAATTTGACCCCCGTAATATGACCCACAGTAATTTGACTCCCTTGTAATGTAAACTCTGATAATTGGGAGACAAATTACCGGTCACTTTACTGTTATGAATCCCCATAGAAAAAAAACACGAGGTGTAAGATCAGGCGATCTTGGTGATCACTTATTGTTCATGTCGCCATCTGAACCGTGACTGTCTTTATAAAGAATTTTTCTGAATCTGATGAAATCAACAAAAAAAGCTGTCCAAATGACAGACTGGAGTGAATAGAGATAATTATCAACATTAACATTTGTATCAATGAAAACTAGGCCATAAACCCTAAATCTAATATTATCGCCCACACGGTTGTTCGATGGTGAACGAAGTGGTTTCTCTGCTCTCCAGTGAGGGTTAGTAGTGCACCAGTAACGACAACTGTGAGTGTTTACTCCATCCTGGATATGAAAATGTGGTTCATCACAAAACATTAGGTGCTGAAAGAAATATTGTGAATGCAAAAACATATCTAACATTTCTTCAAAAAATTAAAATACTCTCATATTACATAGTTCAAAGATTCATGATTTTTAATGAAATCAGTAAAATTAATTTTGAAACATGATATCCTTTGCCACCTAAATGATGAATTTATTAAAGAAAATTTAGTTTAATTTGATAAAGAGCCATCTGCGGCTAGATCGTACAACTTTGTCACAAAAACTTAGCGTAAAGAATACGCATTTGTATATATGCGTCTTATATAGTCTGGATGGACTTGCTCACAAAGTATTATTTACTGTTCTGAAGTATAGTTGATTATTGTTTTCTATTGCGGTTTCCTGGTTTATTATATAGTAAAATATTAATATTAATGATTACTGTTCAATCAAGCAACAAAAAATTAGGAAAGCCCCTCAACATTATATAATTATTTTTTAGGTTGCCTACATTATCCCTCGAAAGCGCAGCGATTGATCGATAGTTACGCTATCGATGGATCCATATACCATAAGTACAAAATATGTATTTTTCTCAAACTGAATTAAATGTTTCCTATTTTCAGAGAGTAAATTGACATTTTATAAGCATTAAAGAAGATCTAAGGTCACATATCGAGAAATAATGTATTGGTCGATCAAACTAATGTTATATAATAAAAACACTCTATTCTCAGAAAATACTGTAATTCAGACAAAGAATTGGCATTGCTGGCTGATAGCTTCAAGGGCGCCTTTATAGGAAAAAATAATGTAGCATTTTGTACTTATACAAATCTGATTAAATACTAATATCAATAATATTGAAGACTTTCATGAATAAAAATAAACACGCAATATGGATACGTTTATTCAATAAATATATTTGATTAATATTTATTGGGCGATATTATAGGACCGTAGGTCATGAATCAATCTGACCTTTAAATATTTCGATAAATCTATCACGTCTTATCTTAACACCCACTTTCCGAGTTCTACGAGTGTCCAAGTAGGCACAGCAACATTATCTATTTTTAGAACTATTAACAGTGTAGTCTTTAACTCCCAAAAAATATTTATAATCGCATCCTACGGTGACATATGAATTGACCTTATATTTTGCCCCACTTTTTGAACGTTTATAAATAGGTTGTTCAGGATTGTTTAGTGTGTAAATTTCAACCAATTAATTATCATTCTAATTGTTATATTCCGTCTGAAAATCTTATTCGGTTCATTTTCTATGACAGTCATTTGGAATTAGGTAGGAACTGGTAAAGAAAGTGAGAGTTATCACGTCAGTAGCGCTGGTTATTTATTAGGTACCTAGTCCGTATTTTCGCGCCAAAAATTGTAACTCTATACTTCCTTATATTGAGCGTTTCTGTTTTACAAGGCAAGACTATTTTTAAGTTTTATTCACTTTTTTTGAATAATTTAAGAGTTTGGAAAACACGTTTATGTTCCCTTGAATTAACTATGCCCTTATTGTTTATTTACGTCAGTGGTTACGTCACATTATCTAATGTGTTACGAACTTTTCTACCGTAACGTGCTTAAGGGACTAAAGGGCCGTAGACACGTAGGTTTTTTCAAGTTTTTTCACCAGACTTTTTGCTAAGCTCCTCCTACTTTTCCCACGAGAATATAAGAAAAATCTATATAATTATAATTTATTTCAGTTGGTATCCATGATACCTGCAGGTATCATAAATACCAACTGAAATAAATAATAATTATATTGATTTTTCTTATATTCTCGTGGGAAAAGTACGAGGAGCGTAGCAAAAAGTCTGGTGAAAAGACTTAAAAAAACCTACGTGTCTACGGCCCTTTAGACTTAATTTTAAAATCTCTCCAGTTATTCATCAAATATTTATTTGCAAGGCACATTTTTTTCATATTTTTAAAATCAAACTAATTTCGACATTATTCAAAACGTTCATAAATTTTAATCTAATCAGAACATTAAATATGAAGAGAAGCTAGATTAAAAAATTTGAAAAATGAGCTTTAATATTAACGTTCAAAAATAAAATTTCAATTAAACCTTATATAACTTATCTACTGGTTTTAAAATAAAATGTACAAATTTTGTGTTTTCAAATAATTCTTAAAAAATTCTTGAATGATAATTCAGAATACTATAGTTATACAGGTAGACCTCGCTTTAAGTACAACTCACTTTAATAAAAGTGGTCCTTCTTTCGAGTCATGTCTCGAAATAAGGGGACCGTTCATAGACATAGAAAACGGAGACAATTTTTTGCGATTATTTCACGGTAACTAAAGAAAACATCAAAATTATATTCTAGATGAGGTTATTAGAAGCAATTGGTTCAGGAATTCAACATGTCCCATTTTAGGGTATGTTCTGTGTTATCGCACGGTTCCATATTTTCGAACAAGTAAAATTCTTTATACAATAAAAGTCAATAATTATTATTTAACTTTTATTTCAATTGGTATTCATGATACCAATTTGAATAGAAGTTTAATAATAATAATAATAACAACAATAAAGAACAATAATAATACTATAATTACAATTTATAATAATAAAAACAATACAATTTAATTTTGGATTTTGTTTAGTGGAATTTTGAATTAGTGGAATCTCCCTCAGTGGAATCTTCCGCAATGGAATTTTCCTAGTGGAACTCTCCACAGTGGAATTTTCCTCAGTGGAATCTTCCGTGCATCGTATCCGCTAGTTTGTTGTACTGCTCACTTCATGATTGTTTAAAAACCTGGCAGGGGGTTCGGGGGGCGGCACGTCCCCCGATACATCTAATTCATGAGACTTATTTATACATGAGACCGAATATTCTGAGACTAAAATTTCCGCTCAAATTTCATGTTAAATAAATGTCAAAAGCAACGTCAAAATTACTAATGTTACGTATAATTGTAAAATGATTATAATGATGTTATCCGCTTTTAATAAATAAACTACACATTTTAGTGCTCATAATTTCAACTTTTTCTATTATTGCTCTTTAATAAAACCATTATAAACTGAGGCCGATTTTTCCGAGACCGATTTTTCCGAGGCCGAATTTTCCAAGACCGAAATTTCCTAGAACCCCTACAGTGGAATATCCAGGTAGAGAACCGCTATGTTAGACTTTCCTACGTTAAAAATTGACACCGATTGACCAAGTCGTGCATATAATATATCGGTTAACGAAAATGCACACGTTCATATTTTAAGCTCTTGAAGTATACGCCAATTACTTCATATTTGATTATCAAATTTATCGGCCTTCTCTGCCTGAATTTCATCATATTATTAATAGCCACATCATTGCAGTTGACGACTGATTATTAGCTAATAAATTAATGTTTATTTCTAGTAAAACTAAATACCTGATATTCTCGTTCAGATGTAATTTACCATCTAAATTTTGTTAAAATTGGCGGGTCTAATATTGAACTTACTATTGAAATATAATTCCTTGGTCTAGATTTAACAATATTTTTTCTGCATTTCCAGATTCTAAATAGGTATTCTCTTCAAAATTGAACTATTTAAACGACAGAAGAAAGCATTACGTGTGATTCGAGGAACAGATTTTCTGACTCATACAACTAATATTTTTATTGAGTAAGATATACTTTATCTCAATTATTTGTTCAAACATAATATTGGCATTCACATATTCAATATAATTAATATCCTAGACTATGATACAGAATTGCTAAACTATATTCAGACCTACCCAGTTTCGAAAAACACAAGTCTGAATCATCCATTTTACAAGTTTGATGCAAATTGTGAATGATATCCATATTAAATGATATCCTCCTATTCATGAAATGAGTTATTGTGAATTTGTAACAATATACGTATAAAGTTTTATTTTTTATGTCTGTTATTAATAAAATTCTACTGCTTAAAATATGAATTCATATAGGTTGTCCAAGAAACGATAGGCTTAAATATGCCGAATTTGTGTTCCTTATTAGCAGGGTTATGACAATATGCTCTTAAAATCACAGATCCCATGAATATCATAGACGAAACGAAATGTTATGGTGTCGAATAATCTATACCGCTGATTTAGAACGATTCAATAGTGTTTAATTCTCTCCGTCTATAATGTTTTCGGAATCTATGATTTTAAGAGCATATTGTCACAACCCTACTTAATTATTATTATGGGAGAATTGTGCCCCTAGCTCTGCTCCCAGTTGTAATGGCCATTTCATTTCAATAAATAAATACGCAATTTGCAGAATTCATGCCACAGATCATAAAAATGAAATATTTAAATTTAATTAAAATATGTATTTTAACTTTCCAATAATATATCTAGTTAAATATTATTACTAAATAAAAAGCGACTACAATATAAAGAAAATGAATTAAAGTAACACTCTAGTTTAGCTTAAGTGCTTATAATTTCATTGATCCATTTATTACCGCAGACTAATCTATATAGTGACCAAATATGGCTCTAGGGCAACTGCTATGCGAACAACTGCCATGCGAACAACTGCCATGCGAACAACTGCCATGCGAACAACTGCCATGCGGATAACTGCCATAGCGGATAACTGCCATGCGGATAACTGCCATGCGGATAACTGCCATGCGAACAACTGCCATGCAGATAACTACCATGCGGATAACTGCCATGCGGATAACTGCCATGCGGATAACTGCCATGCGGATAACTTCCATGCGGATAACTGCCATAACGGACAACTGCCATAGCGGACAACTGCCATGCAATATATTATAATTTTATTTTTGGGTGAATTGTAATGCACTTGTAAACTTAACCTTTCTAAGAATTAATTTGATATGAAGTTTATTATTATTTTAACCTAAAATTTTAGTATAAAAATGTTAATTGTATAGTCTGAAATTGTGAATGAAAAAGCAAAAGAAGAATTTAAAATTGAAGTAATACTAAATTTCTTTCTTCCTTACAATTATTTTCTTTCACATTTATCGCTTTAAATAATCAAATGGTTGACAAAAAGGTTAAAATATATTGATGCAAAACTTTCTTTTCAAACATTTCAGAATACAAAAAATAGTACAAACATATAATCCTTACAGGTTAAAATTTTCAGTGAGTGTGATTTTGGTTATAGGTATATTCCACCCCGGTAAATTCCATCCCGGTAAATTCCACCCCGGTATATTCCACTCCAGGTATATTCCACCCCGGTAAATTCCACCCCTGTGACAATGCTCATTTGGGTGACAATAAAAACTCAAAGATTTTATTTTTAGATGACCATTTGTTAAATAATTTGTACCGATGAAAAAATAACTCGACGATATACTGACAATATTTAGAGGTAGCTCAAGTCAATTGAAATTTTATCCTAATAAAATTACAAATATTCTTAATATGGTAGTTTACTTCAAAGTTTACGTGTTGAACAAGTTAATATTAATTCCTTTTTAACATGAAACTGCACAGTACACATGTGCTCCTACAACAATGGTTGGATGAGGTATGGAAAGGGTCGACTGGCAGAGACAGCCCATTCAATGTTTTCGCTCTTCGTTTATAAGTTGCGGTTTTGGATTCTAGGACCAAATTCCCCGAGATCAAAATTTCTCAATGTAAGAAAGGCAATAATCTCCCAGTCCTAAAACCCTGTGCAATAATTCCCCCTCCCCATCAAAAACTTCCCGATTAAAAAAAAATGTAAAAAAATCCTTCGGTCAGAAACCACCACTTTCACAAGAAGTTAAAATACCAAATTCAAAATGAAATAAATATAACAATGAATACTATATGACATCATCTTACAGTTAATGTCGCTGTTGTGTTGGCGATATGGAAGAAAATCAACTTGAGATTAAAATTTAAATACCTCAACTGATAAATGCGTTCACGCAACCTTTCTTTCTGCTGTTTTGTCACATGTGTAGCGAAAAATTTAAATCTTGTGATTAGCCAGCAAAAGGTTTAATTTGATACAGTGAAAATGAAAGTTACCTAGCATTACATATAATATTAATAAATGACAAAAATTAATAACTAGACAAACCCAACCCGTAAAGTGGGGTGGAATTTACCGGGGTGGAATATACCGGTCACAGTGATTTAGTATCTGTTGCTTTTACGCAACACTGGGCAAGTATGAGTTAGAAAAAAATTTGGTTTGTTATTAGTATAATAACAAATTTTATAAAACATATTTCAGAAATAACTATTCAGATATTTTGACACTTTTCAAAATTTATAAGACATGTAATGCATGGATTTTTGATCAATGGGAGCTGGAAACAAAGAAACTATAGAAAAACAAATTCAAATTTCAAAGTTACTGATTAAAGTGTTATTTGTAAGAAAAATTTTAACATAGTAATAAGATAATTACACTATTTAATTTAAAATTCTTTACAAATAACCCAATGATAAATTATTAAATTATATTTAAATTGTAACCTGTAAATCTTGTGTTTAAACTATACTTTATATTTTGAAATTTTTGAGAAGAAAGTTTAGCATCTTTAAATTTTAATCTTATTGTCAACCATTTCATTGGTTAAAGGGGCAGTTCAGTCATTTTTTGTTTTAACAATTTCAATGTGAAACTATTTTTTAGTAAGAATAAAGTACTCGTGTAGAATTGCAATGTTCAATAATATATAAAATATATAATTTTCTATATAATTTATTTCTTACCAAATGCTAACGGTAGATGACGCCTCAATCAGTGGCGCCATCTTGTAAACAAACCAACTGAGATAAGTTTCTATCCAGATTCTAGATCAAGTGAAGAGATGGCTTTATTTTTAAAACTATGACTTCTTGTCTTGAATTTTTCATCATTTTGACGCAAGCAAAGGTTGATTACTGCATACATAAATTAACAGTTGTCCGTACACCACCAAATACATGGTGGGGCAAAAATAATCTAAACTATGGCATTTGATTTTCCCACCCTGTATTGCAATTACAGCAACATCAATCAAATAGTTTTGATTTGTAAATATTTTATGAGCAAAACCTTTATACAATATTCAATTTTTGTACTAGTCACGATTTCAATTCGACTTTTAAAAGTATTTAAAGAAACAGATTTGAATATTTAAGTTTATTCTTTAAATCAATTTTATTCAGTATACTGATAAATCAGATTAAAGAGAAGCAATCTTAGAAAATAAAACCAATCCCAAGAAAAATAACTTATTGACTATAAATGCAATGCCAGATCACTTATTAAACATCTCTGCACCAGACTATACTTCAGAACACCCCCCACATGAAGATGAGAGACGGGCTTGATTTAGAAGATGTGCCTGATTGTGGGAAACATTCTCCTCCACTGCCGAGGATAGTTTCTTTCCATGGTAGTCACTAAATTCTTCATTACGTGCTTGATTTTAATTTCTTGTTCTCTTTGGTCTTTTATACAGAAACTGCAACTTAAACCAGGACCAAGTTTGTTAACCAAGTCTGGAAAATGAAAAGAGTGAAAAAACAGAATCTGTGAAGATCACTAATATTAAGGTATAAAAATACCACGTCGTACTAAACTCTCACTATAGCTCATTGAACTAGAATCTTATTTAGACTGATATAGTTGAAGGTAGAGTACGGATATTTTCGCAATTTTTTCCCCATATGCACAATCACGAGAAAGCACTGCTCATTTTTAAACCCCTTTAACACTCTAATGCTGGTGTACCTTCATCTTATATATTATGAAACTCCCCTGCATTAGTAGTACAACAAACTAGTGGATACAGCAAATTACATAATGGCCATTTATGTTGAGATTTGCAAAATAATCTTCATTTATACATAAATATATGAAGATTGCTTTTAAAAACTGACAACAAGTTTGACAAGAAATAAATGACGATTAGTTTCAAACTATCATCATGTGGTTCGTTGTATCCCTATGTAGTTTGTTGTATCCACTAATAGGCCTAGTTTGTTGTATACTAGTTTTCGATTTCATAATAAATATAATGAAGATATTAACTCACTATTGACAAAGGGTTTTAAAATGCGCAGCGCATTCTCGAGATAGCAAATCAGCCAATTGCGTGGTACACGGACATTGAACAGACTTCTGAGGACCAACATTAGTCCAATTAAGAAGCTCTAAGTATTTAACATTTGAGAATAAACTTACGTCTGAAGTCTGCTTCGATTTGAGTACTGCATCTAGAGGAATGTTCAAAACATTCTACCAAACTGCTGACAGCTCTAGGGTCAGCCATGATCTCCTGCACGGTTGCCACATTTATTTGGCTCAAGATATTTTCCAAGGTGTTGGGGGTGATAGTCTGGCAATTGACGACAGCAACTGCCAAAACCAGGAAAACTGCCAGACGAGACCTGATGAAAAAGTTGAGAAATCGGAAAATGAGAAATTGTATTGTGTATCAGCTATTAAGATTGCGCAAATGCTTAACCTGAACTAGATTACTAGTTTCTTCAATAGTAATTTATTACCCGTTGTTAGGTCATTTTCAGTGAACTCAAATAAAATTTATTTTACTGAATAAACTGAACTTTTTTCATAGATAAAAACATTTAAAATTGAATAAAACAGTGGAATCTAAATACCAAGTCAATATATTCCGTGCGTATCATAGTTACATTCTTCATGTTTAATACCCGTCATTTAAAAGCGGACACCAAATAAATCAATAAATAAACACCCTAAGGAAATTATTAGTATAGTTAGAAACCACTCAATGTGTCCAAATCATTAATTGATAAGTACAGCAATAGACTGGTAGCTGCTTAGTTCAATTAAAGATATAAATTCATACTATTAAACTTATATAACATATTTTTTTGGTTATGTACGATTACTTTTTTAACCAGTAAAATGAAAAAAATGCATTCATTTCTGTTGCAATCCAAATTATTCAAGTTTATTATTATTATTTAATAGTGTGGATCTTTATACATAAAATGTACAAAAAATTTGTTATAGTTAAGTCTTTAACCTACATAAAAATACACTTTAACATGTGTGCGAATATTTGTTTCCCCTCATTTTATAAGATTAAATAATAATTATTCTATGTTTTTCTTGTGGAATCGAAAATGTGGAACAGCCCAATAACTTGGTACTTAACCAATTAGTTACAAACCTATGTTTTTTTTTGTTTCAAATTATCTTTACTCACATTTTCTCGGTGAGTTCAACTTCAGTGACAATGTTACAAGATAAAAGTGCCCACAAAGTGCTTCTGTGAATGTTGGTGTGATACTGACCAGCAACAGTTCATGCCGCCCTATATATGTGACCTCAAAGCCCAGTCCTTCCCACCACCATAGCTATTTTCCTAACGTAAATCAATATTTAATTGCTTATGATGTTTCCATATGAAATGTTAGTCTAAGTCAGTTATAATGTGAAATGCGTAGTTATAGTTTCACCACACTATCTAAATATTAATTACTAAAATCTCTAAAGACTTTAGAATTTTATCATTTAGGTAAATATGTTACTTGATATTTAAAATATTTCACTTTGGCGACTTTTGATTTCGATGAATAAATCTAGACGAATCAGTGAAGAGTTACCCGTATGTACTCTTTACTATATTTTTATATTTTAGTCGGACCCATAGTTTTTCGATGGGAATGAGGTCAGGATAATTTTCAGACCAGTCTAAAACCTCCAATCCACTTTCCTCGAAGAATATGCGCATTTACGTGAGAAGGGATGAGACGATGAGAAGGGAGACGACATTTTTCAGTAGGACTTCACACCCAGTCATACTTACGTATAGTGTGTTTATTCTCCGAAAAAAGTGGACTGGAAGTTTTAGACTGGCCTGAAAATTATCCTAACCTCATTCCCATCGAAAAACGATGTGCTAAAATGAAACGAAGGCTCCAGAAAGAAGACTTTTCGATAATGGCAGCGTTAAAAAGTGCTGCAATTAGGGCCTTGTTTCATGATGGATAACGGGCTATAATGTGTTCAACATTGGTCAAATCCATGTCAAATCACGTTCAGATGCTTGTAAAAGCAAACGGAGTACAAAAAACTTCAATTTAGCAAATAATTGTATTATTTCACCATTTTCCTTATTAATTTGTACAGCACTGTAAACTAGTATGTATTATAATAACCAATAACTAGATTATGTGCACTCGGTAGAGCGCATACCTTCACCGCCGCTTTGACCCGTTCACTTTCAAAATTTATTAAACTGCTAACTGGATAATAATCAATCGTCCCACCAAGTTTCATGCAATATGGTTCAATACTTTTTGAGTTATTGAGTTATAAATGACCTTGACCTTTGACCGGATCGCTCCCAAAATTTTAACAGATGGTTCCTGGACTTTGACCAATTGTACCATCAAATTTCAGACAATTTGGTTGAATACTTTTTGAGTTATTGAGTTACAAATGGCCTTGACCTTGATCTTTGACCCGATCGCTCCCAAAATCTAACAAAATGGTTCCTGCATATTGACCAATCGTCCCACCAAGTTATGGTTCAATACTTTTTGAGCTATAAATGACCATGACATTGACCTTTGACCGGGTCACTCCCAAAATTCTACCAGCAGGTCACTGGACATGGACCAAATTTCAGGCAATTTGGTTGAACACTTTTTCAGTCAAGCGAATAACAAGATAATAAATAAATTTATAAACCACAGTAATAATATAATCTTCCCGCATTCTGCGAAGGTAATAATGAAATCAATGATTATAAATCCAAAATGTTGAGCGATATTGGTATACGGTTGCTTTTCGTAATATGAATGAATACACATTATGTCCATCGGAAAATTTTACTTTCTATTTTATATAAATAATCTTAGTAGCGGTTTAACGTCTGCTTTGGAAATAAAGGCTATAATGCTGACATCAAAAGGAAATGAATCACAAGGGACTAGAAGAAACAATCAGAAAGCTACCTTTCACAGTCAACAAGCTCATAGATGCAGAAAAGCTACTCCGTGAATGCAGTCAATTACCAAGGAATGTGACGAAAAGGGACACAAACACCGGTGGCTGCACTCACGGATGAAAGAAGAGAATGAAGAGGTGATAGTAAATGAAGACTACGAGCCTACCTAACACAAAAAATAAAAGACCTCGTAATTGAAGAGCATAACTCTAGCGCTTTCTTCTAAAACTACGAATAGCGGTGAAAAAATGATAAACATGATAAAAAAAATACATTCCGAATTACAAGGGGGACTAAGAGATGACACCCATCCCTTCTCTTCCATTCACCACAGACAGCTACAGAATAGAACCGCTGGGGGGGGGGGGGGCTACTTTTTTCCGAATAGCTTTCAATTCCAAGGAAATAAAAGCTTGAAAATAATTAAATACATGGCAAAGTTGATAGTACATAAATAATACAATTACAAATTTCAAATAAAGTCCTTTTATAAAATCATGTAAGTATCAGGACCTTTTTGGGCCTGGCGAGATAAATGCTGTGGTATGATTTAGAGCTTTAACCAACAAACAATCAACAAAGCAGTAATTATTACTCAAATTAACAACTAAATACCTAACTACAGCAGAGTATAATTTCTAAAACTAAACGGAACAGTTTGACAATTTGCCAACTAATTACAGTGTTTATCCTCTAATAAAAAATATTATTCTCTAAAAACAATAAAGCGTGAATAATTACAGTGTTCCACGTACTAAACTTTAATAACTTCCTTAACCCTCTATGGCTTGAGAGGACTTATCTGTCCCCTTTCAAATGATGCATTTTGCAGGGTAATTAAGATAAATTTCCTTTTAAATAACCGGTTCAATACATGTGTGTACGCTTAAAATGAGGTAACACAATTGTAATTTTTTTTTGTTTATTATGCTTAATTTACCTATACGTTAACCATAATTAGACTGACAAAATTTAAGAGGATTCGTTACAAGGAAACCAGTGGCTCGAATTATATGATTTTTTTATCAGTTCATAGCTTTTATCATATAAATGAACTGTGAAAAATTTTATTTACCAATGATTGATAGGAATAGTGTTATTATATTGAATGTATTCGGTTTGTTGAGCTCAAACTCCACAGTCAGTCTTTCAAGGGTCAAAAGGACGTTATGAAATATTTGTCTTTTTCATTTTCAATTTAATTTATTCCATTTGAATTTAGTTGGTTTCAAAACAATCTCACGTTTAGAATATAATATATACAAAGTGTTTCACAAAATTGTACCTACTCCTTTTTTGTATTTATCAAAACGCCTGTTCTAATTAATATTAGTTTGTTTTTACCATGTTATAGGATTTTTTTTACACTGGGCCACATCAGAGACTCCATTTCTGTGGTCTTGTTACTATTCAACAACTTGATCAATCTAAAATTCTAACAAATTAGGGTACATATCTGATAGTAAGATATTATGATGGTGTATCTATGAAATTGAGAAAGTGGAAAATATTTTCTGATTAGATTTGGTCATTGAATACAGCTATGGTCATTGGTTGGTTATCTCTCTGTTCCAGGTGAATTTACCTTTGTTCTGTGAGTTCTGCGAAATTTTAAAATATGTGTTAGATACCCAATGCATCATTATGGCAATATGATCATCTTGGTATTCCTATTGCAACTGTATTGTCCATAAGATGGATGTTGGTAAGATAGTATGTCCTATACGAAGTATATTGATTATCACGTCTTAATTTATTTTCTTGACAGTTTCAGTTTTTCTACTTTCCTGGTTTTATTTGGCTGAGGTGGGTATTCAAGGTCAAGTCTGTGTACGGTCAGAGTTTTAGATCCGAGGTTCTTCTGGGCGCTTCTTACGCTTTTCTATCTGTTATATTATTTCCTGGGATATTGCTATGCTCTGTAATCAATATGATTGTGATGTTAAGGTTATTATTAAATAGAAGTAGAAGATTGTACAAAAGGGCATTCTTTGGTTCAAGGTTCCAAATGGCTAGTACCGCACTATAAGTGAATCTGTGCATATCGAGTAGTTTTCATCTGCTGAGTGTGTCGAGTTCTGCTGTAAAAATGGAAGCTATTTGGAGAGGGATTGCAGGATGAGATGTGTCTAAAAATGGCTGCACTTCCAAGTTATCGGTGGTCTTTCAAACCGTCCGTGTTACTATGGCGGTAATTTGGGTATTTCTCATCAACATGGTTCGAGATATTGGGTTGAAGTTTTGTATATATTTTCTAATTGGACTAACGAGTTCTGTTTCAATCTTGAGTCTGAGTAGGGTCCATGAGTATTAATAATAATAATTACAAAGACTGAAGATTAAGAGTCAACTGATAAAAAATAATTGCCTCTAAGTTCCCTATCCTGTACATATTGGATTCTGGATAATATTGCCTCGTAGTCGTTATCTAAAACATTTTCCAAATCATAACAATTCTTCATAAGTAAATTAATGTTTTTCATATAAAATGACAAATTCAAGAAATAAAATTAATGAACATATAAACATGGACTATGACATGCATTTAACCAGAAGAAAAATTGACAACAAGATCTATTTAAATAATGAGGAAACGTTAAAGTTTTAAAGATATCACAAACAAAATGGTTACTATATAATTTTGGTATGTTTAATATTTTCTTCAACGAACAGTGATATGAAATAGCTAAATGTTTAAAATTTTAACGAGTATATTTGTTGAGTTCTGAAAGGTAGAACTGTTTGTGTCAGAATTTGAAGTTAATTAACAACGTTTTGTGTTCGGGAGATGATGGTTTCATTGGACTGTTGGGCATGAAGTTCAAAGGTTACAGTTTCGTTGGGTATAGGTAGTTATGAACTGGGTTTGAAATGAAGCATTTGCTCTTGATAACATAAAGCGAAAGGGTATGGTAACTAGTAGACGACGCAAAATTATGACGTCCCGTCCCATTTTTTGTTTGTGACCCAGTAGTTAAAAATACCTCGTATTTGAATATTAGTATCGAAAAGCTTAAAGTCAATTTATAACTGTTTCGTGTGATAAATAGTAAAAATAGCGATTGAACCTAGAATTTATATGTGTGGATAACTGGATATTATTAAAGGTCCCCTCCAAGCAAATATTTTTATTGTCTTATTCAACTAGGCTAATGTTTCTTATCATTTTGCTGCAAACCGCATCGTATTTGGTGGCATATTTTAATTTTATATGCTTTTAAAGATTTTTATAATCAAAACTCTACAAAACTTATTTTACTTCCGATTTACTAATTTAAGAAATTTGCAGCCTGAAGAAAAAGAATGTACACCATTTGTTTTGATTGTCAACTAGGCATTAGATTTAATAAATCCATTTAATATTAATGTAAAAGTATAAAATTGAATGAACTTATAATAGAAACGTTTACATAATTTATGAAACAATTAATATCTAAAATAGAGGCCGAAAACGCATGGTTTGATCATAAAATTCAAATTTGTAATCAAAATAAAGAGTGTACGATCTTCTTATTGAACATCAGATTAGTTGTTGCTCGCAGAGTATTAAATAACTTTAAAAACAAATTATAAAATATGTACTGAACCGAATTGTATGTGGTTTTCAAAATAATGATCGCATACCTTAGTTCTATAATATATTGTTATAAACTCATTTTTTTCCGGAGCCTGGAGAGGACCTTTAATATAATCATTCAAAAATAAAAATAGTATAATTTTGTGTTTCATATTTTTTCCTGTAAAATTTTTGAATCGTTATTTTGTAGACGATGTCGTGACGTAGACCATATACCTTCGCCGTCGCTTATAAATGACATTGACTATCCATTAATCCATGGGTTATAAATGACTGACATCGGACCTGCTCGCTTCCAAAATCTTATAAAATGGTTTATGGATAATGACCAATTCAGCTGAATACTTTTTATGTTATGAATGAACTTGACCTTTTATCCGATCGCTCCCAAAATCTAATCAAATGTCCCTGGTCATTGACCAATCGTCCCACCAAAATTCAGGCAATTTGGTTGAATACTTTAGCAGTTACTGATGCAAATAACAGTATGATAAATAAATGCTGCCTAAAATATAACCTTCTGCAATCTGTGAAGGTAATAATCAACACTGAATTTTTCAATAGTTTCATGGATAGAAATTAAAATAAATTTCAATTTATAACAGGTTTATTAGTATAGAAACTTAGTCATGATTGCTTAATAAATATCAAATGGTTTGTTGTACATTTAAGGCGGAGTGATTGCAGCGCCATCCACCAGCCAGTGTCACCACAGCGCCATCTACCGGTAAGTCTCGCTACAGCGCCATCTACCGGTAAGTGTCGATACAGCGCCATCTACCGGTCAGTGTCGCTACAGCGCCATCCACCGGTCAGTGTCGCTACAGCGCCATCCACCGGTCAGTGTCGCTACAGCGCCATCTACCGGTAAGTGTCGATACAGCGCCATCTACCGGTCAGTGTCGCTACAGCGCCATCCACCGGTCAGTGTCGCTACAGCGCCATCCACCGGTCAGTGTCGCTACAGCGCCATCTACCGGTCAGTGTCGCTACAGCGCCATCCACCGGTCAGTGTCGCTACAGCGCCATCTACCGGTCAGTGTCGCTACAGCGCCATCTACCGGTCAGTGTCGCTACAGCCCCTTCCACCGGTCAGTGTCGCTACAGCGCCATCTACCGGTCAGTGTCGCTACAGCGCCATCTACCGGTCAGTGTCGCTACAGCGCCATCTACCGGTCAGTGTCGCTACAGCCCCATCCACCGGTCAGTGTCGCTACAGCGCCATCTACCGGTAAGTGTCGATACAGCGCCATCTACCGGTCAGTGTCGCTATATTCACCACTGGAGTCGTCCCTGTCGGTCTGCAATAAAAGATACAAACAAACTTTAAAATATTGGTCTAGATTCTAGATGGATCAATAATAAACAAAAATACACTAAATGCTGATGTTAGTTCCAATTATTTTATTCTCTATGATTAAAAATAATTTATACTTGTAGGGTAAGTTCCATGTAACCGATAGGTTCCATACTTGAACTCCACTCTGAATTAAGAAAAAAAAAATAGAAATACTTCAAATTTGTAGAGCTAAGGTTATATAAGTAATATAACATGTAAGAGTTTACAGAAAAGAAATTGATGAAGTATTCACTTCGAAAATAAATTATATAAGAAATATTCCCACTCAACCTTCAACGTCCGTCATATATAAGATTAAATAGAAGACAACGTTGAAAAATGAGCTTTATATCACATTTTTTTAAATCTAATGGTAATTAGGTATTTAGTTACACTTATAGGTAACTAATGTTTTTCTAGGGTGATGGTGCTTAGGTAACCGTATATTTAGCCGTTTTTAATAAATATCAGCTTTGTTATTGTTATGAATTTGTCGTCAATGGATCCTACTTTTTCTTTGCTTGAATTCAGAAGTACGTAGAAGAAATTTTATCATGAATAACTTAAATTACATATTATAATAAAAATATAGAACCAAATTTTGAAATAGGTAGCAGTTTTATAAGTAGTTACCTTAGTTCTACTGATAATAATAAAAACATTCCAGTGGATTGGACCTTTAAGAAAAAATTACAAAATTTAACATTTTGACTAGCAGACTTATAAATTCCAAATATAATGTCTTGAAAATATGAATACATGTCTGCAATTGATGAAGAGTATTGAAGACCATACAGTTTTTTAAATTGTATTGCATTTAAAATAGTCATTTGTATGTGCTTTATACTCCACACTATAATAGACCAGTAGATATACTTTCAGGTGAGGTAATTGTTGCAATATGATTCACAGATCTAACCAATAAACAATCAGCAGGACAGCTGCTATTACTCAAATGATTCATTTTCTAAAAAAAATACAGCGTGCATAATTGCAGTGTACCACATACTAAAATTTAGTAACATCATTACTAAGTTAGGACTTATATGTCCCCTTTTCAAATGATGCGTTTTGCGCGATAATTTAGAGGTTTAAACACACGTGTATTGTGTATACTTTCATTTATCAGAGAATGTGTGTTTGCTTACACTGAGGTAAACAAAATTGTGATTTTTTAATATGCTTAGATAGGTATATATCAAAATGATATTTTAATTTTTTTTTCACATTCAAATTAATTAATATACTCCCTCTGGTCTGAAATAGTTAGTGCGAAGTCAGAAACTGTTCGCGTGTTAGTGTTTTAAGTATAATGAACAGTTGTTTGGAGTTTGCTCCACTAAAAATCAACTGTTTTCGTGCAAGAATTAATGATGAATATAATCTTTTCATGCTTATTTAGCAACTGCTATTTACTGATAATTTGAACTGTGACTAGAAATGAATATGGAGAATGCTAATGTCGAATGCTGACAACAAAGAATCACCAACTTCTAAAAGCGTGGCCGGTAAATTCTACAGCTGGAAGTTCCACTAGGAAGATTCCACCGCGGAAGATTCTACTTGCGTTAAATGGAAGGTGTGGAAAATTCCACCGTGGTCCACCATTTTGAAAAAAATATACAAATGAACAGTAGAAATAAAACATTTTATTTTAAAATGTATTTCTAAGTCTAGGTAATTGATAATTATAAATGAACAAATCTCCCTTTTAAATATAAAACAATTAATAATCTGACCATCATACAGACATTGAATATTCAACTTGTTAATCGTGACAGAATATGACGCTGGTATTGGAACACCAACCTGTGGCAACACTGATAAATTTAGCTTGTTGAATCTATCAACAGAAACACTAAAGTTCAGATTTAAATTTTTGTTACGAAATTTATTTTTTCATTATTGAAAAGGTTAATATTAAGCAGTAATATGCCAAGCATGTTTTTAGTGTTCATTTCTTTAGAGTCGATTTAAATCAGAGACCTGCTGAATCGAATTTATATTAAGATATTACATATTTAAAGAAACTCTATACGTGTTATGATTTATATATCTTATGTGAGTTTTGAAGTTATGATTTTTATTCATGTATCTATGGTTTCAGATCGAAGCTAGTTTATATACTGCAATTTTCCTGCCTAACCCTATGTTCAAAATTTTGTTGAAACGCATTAAATTTAAACTTTATTTTATAATGTAGTTCCAAACTTCCAATAGAGATTATTAAACAGTTTCAGAAAGTTTCATCTTGGTAATTTTTCTTTTTTATATTAAAATATATCAATACTAATTATACATTTTATTTCAGTACGTGTCAAATTTATTTTTAATTCCACTTTTTATCGTCACTGATTTAAATTGAAAATATATTGGTACATTTAAAAACTAGGGTGATAGATAATATATATAAAATAAAGTTTCTATTACAAACAAAATATAATTCTTAATTTCAGTTTAATCATATATGTGTTTTAAAGGATAATCAAACGGAATCTAAATTGTTGGTCACTGGGGCAGTGAAACTTTATTGTTGAATTTACACTATTTAATTTTTTTTCATAAATTGAATGGATTCATATTTAAAAGATAGATTGATCTGTCTATTTTTTCGTATGTTCTCCTTAGCTTATATTTTAGGCCTTCACTTAACATAACATATTCTTATAATTTCTTCTCTTTTTAACTAATAAAATGTTGTTCGGTTACCACCAAAAACACATTTTTCTTTGAATCAGTTTTATTGAATTCTATACCTTTTGGAAATGAAATCCATTATATGCGGTGGAATCTTCCGTGGTGGAACTTACCAGCGGTGGAACTTTCCGTGGTGGAATTTTCCGCGAGGGGGATTTACCTAGAACCTCTAAAAGAGCAGGTTCAACTAGAGAGGTTCAAACTTCACAGCAGGTATTCTAAAACTGTTTGCAATCAAATATGTTTTTGCAACTTTCGGAATTGAAAAAATGCAATAGGAAGAATTTCGTCACGAGCATCAGAAAGTTCGACAAATATGTATCAAATTAATTTTGGTAATATTATAATTATGTAATTACATTATTCTGTGTCTGTAATTAAGTTAATTCAAAATTTCTATGCACCAGCTATAACCAACCAGAGGAAGTAATATGCTTAGTCCGAAATTAGGGGTCAAAACTTCCAAAACTTTTTATCTTTACATTTATGAGCTTTTCAAAGCTGAAATTTTACCAACTGATAGCAGTTTTCGTCCATGATAGCATACTAAAATTTGAATCTGATTTAAAAGATAATGAAAAAAGTTATAATAATAACAGCGTAATAATTAGCTACAAATTTTTGAGTGTTCAAAACAAAGGGACAAATGTGAAAATTCATGTACAATCAATATTTAATTGATAAACATTGAGTGGCACAGTAATTGGAATATTTAAATCAAATTACAAAGCCTCTAGCAAGCGTACAAGGTATCGATGGAGTAATTACTAAGAAAGATGGTGCACGCTGTTATAAGGCAAAGACGTTCATGAGTTACAATAGCGAGCAAAATTTTGAAATTTCGGAGTGGCCCCCTAAAACTCTCGACTTAAATCAAATAGAAAATCTTTGAGAGAACTTATGAGTGAAGGTAAACTTCAGGAAGAATGTTCTACTATTAATCTTGAAGATTATTAAAAACTTAGGTACATGAGCAGCAGCAATCGAGAACTTAGGTTTATTAAATAAATGAACTGATGTATTTTCATTGTTTTAGGTTGTTTTCATTAAAAAACACATTTTTCCCCAATGTTAGGAGGCTCAAAATTTGTATTAGCTAAGTTTTTATTACTATAACTTTTTCCTAACCTTTGAAAAATTTCAGCAAGTTTGAAAAGTTCATAGCTAAATCAAAAGATAGAAAGTTTTGAAATTGTGTCCCGTAGTTTTGGTATCCTTATAACATTAGTCACAGTCGATAATTAGAAGCTACCACTATAATTACTCACATTTCTCATAAGTTTTATCAGTTCTTGCGAGTCAGGCGTAGAGCCAAAATGTTTCAACTCTTCGGGAATTCCAATTCGTCTGAAAATGAGGAGGAGTTACCAATTCAATTAATCATTTCAATGTTAAAAAAGGCATCAAAAAACTTATAGCTAATTTGCAAGCAATATCAGCAAATTAAACTTAAAAATTGTTTCTACTTTATAAATAAAGCTAACAAAAAAATTTGATTAAAGTAGCTAACCACATGCTGTATTCTAAAATCCTCAAGTGATTAGTTTCAACCCTCACCACCAGCCTGTGGTTAGTTTCAACCCTCACCACCAATCAGTGGTTAGTTTTAACCCTCACCACCAATCAGTGGTTAGTTTTAACCCTCACCACCAATCAGTGGTTAGTTTCAACCCTCCTTCCCAATCAGTGGTTAGTTTCAACCCTCCTTCCCAATCAGTGGTTAGTTTCAACCCTCCTTCCCAATCAGTGGTTAGTTTCAACCCTCACTCCCAATCAGTAGTTAGTTTCAACCCTCCTTCCCAATCAGTGGTTAGTTTCAACCCTCACTCCCAATCAGTGGTTAGTTTCAACCCTCACCACCAGCCTGTGGTTAGTTTCAACCCTCACCACCAATCAGTAGTTAGTTTCAACCCTCCTTCCCAATCAGTGGTTAGTTTCAACCCTCACTCCCAATCAGTGGTTAGTTTCAACCCTCACCACCAATCAGTGATTAGTTTCAACCCTCCTTCCCAATCAGTGGTTAGTTTCAACCCTCACTCCCAATCAGTGGTTAGTTTCAACCCTCACCACCAATCAGTGGTTAGTTTCAACCCTCCTTCCCAATCAGTGGTTAGTTTCAACCCTCCTTCCCAATCAGTAGTTAGTTTCAACCCTCCTTCCCAATCAGTGGTTAGTTTCAACCCTCCTTCCCAATCAGTGGTTAGTTTCAACCCTCCTTCCCAATCAGTAGTTAGTTTCAACCCTCACACCCAGAATCAGTAGTTAGTTTCAACCCTCACCCCGAATCAGTGGATAATTTCAACCCTCACCCCGAATCAGTGGGTTGTACCCCTGTCTCCTCATTAATATATCGGAACTCTGGGTCTCCCTGGCTGTCGAGAGGCTCTTCCGCCTCATCAATGAGGCGATTGGTGTCCACGTCTGTGAACGGTAAAGAACTGTTAGAAAAACTGATAGCTATAATGGGTAGTTCTAGAATGAACTCAGCCATATTTGGTCAGGGTAGACAAAGGTCATCTTGAGCTATAAACACTCGCCTTCACTGTACATATTCAGGTTCTGCATGTTCTCACATATTTCCAGCTCTAATCGGGAATTCTCACCATTTATCTGAAAAAATTATACAATTATTATATCTGACACACGACCCAACATTTCATCAAACAAGTTTTCCTGTTTAGACTGTTTGACAAACATTTGTGATAACTAGGTAACTAGGTACAACAAAATCAAAATACATTTATGAAAATACTCATATGCATGATTGTATGTAAACTCTTAATGGAAAATTATATAGCTAATAATTTAATATTCGATTCCACTGTTTGACAAACAATATTTTAACATTTTGGATTTTATCTCGGTTTGAAAAAAAAGTAAAATCCAACAGTTTTTAACCAGAAAAAGTGTTTGATAGTGTGAATGGCGCATAAGAAACTTGTAAGCGCCAATGTAAGTATCTAAAGTTATCAAGTTTTTCAGTTGCATTCACTCCAAGCATCATTACCCTGAGGGACACAGGAGGAGGCAGACACATGATCTTCAAGAGCTCCTCCCAGGAGAAGAGGAGGGGCTGTGTTCGGGACTTGATGAGGGGAGAGACGTCTAACAGCATCACTTTGTCTTTGCCTTTACGCACCACGTCAAAAACATCTGCACATCAAATGCTTTATGTCAGTCGGACAGATATTGGATTTCCTCAAAGTGGATTCTAATCAACAATCAAAATTGTAGAATATTTCCCACTTTAAATTACATACTTTGAAAATAGTTATAAGATAGCTGGTAGTTGTTGGAATAATAAATAATTTTTATTCACAAATAACTTAAGATACACAGCATTGGTACAACTATCTAAATACCATAATAAATTACTCTAGATCTATTGGATACATTCCCCATCACTCACAATTGCTGAGGGGAAATCTGTTCTCTATTTGCTCTCTCCAGAAGGTGGTGATGTCACTGACAATGCTGCTCCTCTCCACACCGAGGCACGGGTAGTACTGACTGACATCTCGAGGACACACTCCTTATATAGGCACAGGAACAAAGTTACAGAGGACTCTTTCAAACTAATCTTAGGCTATTTCTTAATGAGTTAAATTATTTCATCACTACAGAAATAAAAAGGAAAAATTGAACTATTAATTACTTTACTAGGCACTATTTATAGTGTTTCTTTTTAAATTGTTTTGTGGCGGGGAGACCTACTGATGGACATTATCACTATACAACTTTTTTTCAAAACCAAATTACAATTAGAGAAAAGCGTTTATTGTTCATTACAAATCAAAAAGCTCCTAAGATTATCATCATATCTATCAGATTCAAAAACTGACTAAAAAGTGGACTGTAAATATTTCTTTGCGCAAAGGGCCTCACCGACAAACTTCTTCCTGACAACAAAGCATCTGAACTCAGTGGATGGGTTGATGTCAAGCCACTTCTTGAGAATGAGACACGGCTTCACTGGAGTAGTTACTTCGTCATCACCAACACAATCCTGAAAAGACATTGTTAGTCAGCTTTAAAGAAAGAACCTCATATAATTAAATTTTTTAATAAAAAACAGTTTTGAGTTTTTGCCTGCTTCGATAAAATGAATTAATATCTTTCACCCTTTAACGGGCAAGTACCTATCACTCGAGTGATACACCATTATTTGTAGTTCACTATTTTTCTCATATGTTTATCTACCATTATATTGTATTAATAAGCCACAGACAATAACAGATATCGTTGTCTTCCAAATAATCTATGAAGAATACAATAAAAATATCGGTTTCCAAAAAAAAATATTATTAAAGAAAAAATATATGAAAGAAATCCACACAAAATAAAAATATCTTGAAAAGTGTTGAACTATGACATAGCTACTAAAAATTTAGAACAATCTGACGAGTTTATCTGTAAATGCCCGCTAAGGGGTTAAGCGGGCAACCTTCTTTTACTCTCAACATGTGTATTAGCTAGCGCATGAAACTCTCCTCACACGCATGAAACTCTCCTCACGCGCATGAAACTCTCCTCACGCGCATGAAACTCTCCTCACGCGCATGAAACTCTCCTCACGCGCATGAAACTCTCCTCACGCGCATGAAACTCTCCTCACGCGCATGAAACTCTCCTCACGCGCATGAAACTCTCCTCACGCGCATGAAACTCTCCTCACGCGCATGAAACTCTCACACGCATGAAACTCTCACACGCATGAAACTCTCACACGCATGAAACTCTCACACGCATGAAACTCTCACACGCATGAAACTCTCACACGCATGAAACTCTCACATGCATGAAACTCTCATATGCATGAAACTCTCACACGCATGAAACTCTCACACGCATGAAACTCTCACGCGCATTAGCTTATAAGATAAAATGAACAAAATTCATAAATGGATTTGACAGTGGATTTTGAATGTGTGCATAGCATATTCATAGGACTTCATATTAGTAGCTAGCTAGAACATAAAACGTAGATTATGCACATTGTTTCAAGATACACCAGAATCACTGTTTTAGAATAAGCATCATTCATTGTAAATACATAGCACAGTGAATGGTTAAAACAACCACCACTCTTTCTAAATACAGAGATTAATGAAGGCTTACTTTGTAGGGTGACACGATGTCTGTCTCCACAATGTCACTAGATTTCAACAGAAGATAAATGTCGGCAGGAGACTGGCATTTGAGAGAGCTTGTGACAGTCATCCAGCAGGCATCCTGTGAATTGTAACATCAAAAAATATAACATTGATAATAGATAAGAACTAATAAAATGATAGATAATTCATTTTGTTCCATTTAGTTTTCTATTCTAGAATTTCTGTAAGGAGCCAATTTCAAACATGGAAAAAAATAAAATAACTACTGTCGCTATATAGCTATAGAATAATCTTTATAAAAAAATTAATGAATCCAATTGTAGCTACATCATTTCTTTTGAAAAGATCAGGAATCATAATTTGATAATATAAGTGAATATGGATGGTATAATATATCTCATAACTAATAATTACAATCCTTACTGGTGGTAATTCTGAATACCAGGCCATTTAAATTGATTCATGAGGTTTCTGGTTAAATGACCTTAAAGTTCAAGGTATTCATAGTTCAAATTGATCTTAATGCATAGAATTGAAACATCCAAGATTTCTTTGCTAAATCACATAAACCAAAGGACTGTAAACTATTTCTTCAGAAATCAAATGACAGGTGAAACAGAAACTGTAATGATCCATAATTTGTCAAGTAATAAATTCTAAGCTGCCATCCCTACCTTAGGTGCAGTCCAGTTCAGCTTAGGATATACTTGCCCACCTAGTCTATCTATTGCTTCTCTTAATTTCTTTGTGAATTCCTTAAGGTTGTGAGTCTGTAGGAAAAATAATAAATATACTTTGCATTAATCACATTAGGTATTTATAATTAATTAAGAAATGATTACTTTGAAGAACTGTAAAGAAGTTCTAAAAAACAGAGTAGCAAGCTAAATATTGTAGAATTTATTAATGTTGAACCAATTAAACAATTTCTGTGAGATAGTAACAGAAATACAGGTCTCATCATATAGCTATTTAGTTTATAATAAAAAAGAGTGGAAATTAAAATCAATCCACAATGAATTGACTTAGGCTACAAGAATATCTATGAAACTGAAAAAGCTTGATAGTTAGCTATGTTGTAAAATTTAGCTGAGGAACTTAAATACTCACAGTGGCAGAAGTTGAGTCATCATCATCATTGAAATCGTCATCATCAGAAGAAGAGAGAGTGCTTGCTTTGCCAGACACAGAGCAGCTTTGACTGATGCCACAGTCTGAAGGCAAGAAGATTGTGCCTGGATCTAACAGGTACGACAACACCTCCTCTGGCAGTGGAATGACTTCACTGTAATGAATAGTGGATTCAATTTAAATAACAAATTATTGATCAACAAATTGTTAATAAAAAAAAAAAAAAAAAAAAAAAATCTTATTTTAGGTACTAGTTATTGTACTTGATAAAAACTGTTATCAAACATAAAAATATTTCATATGATAGAATTGTTAGGTTGATATGCACCCCAAAATTCCATTTTTCATCAAAGTTACATAGCTCTTTTACATTTAATGTCTTACCTTTCAACGGTGAGCTTCTCAAACTTGGGATACCATTGGCAATAACTGCAATTAACTACCTCCGAGTAATTAATTTTTGGTTCCATAGTTAACAGGTCTATAATAATTATACTAAAAAATATTCCAACCAGACAAAGTTGATGTAATGAATAAAAATTAAACTAATAGAAAAAGTGATATGATTAGTATTTTACATAGTTTATGTAAGATAGCTTACCATTTAAAAGCTATGAGAGCAGAAAGGTTAATAGGTTGTAAATTTAATGCATTTAATTTTAGTAAGTTAATATTATTCTATAGTAATAGACTGTATAAATTTAGAAAACCAGTCAGTTTAGGCTAAGTTTATTACAGAGATTACTAAATTGTCATGGGACATTTTAATATTTTTTCAATATTTTTTTATGCAAACAATCCCTAATACCTCTTATATTTACACCACACTGCCAGTTTACAGAGACAAGTGTGTCAAATTAGTCTGAAATATTTTATTTGGAGGACAATTTGTCCCCAAAGATTTTCAAATCAAGTCTCCCCAGTGAGTCAATGACCGGAATTCTTCAAAATGTCTCCAATAATAGTATGTAAACATAGGAGTTAATTTGAAAATTGTATCCAAAATCTGAAAAAGAAATATATTTTCCCTCAAAAAACTTTCATGAAATTGGAGACAAGACCCAAGTAAAAAAGTATGTCTCATAAACTCTCCACTTGTCTCTCCAGTCCAGTCTGCAAAATATGAATGCAGTTGTGAAGTTTATCCAGCAGCTATTGAGGCCTTGAAATTAGTCTCCTGAATTATCTGACGACAATTTTCCAATTAATTCCTATGCTTACATGTAATTATTGGAGAGTATTTTGAGATTTTAGGCCATTTTGGAGAGAAATTTGAAAATCTTTGGAGACAGATAGTGAGATTGCTCCATAAATTAAAAATCTGGTGACTGATAGCCTGATTGTGCATGATTTGCAGACTGGTTTCCAGTTCTCTCCAAAAATAACCAAATTTCACTCCAAGATGATCAAATTACCCAAGTAAAATAGTATGGCTCATAAACTCTCCATTAGTTTTAGACTTTTTGTCTCTCTGGCTCTCTCCAAAATCACCAAATTTCTCTCCAAAATAATCAAATTATCATAAATTCTCTTCAAAATAACATTGTAGCATAGAAAAAATAGATACTCCTCACCATTTGCAATTGAAGGGCTCAAAATAACTGTCACAAACACGCCATTACAATGGTGAGTTTGGATATGCTTTATTACCTGGCAGAATATGGGAGATATTTGGGATATTCTCTCCAAACAATTTTGAATTAATTCCTACATTTAGTTTGCTACAAACAGAATAAGAGATCTCTACAAATAGTTTACCAGTTTCTGCAGCCTGAGTCTAGCAGACTGGTAAAATAGTATGGTTCATAAACTCTCTATTTGTCTCTCCAGCTCTCCCAGTCTGTATTTGGTGCACAAATTCCCACTGACTTTTTAAAAAAACTGAAAAAATTCACCATAAATTTGGCTGATCCACCAACATTTTCCCAATTTATCCACCGAAAATTAATGGTAGCTAACATAGGAATAAATAGCCCAGTCTGCAGAATATGGGAGATATATATTATATGGGATATTCTCTCTGAACAATTTTAATTAATTCCTATATTTACATTAATTTAGCAATGAACACTTCTGAATTAATTCCTATATTTACATTAATTTTGCAATGAAGTTTTGAACAAACAGAATAAGGGATCTCTATGAACACTTTACCAGTTTCTGCAGACTGGTAAATAGCTAAAAATCCACTGACTAAGTCTGACTTAAGTGACTTTGCCAGAATATTATTTTCAAAGGGGAAAAAATTCTACCAACATGTCGTTGGAATTTACCACGAAATACAGACTGGCATAGGAATAAATAGCTAAAAGTCCACTGACTTTGCCAGAATATTATTTTCAAAGGGGAAAAAAATTGTATATACTTTTTTACCATGAAATACAGACTGGCAGCTCTCTCCAAGGAGACCAGTCTGTATTTCAACATATCCAATTTTAGGGTAAGTTCAGTGTTATCGCACGGTTCCATATTTTCGAACACGAAAAAATATCTGTATAATTATTATTATTTAACTTTTATTTCAATTATTCATGATACCAATTAGAATAGAAGTTAAATAACAATTATTATATTTTCATTTCTGATGTGTCCGAAAATGTAGAACCAATTAATAACTTGGATCGAACTTGGTAGATATGTACTCTACTACCAAATATATTTCATGGAGCATAAAATTGCTGTTGGTTCAATGTAACACAATAATTATAGAAATTTAAGTATAAGCCACTATAATAGGCTTATATATTGTACTCTAACTCTAAAAAACAAATTTAATATAGAAAAAGATATGCATGATGAAGGAGTGACAATTATATTTCTCTTGTTACTTTTCCTCACTTTAATTACCGTTTTGTAATTAAACCAAGTCATAATTCGGTAATTAAAGTGAGGTCTGCCTTTATATACAATATACTATACATATGACATCACATTTGATACAACCGTGCGATATAACTGTTGCAATAAAAATAATTATTAGGTAGTTAATATAATTACGATTGATATTAGCACATATATTTGTTGATTGTATAATTAATATTGCATAATTGCTGAATATATAGTTAAGTATGAAATATATATGTAGTGGAATAGCTATGATCACTACAGTTTTTACTAGTTAGATTAATTATTACGTAGGTAATTCTTTTATTGTGAAATTCGGAATTAATTTCAAAAGAAGCAGATTCAAGGTAGAAAATTAGAGGAACTATTTAAGCTACCTATAAAATTGGTTAACTATTGCATCATATTACCTGCCTAATTAAGAACCATGGTACCTAACTATATAGAGAAATTTGTAGGTATTAAAAATATAGAACCAATAATACTATAATGCAGAATCACGGTGTCTATTTCAGAAGTTGGGTAGCGATTACGAGCGAGCAGAAATTAGTATAAAATGGTTAAATATGATATCATTTGGACCAAATATATACCTAAATTACATAACTAGCGTTATTTCTCAATAAAATTATAATACATAATCACACTAAAATTACTTTAGTCTCTCCTTAAAGTATTTTCTATGAAATATCTTATAAAGAAAACTGATTTCAGCATATACTCTTGTAAAATGTTTGTCTATGTATCATACGTTTTGTAACGATAACGGGACGAAACGAGTGTAAAATGGTTATATATGATATCATTTAGACCATATATACCAAGTAAATTAGTATGTCTCATAAACTCACCATTTGTCTCTCCAGCTCTCTCCAAAATTCAACAAATTCTCTGCAAAATGATCAAATTGTCATTAATTCTCTCCAAAATAAGTTGAAAATGGCAAAATAACATTGTAGCATAGGAGAAAAATAGATAAAACTCGCCATTTGCAATTGAAGGGCTCAAAATAAGTCATAAACTCGCCATTAAAATGGCGAGTTTGGACATGCTTTATTACTTGGCATATATAGACTATTTGTATAACTAAATTATATAAATAGGAATATTTCTCAATAAAACAACTCCGTTCCGGTAATTCATGTCCCGTTCTGGTAATTCATGTCCCGTTCTGGTAATTCATGTCCCGTTCTGGTAATTCATGTCCCGTTCTGGTAATTCATGTCCCGTTCTGGTAATTCATGTCCCGTTCTGGTAATTCATGTCCCGTTCTGGTAATTCATGTCCCGTTCTGGTAATTCATGTCCCGTTCTGGTAATTCATGTCCCGTTCTGGTAATTCATGTCCCGTTCTGGTAATTCATGTCCCGTTCTGGTAATTCATGTCCCGTTCTGGTAATTCATGTCCCGTTCTGGTAATTCATGTCCCGTTCTGGTAATTCATGTCCCGTTCCGGTAATTCATGTCCCGTTCCGGTAATTCATGTCCCGTTCCGGTAATTCATGTCCCGTTCCGGTAATTTATGTCCCGTTCCGGTAATTCATGTCCCGTTCTGGTAATTCATGTCCCGTTCCGGTAATTCATGTCCCGTTCCGGTAATTCATGTCCCGTTCCGGTAATTCATGTCCTGTTCCGGTAATTCATGTCCCGTTCGGCATTCCGGTAATTCATGTCCCGTTCCGGTAATTGTATGGACCCGAAATTTATTGTGGATTTTTTCTGCTTTTTGAAAAAGTCAGTGGGATTTGGTGCACAAAATTCCACTTACTTTTTGAAAATGATTAAAAAATCCACCATAAATTTCCAGTAATTTGGCTGATCCACCAGCATTTTACTCATTTTTCCACCAAAAAAGGTGAAAATTAATGGTAACATAGGAATAATTAGATAAAAATCCACCGACTTTGCCTGCCAGAATAATATTTTTAATGGGGAAAAATTCCACCGATATGTCGGTGGAATTTATCATGAAATACAGACTGGAATTACAGTCCAAGTAAATTAGTAATTTATCATGAAATACAGACTGGAATTACAGTCCAAGTAAATTAGTATGTCTCATAAACTCACCATTTGTCTCTCCAGCTCTCTCCAAAATTCAACAAATTCTCTGCAAAATGATCAAATTATCCAGTCTGCAGAATATGGAACATTTTTCTAAGACTCTCTGCGGGAGTTTTTGATTGAATTTTTAGAAATTGGAGATCTCTGCGGGAGATCTTAAATTAATTCCTATGTTACCATTAATTTAGCTGCGGGAGATTTAGAATTAATTCCTATGTTACCATTAATTTAGCTGCGGGAGATTTAGAATTAATTCCTATGTTACCATTAATTTAGCTGCGGGAGATTTAGAATTAATTCCTATGTTACCATTAATTTAGCTGCGGGAGTCTGGGAGATTCAGAATCTGCTGCTGAGAGTCAGAGAGTAGCTCTCTCTCAAATTAAAGTCTCTGCGGGAGAAGAGACACATTCTACAGACTGGCAAATTATCATTAATTCTCTCCAAAATAAGTTGAAAATGGCAAAATAACATTGTAGCATAGGAGAAAAATAGATAAAACTCGCCATTTGCAATTGAAGGGCTCAAAATTACAGTCACAAACTCGCCATTAAAATGGCGAGTTTGGACATGCTTTATTACTTGGATTACAGTCTGGCGAATAGCATTGTACCTAATGTAAATGATTCTATCAGACGACAGACTATCACTGCACTGAACTCCTCTGACTTTTTGAAAAATCTGAGAAATAGCTGCCAACATTTTTCATCAATTTGTCTAGTCCTGAGCTTCCATATTCGGCAGACTGCCGACTGGATAGATGAAAATTAGATATTTCTTGCCTAAGTCAGCTAAGTCACCATTAGCAATTGAAATTTGAAGGGCTCAAAATAACTGTCATAAACATTAAACTCACCATTAAAATAATAAAATGGAGAGTTTGAACATGCTTTATTATACGATTTATACCTTGAATCTTAATACCTGGCATAGCTTGAGTGAGACTCGGTGAGTGAGTGGCAAACGCCACACTCTGAAAATCATAAATGATGAAGTGGGTAAAGTCACCATAAAGAGATATTAGAAAATACATGTTGGAACTTGAAACATTCTATGATTCTAAGAAACTTTAAGAAAAGAAAGTGACTCAAAGTTGAAACATGTTCTAATTACTCACTCATAAAGTTATATTTTTGATTGGACAAAATAAAGCACCATTTTCGGTTATTCCACATGGCTCCTATACCCACGGCTGAATCCTATCGTCATTGTCTTAGTTTTTGTCTAAAATAGTTACGAGTTTTTCCACTTTAACCTCGTGTTTTTTGATCTTCAATTGAGAATTATACTAACCACCGGAAAATATTTTTTCAGAAGATTGGAAATACCAGAATGAAACTCTTCATCTGGTAAAAATCATAAGTCATAAATTTTAAAAAATCAATTAGAATCAATATGTTTTGAATTTTTGTTAATTATTTTTTTGTGAGTTATGTGTTGTAGGTAGCCTATATCGAAAATGAGCTTTAAAAAATGTGTATATAATAGTAAGCCATAGCTTACGTGCGCATCAACCGCCAGATATAACTTGGATGCAGTGTGGGAAACATGTGAGTTTGATTTGGTGCACCGAAAATTGAGCCACCACAATTTAGCCCAAGACGAATAGGTCCAAAGACAATTTAGCAGAGTATACCGTCTTAACTTAATTGAATACCATTGGTACTGTAATAACTTGGTTGTGACAATATCCCTACAAACAACGGTCTGTATATTCGATGGAACAGTCCGTTGATTCGATATCCCAGCAATCGAAAAGAAATCGAATCGATATAGACGTTGGTTATAGGGATGCTTATTTTATAAAAATATTATCTTGAGCATATTAATATAAAGAATATTTCTACTAAGAGAAAATGTTCTCGTTATGAAAAAATATAATCTTTTTTATAAGAACATATTAATTCTTTTCATTGATAAATACTATATAAATATACCAACTACACATTGGATCCATTTGACATGATTCAAGTTGATACAACTTATTTAAACTCTTCCAAGATTATTCCATTACACTAAAACATGAGATTAGCATCCAAATATAATTTAAGAAGGAATTTGCTAATATATTTATTATCAAGTTTACCAATCGAATTACAGCACATTTATGAATTTAGAGAATATAAAGCATATTTCAGAGTATAAAAGAAATATTTAGAGAATATGGAAAAAAAATTTCAAGATAATATAACACGTATATCAAAGAAAATATTGTCACAACCCAAGTAATTAATAACAAAGTAATACTTCTTTATTGTGTCTGATGCCCCAAATATTAGTGGGCTCAATAATTGTCTTGGGCCCAATCCCTATAAACAACGGTCTATCGATTCGATATCTTCTTATGTCGAATTCAAATCTGGGATAGCGGATATCTACATTTATTAATTAATTTTAATCGAATCGATACATGAAAAAAACAACTAAAATCGACATCATAAATCTCCTTCTATTTTAGATGTCGAATCAATATATAATTTAATACATTGAAAAATAGTAACGAAATCGATAGATAGATATATTTCTATGAAAAAGATGCATAAATCTAGATATGAAAACGATGTGTATTAGATGCGTGTAAAAAGTTATAGAGAAGCTGTTATGAGTCTCATATTTTCTGTCGTCTGTTATAGTCGTATAAAAATACAGTGAAACTCCTGAGTTATTAAATTTTTGTTTCTTAATAACTCAGAGCCACTTCATAGCTCAGGGACACTGATTGTTTTCTATGATTGAAATATTGGAGAAAATAACGGTCTTTGAGTGAGAACTAGGACCAAATGTATGACGTAAATCGTTTTCTATAATTGAAACAAATTTGAAAATACTTCATAACTCAGCGGTGCATTTCCTTCATTACTCGAGTGAACAAATTACACACCTATATATATACTGAGATATTGTCTGGGGCCCAATTTTCGTGGGGCCCGATTGTACGGGGCCTTATGTGTTGGGCCCAATTGTCGGCGGTCCCAATTGTTCGTCCACGGTTTGATTCAACGATTTAATACCTTTACATCCATTATTAGTGTTTTACTGTTTAGTTTTCGAAGATTTTACCCACACACAATGATACTCTCATATTGACATGATTCTTTTGTTCATTAAAATTCCTGTAAATTCAGAGAGTTAGGAAATAATCAATTACTAATTTTAATATATAGTGATATTTATCATATGTGTCTGTATTATCTACATAACAATTGTTCTGTTCAATTTTTGCTTCATTCCCTCGACACATTAGGTATATTTGATTAAATAATTGAAATCATATTCTACGCACAAATTGATTTAAAAATAGTAGACTTCATTGTTTAAAAAATATTGAAAAGGAATACGAGTTTTGTCCTAAAACACCAAAATATTAATTAAAATTAAATTTTAAAGGCACAGTTAATAATTTATTGATATGATGCACCACGTATTGATGAGCTTAAGTGGAAAAAATTGAAAACTTTTTTCTTTTCATTGCAGGCCTTCTCTTCTTCCGCGATTGGTGTTTTTGCTGATATTATTGCTTAGTCATGAGGCAGCCACCGCTCCAAGCTATGCAAGGCTGACGGTTTTTGCAAATGGGTTTGTCTACAACAACTTCGTGAGGGTACACAGGGTACAAAGGCTACCTCCTATTGAACTGCGATCTAACGAGACTGATGGTTGGGGGGAACTGTGACATATTTCAAAAGACTTTCTGATGTACAGAGCACATGATGAGCTTTTTGAGTGAAGTGCCCACAGATTTAAGTTTCAGAACAATAAGGATAGTAGAGACAATAGAGTATATGACAAATGATAATCTATAACAACTCTAAAGATTTGAATTATTTGTTATGCAATAGAATTAATAGTGTAACGAAAGTAATATGGTATTAGGAATTAGATTGTTCTATAGCTATATATGATTTTTGTGACGTCATTCTTTTCATTTTTAAATGTTTAACAATTATATTCTATTAAGTGCAAACGATATATTAAAATAATATAATTTATCACTACCACTTTGAAATCATGATTAATTTTGACCCACTAACCTGTATAAAGGCTTATTCACACACATCAGTGATCCGTCCGGGACGTCTCCGGTCCGTCTCCTCTCAGCTCTTCGGTGTCAGTGAAAAAATATATCGTTACTTTAACACACAGTGCCGGCTCCTCTCAGTGATTTTTTATCATCGAGAGGACCTGACATGTGTGAACCAGGCTTAATAATTCAAAGAAATGAACTAAACATTGATGAAATTTATAAATAAATAACTATAAGAAATTCATTCGGTATTTAATTCGTATCTGGTATTGTATAGCTATATATCATTTCACTCCTCATTTATCATCAGCTTACAAGAAATAAATTTAATAAATAATAAAAACATTAATGTGATAATTATCCTGATTCTTCAAGGTATAGGTAATAAGCATATAAATAATTAAAATAATTGATGAAAACCCTGGTGGTAGAAAAACTACTCACATGTGAATAAAGTCGCCAAGAAATGGTCCAAATGGGTTGATGTAGCAACAAAAACCGGAGACTACTCAATACTCATGGAAGAGGAAAATGAAGAGGTTTAGTAAACGTAGTCAAGAATCAAATAACTTCCATTAAGTGAACGATACACACTTACACACAGCACTAAAAAACTGCAAGTTGCCTATAAAACCCATAAGAAAATTTCAATTTTGAATATTTTTTAATAGAGTATTTCTATTTCTGTATTCTCTTTGAAATATGCTTTATATTCTCTTCAAAAATATTCTTCACATTCTCTAAATAAATTCTTTTATGCTCTGAAATATGCTTTATATTCTCTGAACATATGGTTTATATGTTCTTTTTATGCTCATTTCATAAGAGGGCTGTAATTCGATGAAACTGATACAGGGAGGTTAGCAAGCCCCTAAAATCACATTTGGATGCTAATCTCATGTTCCAGTGTAATGGAAATCTTTGAAGGAATTTCATCGGACCGTACATGGCTTTTGAAAACATTTTTATTAATGAAGCTACGGTTCTGAAACTTAGTACCCAAATATAAAATTGAATTCTCTATCGTTTTTGTTTATATTGAGAGGAAATTTTGAAAGTGAATCTCCTTCTATTATATATCTGTCAATGTATTTTTGTACTGGGAAAACACCCGTTCTGCATCACAAGAAAGAAGAGGAGCAAATGTTTCCTTCAGCCAAATTCAGTCTTCAAACCTATCCTATATTCAAATATCACATCCCATCATTACTTTAGTCATGACTCAAAATTCATAATTTCAAAAACCATCTTGTTAGACCTGTAGTTCCCTTTAAAAATCCCATGCTATAAGCAGCGACAGTAAGTAATTAACTGATAAATGTAAACCGTTTTGGCCCGCTTCACACTTGCGTTTTTCAACGCCGCGTTAGAAATACTGCTCATGGCAAAAAGTTTAGCTGCAATTAATTTTAACGGAGCTCTTCACACTTGCGTTAGAAAAACCGCAGCATTTTTTCTAACGCGGCGTTGAGAAACACAAGCGTGAAGGGGGCTTTTGTGTTTAATTAATTCCTCGTATATACCTACGAGCAATTACTTTTCATATTTTTAAAGTAAATATACTCTAAAATAATTTTATTCATTTATTTATTAATTACTATAAATATTTACAAAATATCAAGTGTCATATAAATTTATTAATACATTGTAGTTTCAATATTCCACATACAAACTTTTTAAATTTGATTAATTAGTTTGATAGAGTATTCTTGGTTCCATACTTGAAAGTTAAAATAGTTTTCTATGCAGGGGTCCCAGAAGAAAACGGCAAAGGTTAGACAAAAGACACTTGCATGTTAAAAATTGACCAAGAAGTGCATATTTCTCGATTAGACTATATGCGCACGTGCATATTATATGATCTTGAAATATATGCAGAGAACTGCATATATGCAATATGCACTATGTCGGTAATGGTAAGGAGGAAAACTTAAATAAATTTCAATCGTTTTCTATTTTAATATTAAACCAGAACTACTCGATAATACTAAATTATTGTTAAGTAATTTGAAAAATTGACTATGTAAGACAAAATATTTCGTACCAAATAATGAAATCATTGAAAAGTTAAGGACTGAATCCACACACAAAGAGCAGTCTTAGATTTAATTCTGTTTCTATAAGTAGCCTCGTGTCACAACTGCCTCGCGAATCTTGCCGTGTTGGCTTGGGTAAAGGTGTCTTTTCGAGTACTTTGAGAATATTAATAATAATATCTTAGTTCTACAACGGTAGGACTATTTACCGAATGGAACCGAAAGGAACAAAAAGGAACCGAAAGGAACAAAAAGGAACAAAAAGGAACCAAAGTTATTTTTAGCCGAATAGAGGTGGGTAGGATCAAGGGTAGACTCCATTCGGTATTCTATTAGGTTCCATCATGTTCCATCAGGTTCCATTAGGTTTCATTAGGTTCCATTAGGTTCCATCAGGTTCCAGTAGGTTCTATTCGGTTCCATTCAGTAAATAGACCTACCCGTTCTACAATATTAAGTAATAAACTCATATTTTTCTTGGAGAGGACTTACATGATCAAAATATAAAAATGGGTTACCGTTTCATTTTCTATTTTAAGCCAACTACTTGTTTCTAGAAATCCCTTTTTGGTAAAAAAAATGGCCCAAAATATCGATAAACATTCAACGAGTTTCCTTATAAAATCTTGCCATTCAATTTAGGATTAGCACTCATTTACCTAACACTCTTTGTAGTCGAACAGTGGGCATTTACTTGTTAATGAATAATGACAAATCCGACGATAGAAATCTTACTATTATGAAACGTAAATTATTGAGTGGAAATTGTTTTAAATTTTTAATATCACAAATGTAACTTGACCCAAAAGTATTAAGTTACTTTAAAATTATTTGTTATTGTTGAGTAGCTTTGCTTTAGTATTAAAGTAGAAAAACTATTGACATTTATTTAATAGTTTTTATCCTTACCATTATTCTATTTTCTAATTCGATCGTTTGATACATTTTTCTGGTAAAATACATGTTTTGTAGCATTAGAGTGTGGTAATATCCCATTTACGAAAAATTGTCGACGAACAGTCCTGTCGACGAACCGTCTGCGCACCACATTGTCACATCCCTATTTATCAATTACTAAGGCTGGGACAAAATGCTTTTGGATATGCTTTTTATGCTTTAAAAATATGCTTTTTATGCTATAAAATATGCTTTTTATGCTCTAAAATGCTTTTTTGCAATATAGTATGCCTAATATTTTTTCTTATATAATTAATAGGGTTGTGACAATATTCTTTTGGCTTAAAGAATTATTCTTTATGCTTTTTAGCAATAAAGCATATTTTTTGAAATAAAGAATATTCTCAAAATATGCTTTTAGCTAATCAAATAGTCCAAGTGACTGCAAATGAAACATAAATTAATTTTTATTGTTTGAATGAATGGTTCAAGTTTAAAGAGCTAGGTGTGGAAATTACCATATTGAATCATTGGAACCTGTAAGGCGATAATTAATAGTAATAATTTTAATAAGGAGTACACAATAGGAGCTGCCATTTTGTGTTACGCTTTACCTTTTGTAAACGGTTACTATTCATTGGTGCGACCCTCCATTAGTTCTACATTTTTGCAGTTTATTTCTGATTGAATTTCAAAATATATGTACATCGGGGGATGGGACGTGCTACCCCCCTAAACCCCCTGCCAGGTCATTAAAAAAAATCATGAAGTGTGCAGTACAACAAACTAGCGAATACAACAAACTACATTATATCGAATGAGGAAATGCATCTATACAAATTAGCTAATATTAAAAATAAAGTAAAATAAGAGAGGAATATATACCAAAGTAAAAAAAATAAAGGTAAATATTGTTTTATTTAAATTGGTATACCTATCTATAATGTATATTTATGTAATACTTTTTATTTTAATCAAAAAATAAAACGAGAAATAACACAGAAAGATGTAACTGTCGGACTAATGACACGTCCCCATTGTAAACGGAGCTAAGACGTTTCGGTACCATATTTTTTATTTCCAGACGAACCTTATTTTTTAAATTCGAAATGAGTTAAGACTACAAATTATAGCAGATAACAGACGTAGAATTATTTTAGAGAATTTAAAAACAGCTATGATCATCAAATGTAATAAATGCTTTCTTTATTGTGAAAGTTATTGTTTAAAACTGTTCACTATTTATTATTTTGGTTACCTCATACAGAATAAACAGTCTCAATTTGACATTGTTTCCTACAATGCCTTCTATATAAATATACCATCAATGAAAACTCTCAAATACGATTAGCCTTATTTCAAAGAAATTAGAACATATAAAGCTAACCTGAACGCATATTATTGAGCATATAAAGCTAACCTGAACGCATAAAAAGCATATTTTGAGCATAAAAAGGCATATTTTAAGGCATAAAAAGCATATATATAAAGCATAAAAGCATATTTAACAAGCTTAAAGCATAAAGCATAAAAGCATATTTCAAAAAGAATATTTTCACAACCCTACTAGGGTTGTGACAATATTCTTTTGGCTTAAAGAATTATTTTTTATGCTTTTTAGCTATAAAGCATATTTTTTGAAATAAAGAATATTCTCAAAATATGCTTTTATCTAATCAAATAGTCCAAGTGACTGCAAATGAAATACAAACTAATTTTTATGGTTTGAATGAATGATTTAAGAAATTTTATGTTTAAAATACTAGGTGAGGAAATTATCTTATTGAATCATAGGAACCTGTAAAGCGATAATTAATAGTAATAATTTTAATAAGGAGTACACAATAGGAGCCGCCATTTTATGTAACGCTTTACCTATTGTAAACTGTTACTATTCATTGGTGCGACACTCCATTAGTCAGACACTTTTGCAGTTTATTTCTGATTGAACATCAAAACATATGTATATCGGGGGATGGGACGTGCTACCCCCCTAAACCCCCTGCCAGGTCATTAAAAAAATCATGAAGTGTGCAGTACAACAAACTAGCGAATACAACAATCTCCATTATATCGAATGAGGAAATGCATCATACAAATTAGCTAATATTAGAAATAAAGTAAAATAAGAGAGGAATATAACCAACGTAAAAAAAATAAAGGTAAATATTATTTTATTTAAATTGATATACCTATCTTTAATGTAAATTTATGTAATATTTTTTATTTTAATCAAAAAATAAAACGAGAAATAACACAGATGTAACTGTCGGACTAATGACACGTCCCCATTGTAAACGGAGCTAGGACGTTTCGGTACCATATTTATTTAGGGGTACGGTCAAGAGCCCCCCCGGTCATGAGCCCCCCCGGTCACGAGCCCCCCCCCCCGGTCATGAGCCCCCCTAGGTCATAAGCCCCCCCGGTCACGAGCCCCCCCTCCATGTTTTTTTAATCCTTATTTACCTAGTTAAACAAATGAAGAACTACTTAGATAGAAATAACTGAGAGTTGCTAATGTAGTTTGTTGTATCCGCTAGATTATTGTACTGCACACTTCATGATTGTTTAATGACCTGGCAGGGGGGTTGGGGGGGCGGCACGCCCCCCGATATACATATATTTTATGTCTAATCAGTAATGAACTACAAAAGTGTTAATAAGGATTAAATAATATAGATAAATAAGGATTTAAAAACAGGGGGGCTCGTGACCGGGGGGGCTCTTGACCGGGGGGGCTTATGACCTAGGGGGGCTTATGACCGGGGGGGCTCTTGACCGGGGGGGCTTATGACCGGGGGGGCTTATGACCTACACCCATTTATTTATTCCCAGACGAACCTTTTAAATTCGAATGAGTCAAGACTACAAATTATAGCAGATAACAGACGTAGAATTATTTTCGAGAATTTAAAAACAGCTATGAGCATTAAATGTAACAAATGCTAGATTTCTTTATTGTGCAAGTTATTTTCTTAAAGGTCCTCTCCAGGCTCCGGGAAAAAAATGAGTTTATAACATAATATTATAGAACTAAGGTCTAGGATCATTATTCTGCAAACCGCATACAATTCGGTTCAGTATATATTTTATAATTTGTTTTTAAAGTTTTTTAATACTCTGTGAGCAACAATTGAGCGAATCACTAATCTGATGCTCAAGAAGAAGATTGTACACTCTTTGTTTTGATTACAAATTTGAATTTTATAAACAAACCATTAGTTTTCGGCCTTTATTTTAGATATTAATTGTTTCCTAAAGTATATAAACGTTTCTATTATAAGTTCATTTAATTTTATACCTTTAAACTAATATTAAATGGATTTATTAAACCTAATACCTAGTTGACAATCAAAACAAATGGTGTACATTCTTTCTCTTCAGGATGAAAATTTCTTAAATTAGTAAGTCGGAAGTAAAATAGGTTTTGTAGAGTTTTGAAAATAAAAATCTTTAAAAGCATATAAAATTAAAAATATGCTACCAAATTCGATGCAGTTTGCAGCAAAATGATAAGAAACATTAGCCTCGTTAAATAAAGCAATAAAAATATTTGCTTGGAGGGGACCTTTAAACTGTTCACTATTTATTATTTTGGTTACCTAATACAGACTGAACTGTCTCAATTTGACATTGTTTCATACCCTGCCTTCTTTATAAATATACCATCAATGAAAACTCTCCATTACAATTAGCCTTATTTGATATTTCAAAGAAATTAGAACATATAAAGCTAACCTGAACGCCTATTATTGAGCATATAAAGCTAACCTGAACGCATAAAAAGCATATTTTGAGCATAAAAGCATATTTTCAGGCATATAAAGCATATATATAAAGCATAAAAGCATATTTAAAAAGCTTAAAGCATAAAGCCTAAAAGAATATTTCAAAAAGAATATTGTCACAACCCTATTAGGGTTGTGACAATATTCTTTTGGCTTAAAGAATTATTCTTTATGCTTTTTAGCAATAAAGCATATTTTTTGAAATAAAGAATATTCTCAAAATATGCTTTTATCTAATCAAATAGTCCAAGTGACTGCAAATGAAACGCAAACTAATTTTTATGGTTTGAATGAATGATTCAAGAATTTTTAAGTTTAAAATACTAGGTGAGGAAATTACCATATTGAATCATTGGAACCTGTAAGGCGATAATTAATAGTAATAATTTTAATAAGGAGTACACAATAGGAGCTGCCATTTTATGTTACGCTTTACCTATTGTAAACTGTTACTATTCATTGGTGCGATCCTCCATTAGTTCTACACTTTTGCAGTTTATTTCTGATTCAACATCAAAATATATGTATATCGGGGGATGGGACGTGCTACCCCCCGAACATCACTGCCAGGTCATTAAAAAATCATGAAGTGTGCAGTACAACAACCTAGCGAACACAACAAACTACATTAAATCGAAGGAGGGAATGCATCATACAAATGAGCTAATATTAGAAATAAAGTAAGATAAGAGAGGAATATATAATTTAAAAAAAATAAAGGTAAATGTTGTATCATTTAAATTTCTATAACTAAAATGTTTAGTATTTAATATTTTTAATTTTAATCAATAAATAAAACGAGAAATAAAACAAAAAGATGTAACTGTCGGACTAATGGCACGTCCCCATTGTAAACGGTGCTAGGACGTTTCGTTACTATAAGACGATTCGGTACCAGATTTTTTGTTCCCTGACGAACCTTATTTTTTAAAATAGAAATGAGTTAAGACTACAAATTGTAGCAGATAACAGACGTAGAATTATTTTCGAGAATTTAAAACAAGATTTGATCATCAAATGTAATAAATGCTTTCTTTATTGTGCAAGTTATTGTTTAAAACTGTTCACCATTTATTATTTTAGTTACCTCATACAGAATAAACTCTCTCAATTTGACATTGTTTCCTACCCTGCCTTCTATATAAATATACCATCAATGAAAACTCTCAAATACGATTAGCCTTATTTCAAAGAAATTAGAACATATAAAGCTAACAGAACGCACATCGTTGAGCATATAAAGCTAACTTGAACGCATAAAAAGCATATTTTGAGCATAAAAGGCATATTTTAAGCATAAAAAACATATATAAAGAGCATAAAAGCATATTTCATAAGCTTAAAGCATAAAGCATAAAAGCATATTTCAAAAAGAATATGGTCACAACCCTATAAATAATAGTATTTGAGGGGCCATTGTAGGATTTGCATGGTCAGAAGAACGGAACATTTTGATCTTTTTTAGTGGGTGACCGTTTAAAGATCGTGCGCTGTACGAGCTTCACCTGTATAACAGATACTTCATATTTATGATTTGTTAATGTACTTGGAAGCAGACTTTATAAGAAGCGTTTCAATATATAAAAATTGACAATTTAAAGATATTAACTTTCATTCTACATCTCAGTGTTTTATTATTTTTACAATTAATAAAAAAATATTTGGTGAAAAATACATGGGCTTCTTAGCAACAGCCTATTTCGAAAAATAGATGGAAATCTAAAATGTCTACTTAACTGAAATAAGTTTAATTTTTGCATATGCGTTTTATAAATGCATATGCGTTTTATAAAATGCATATGGATTTTATGAAACGCATATTTCAAGCGAATATGCACTAAATTTTTATGTGCATACACTGCAAAATATGCAGTGCATATTGTCTCAACCCTAGTGATATGTAATGCAAATTTTTGTAACTTGAAGGTAAGAATAGTATACAAACGACTAAATTTCTACAAGTTTTATTTAAAAAAAACCCTAGTACTCTTGATCTAGATGAAGAAATACTGAATTAGCTTAACAATTCTTATTTAAATTTAAATCATTTCCACATTTGGGCAGGGTAAAGAAAATTAATATTTCGAAGTAAAACAAGTCTCATTAAATAGAATTTATTAACTAAAAATGCAATGCCAGAAGACTTAAACATCTCTAGAGCAGACTATAATTCAGAACACCAAACATGAAGATAAATAGCCCTTTAATTAGAAGATGTGCTTGAGTGAGGGAGATACTCTTCTCCATTCTCTACGATATCTCCTCTGCATGATACTTATTGCCTTCTTCAACACGCGCTTCACGTTACGTTCTTGTTCTCTTGTACAGAAACTGCAACGTCCAGCACGACCAAGATTGTTAACCAAGTCTGGAAAACAGGTTAATAGCTATAAAAAACATCAAAATTATAGTACAATAAATACCACGTAGTACAAAACTCCAAAGCACTTAGAACTAGAATCCTGTTGACTATAGACCGAGATAGTTGACGGAAGACAATGGACATTTCATAGACTTCCGAGGAACAATTCTAGACCAATTAAGAATTCTAGCATTTAATAATACAGGATAAACTTACGTCTGAAGTCCGCTTCGATTTGAGTACTGCATCTAGAGGAATGTTCAAAACAGTCTACTAAACTGCTGACAGCTCTCGAGTCAGCCATGATCCTGTCCAGAGTTGCCAGATTTATTTGGCTCAAAATGTGGTCCCAGGTGTTGTAGGTGATAATCTGGTTTCTAGGTTGATTAGGTATCCTATAATACTGCTGGCAATTTACGACAGAAACTGCCAAAACCAGGAAAACTGCCAGACGAAACCTGATAAAAAGGTAGAGATTAGAAAAGAGAAATTGGACCACCAAAATTACGATAATGCTTTATCTAAATCAGACTAGAATAATTTTAAATAACTGATTATTATGTTTGTTAAATTATCTTCAGTAAGTTGATCATTAGTTAATAGTGAAACTTTATTTGCAAAACCAATTCAAGTGAACAATGAACATCCGATAGACTTCATATGAATATCGCAGCAAATGAGACAGTCCATCAAATCTGGGAAATATTGCACTTCATAATTAAGTTAAATTAACTAGCATGCAACTGAAATCAATTATGAATATAATAAGATTTATTATGTAATACGTTTAAATTTATTCAGTGAATGGAGTTGTGCAAATTCTACCGTTAATAAATAGTTCTTAGATATGCAAATTCAATAGAATTTTAAGTATAAATAGCGGCACAAATTAACATAAAGGGCGTGAAAGATACCGAATTAAACAAGTCTTTTTCCAGTTTCGTAAATTTCTATGTTCAATAAAGATTTTTCAAAAGAGTTCTCTTAACTAGAGAACACTACAAAAACTGTCAAAATGCTCAGACTTCATGAGAACACCTATTAAAATTTAAAGGACCACAATTTACACGTGTGACCCTATTGAAGGTTTAATTTTACTCGCACCGGGTGGTAAGTTCTTAAAAAATAACTAGGCAAGATTCTAAATTCATATCAGGATGGTTCTTTGAATCTAGCAGAAGAACAGATCTAAGAAAGTAAAGATAAAATATAGATCTTTGGTATATTAAATTAAAGTTTATTTAAATGACGAAATGTAAAATTAGTGGAGAAAGAAACTAGTTTTTAGAACTTTAAGGAATTAAAAAAAATGAATACTCACATGTTAATTAGAGGCAACAAAAACCTTATAAATCTTAAAAAAACCAGTGGATTTCAACTAATTACACTGGAAAAGTAAATTTTTATTAGTGTACAAATATATCTGAAGGTTTAAACTAGGATTTCGATTACCTCTCAGAGGCAATCAAGAAAATGCTAGAGATTCACGAGATTTATTTGAAAATTAAAACTTAAAACCAAAGCAATTGTTCAAGTTCGGTCAATCAACGTATTGTCGGAAAAAATTTAAAAAGTTTAAATGAAGGTTTCAAAGGACTAATTTTTTCTATCTAACTTATTACCAAAAAGAAATTTAAATGTAAAGAAATGAAAATATTTTTGAAATGTGATAAGGTACTTTAAACATAAGCCAAATGCAAGCTTAAGAGATATTAAACCTTTACAATCATTTACATTTGACAAAACTTAAAAAAACCTATCAAACCCTAGATCAGAATAAGAAACCAGTTTTTAATTACTGAACACAAAAGCTAATTTTATCTATTGAAGCTTCCGATGAAGAGCTAATCTTTGTTAACCAGCTATCACCAGTACCTAACTGTTAATGATTGTAAAGGGAGTGTGCAGCTTAAATACACCTTCTAGGAGTGAAAAGAAGAATTAGGCCAGATTTGATAAGATAGAAATACGGAAAGTTATACACCTTGTGGAAAGTTCCTACCTACCTTTGGAATTAAGGATAATAATTGATATTACCTGTCCATGATCAAAAATTATATTTGGATTAATAAAATCGAACATTTTGAATATCAGTATTGCTCTATTTCGTCCAATTTAGGTCAGATTCAAAGAAATTGTACAAAATAATATATAACAGTTTGACCCATTTAAAAGATCAAATCAGCTGGTCGCTGATTCTGTTTATTTTAAATTAAGTTTTGAAAATATAATAAAATAACAGTTTTATATGAGGGGACTTCTCATTAGTCCGACGCCCCAATAGTCCGTCAGTTTCATCTTTCTGTGATATTTATTTTTTGATTAAAATATAAATATGATTATATAGGTATACTCAATTAATAACTAATCTAAATAATAAATTAATTTTTCACTTCTTTCATTTTTAAAATTTTATATTACTCTTTTATTTTACTTAATTTCTAATAGTAATTTATGATGCAATCCATCAGTTTATTTCATCATTTTCTGTAGTTTGTTGTATCCGCTAGTTTGTTGTACTGCACACTTCATGATTGTTTAATGTCCTGGCAGGGGGGTTCAGGGGGCGGCACGCCCCCCTATATACATATATTTTATGTTAAATCAGTAATAAATTACAAAAGTGTAGGACTAATGGGGGGCGTCGGACTAATTGAACGTCGGACTAATGAATACTAACCTTATATGAATTTTATATATTCTTTTAAGTTGGATGTTAATTGCTTACAGGTAAAAATCTTTTTGGTTATTAACAGAGAAAAATATTCTGTTGTTTCCTCAGAGGTTAAGAAAATGCAAAATTTGATTTTTAAATATTTTTTATAACAAAGAGTGATAAATATTAGCTAATAATTAATTAATATGGTAAGACATTTATTCACATAGGTAGCACTTAAATACATTTTCTTTCCATAAATCTAACCCGAATCGAATTTCCCTAAAACATAAAAAGGAGAAAAAATAGTCAATGGACAATACTTAGATTATTTACGTTTGAAACACAGTATCATATCGTGAAAAATATCAATTCTACCCCAATCTTTTATTACAAGGAAATAAACACAATTTTTTTTACTTTAAATATGGTTCTGCTTACAATTATTTAAAAAAAAATTCACAAATCATTTTCACAAAATCCTAATTTTTTAGTGAAAAATTTACGACATTTTGTGCTATAAAATATTTAATAATTTAAATACTTCATCCACACTATTTTAATGCTATATTTTGAATGCCTTTTAATAAGCTTATATGAAAAAATGCTATTTTTGAAATTTGTTTCTCAGGCGAAAAAATAAGAATTTCAAAGAGTAATAAACTAATAATAATATAATAACTGGTAATCACGGAATGATGATATATTGGCACTTAATATAATTGAATGATTCAATAGAGGGATTAATGTCACCATATCACAAATATCAACAGGAAAATAAATACAAGGGATTTAAGAAATAAATTAGTTAGTTCCATGAACAAAGTCACAATAATCATGGTTGCAGAAAAGCTACTCCGTGAAAGCAGTCACTTACCAAGGAATGTGACGATAAAGGAACACAAGAACAGGTGATTGCACTCACAGATTGAAGAGGAAAATGAAGAGGTGATAGTAAATGAAGCCTACGAGCCTACCTAATACAAAATCTAAGACCTCGTAATTGAAGAGCATAACCCTAGCGCTATACTCTAAAACAGCAAGTAGCGTAAAAAAATATGATCAATAGTTATGAAATAAACATTAAAAAAGAACGAAGTACCTAATTATTCCAACCTCTTCTTTATATTGAAAGTCAATCGGTATGATGAATCAAATAATCATCCATCAGTTAGAATAATGGTCAACATGTCAACAAATAAATTAATGCAAAATAGGATAAATCTTACCAAAGAAGGTTAAATCCTACATAAAAGTGCTAAATCCTACATAAGAGTGTTAAATTCTCTTTAAAAAGCTTGACACATTCCAATAAATAACAGACACAAAACTCAACCAGCCACTTTTTTAATACTTTTCTAATTAAAGAGCAGAAAAGATTTGTTTGCTATCTGAAATTTATACAATAACCTGAAATTTTCACCGGATTTTCTTATAGCTAAGGAAGACTGTTTAAAGATAATAAAAATGTTAAAAAATTTACCGCGTGACTTCTAAAAAATTTATGACTGACATTCAATCAATTTCTTAACACGAAATATGTGATTTTTAGTTTAATTGAATGAGTGTACCATTGGTGTTATTTTGACGGCACAGTCGCTAGTGGAAGTAGGTATGGACACTGTATCACCTTCTCAAGACAAACCGTAGTTAACGTTTTAACTTCGAATTAATCCGTATTTTAGTTTTTTTCTTCAAATTAATGTTCTCTATCTGAACATGTAGAGTTTAGGTTGTGGCTGGGGATAACCACATTTGCCGTGATATGTTCTTGAAACCCTTGACCTGAAAAAAAGAGTAGAAATTAGGGGAAAGGTAACTGAAGAAACAAAGTAAGGAAACGTGACAGTACTCGGACACTCATAGTGCTCGGTAGGTGAGTATTGGTCCAGTGCAGTATACTTATGGGTATGCGCTTCTTGTAGAGGTATCACAACCTCCCGACAGTCCCCACTACACCCTGTGGCAGAGTTCTCAAATCCAAATATCCTTCACCCAATCTCCCCTCTCCAAAACTCAAAACCTGCTCTACACTCCATATCTCAATTTCAAGTCCCTCACAACTAATAAAAAAGTTATCCATCGTCTTCTCCTCCACCGAGCACACCCCACAAGCTGTCTTACCCCAACAAACCTCATCCTCCAATTCAACCTCAGACTATCCATCCTTCACGTCCTTACCTGTCATCCCAGATTACTCCTCTTCTTCCTGTAGTGCTGCCGTATCAATCCAGCCAGGTGCTCCCAGAATCTTCCTTCTCTCTCCATTTTCCACACACTGCAACCTATCCCCCCCTCCTTTTCACTCTTCCCCACACCAACACATCTCCCCCACTCACTACCCCCGGTAGAACATCATCATTAACATAAGTCAATCAGAATTATCTGAAGGTCAGATTTGTTCACGAACTTTGGTAACGCCCATTTTCCGAGTACTGTGAGTGCCAGATTACGGCGAAGTTCCTCTATTTGAAACTTTTTAATAAACCACCAATAAATTACAACTATTATACATCATCAAACGAATAAATATCTAACATTATTTAGACAGTAAATAATTTTTAAAGATTTCTTTGAAACTTGAAAGACACCAACGTTAATGACGTTAAGTCATCAATCAATTTCTCAGTCTGTAAAAGCATGGACGTATATTTGAAATGAAGAAATTCATAAATTGCAATTTTCTGAATCTAACTAGTTACTAGGGTAAGTTACAAATTATAGGGCAACTCCACATTTTTGATCTTATAATAAGGTAAAAAAATTGACATTTTAATTCATTATCATTGACACCAATAACAAAATGTCAAATTAGATATTAAATGATTAAAACTGTGGAACTGTCCGCTATTTCGTAACTTCCCAATCAGATGCAGTAAGACAGTTTATCCTCACCTGCCCAAACTTCTGGCCCGGCAGTTCTCCATCTTGAGGAAGCAGTCGTTGCTGTAAGTCTTACCGTCCGTACCACACACCGGGTCAAAGGTCCTAGGACAGAACCGCAGACAACTCACGAAGTTGAAGCCAGCCAAGCAGTTCTTCATTGGTACCTCGTACACATGCGTTCTGAAATAGTGGGTGTTTGATTAACGCTATGCAGGATTTATGAACTCATATTCATGAAATAAGAAAGAACTTCAAGGAAGTTTTATATAATAATGATTCACGGCAGTTTCTTCTGTTGATTGAGATTTTAGGGTAAATTACGAAATATCAGTCAGTTTCACATTTACGGACTCATAAGAAAAACGATAAAATACTAGTTAAATAATTTTCATTGGTATCCATGATACCTGCATGTATCATGGATACCAACTAAAGTTAGAAAAAATAATAGTATAATTTTTCTTATATGACCAAAGTTGTGAAACTGACCGATAATTCACACCACACCCAACCCAGTTCTTACCCGCAATTCCTGCTCTTCATTTCACACTTGCTGCCGTACATTTTCTTGTCAGAACCACAAACAGCAACTCCGTCACTCTTGCAGTTGCTGGTGCAGTGCTTTGTGGCGGTGCAGTGGTGCAAGGCCACGGCAACCACCCTGGGGGGAAAGGAAGGAAGGGGTTAGAAGTTAAAAACTTGCCCCGTGTCATCATGTTTGCTAATGAATTAGGCTTTTAGCAGATTGTGAAAAAGCGGTGAGAAAAGTTGTTTTAGACGAGTTGGTTTCTTTGCTAGTAAATTCGCCCAGTGTCATCATAGTTGCTACTTGCTAGTAAACTAAAAGCAAGTAACTTTTTCTTAAGGCCCTGTTACACGGTGCAAGTAAACGTGCGAGTTGGCCTAGCCAGTTACTGTAGAGCAGTTACTCGCACAGTGTGACCGAATCAGTCGAGTAACTGTCATGGAGATTCAATGCTATGAACATAGAGATACTGGCATGCGAGTACAGTAGGACAGCTGCTGCCCACTGTCACGACAGTAACTCGCACCATGTAACAAGGCCTTTAGTATTGCAACAGATGGTTTTCACTCGCTGTCTAGTTGGCTTCTGGGCGAGTACGTTTCATCATCACCATCTCAATCTATGACTCACCAGCTAGAAAGAACGCCTTCTAACAGCTTGTAAACTAGCCTATTGGCATCGAGGCTTTACATGACCTCTTTTATTCATTGTTCTAAGTTAAATTTATTCGATATTACGAGTACAGTGCATCTACATGTCGCTGTACTCACTTCTGTCCACATGTTCTCTTCTTCATGTCACACTCAGTCTTGTACATGTTACCATCAGAACCACAGACTGGAAGTTGAGGAGCCAATTCATTGGTCTCTTGGCAGTCAGCAGTGCAGTCTTCGATGGTACTCATGTCGGGACAGATTCCGTAATGTGCTAACTGAACGTTCTTCCTGAAAGGGACAATAATTTGTAACTTTTTTCTTCTTATTAAAAATATCTAGTTTAAGAAATTATAGAGTATTTAGTAGACCAAATTTTTCAATGTAGAATCGTGACAAAATTCTAAAGTCCTACTAACTAACCATCATTAAGACTCTCATAGATGTTCAATTCCATTGCCCATTTTCATTGTCAATACGCTGAAATTGACAATGAAATTGACTGTGTATGGACGAAATTGATGGCTATCACAATTGTATTTAATTGTCAATAATATTGTGCAACCAGACTTGCGCAATACAATTGATCGTGTATGGGCGCCTAAAATAAGTAAGTTCTTCACTCACAGACAGCTAGCTCTGTGCAGGTGGCAGTAGTTGGTGTAAGTGATACTGTCAGTTCCACAGACAGGGTCAGGACTGTCGGGACACTTTATTTGAGTGCAGGAGGTAATCTTCTTGGTACACTTCTCTATCTTCACTGGGTAAACTCTGCCAGCACCTCCGAGACTGGAAAGTAAAGTTACTTGTTACCAGCCAAATATAGGACAGAGGTGAATAAAATTTGATGATGGCAACAATACAAACAGAAATAGTCTTATTCCATCAACATTTCCCTATTTATATTCTTCCAACATTCTACCAATATTCGTCTAATATTCTACTGATTACAATATTCTATCAATATTCGTCTAACATTCTACCAATACTCCTCCAGCATTCATGGATCTATGATTCAGAATTAGTTAGCAGAAGAATAGTTGATCCTAACAGTTTAAAATATAGTATTTTTTAAAACTTACCCGCAATTAAGTCTTTCGAGATCACATTCGTTGTCATAGACCATTCCGTTGGAGCCGCACACGGGATCGTATTCGATACCAACGCAAGTAAGGGGACAACTACGTCCACTGCGATATTGAGGACGACAGTGTACCATTGGAGTAGGGAAGATGTGCTTTCTGTCGGTAGAGAGATGTTTTTAACATTTTTGACATTTCAAAAATTAGGTTACTCAGTGAATGTGTTACTTGTCTTAGGTTTCTACTCACCCGCAGTTTTTAGTTTTCATCTGGCATTTGCTGCTGTAAATTCTACCGTCAGAGCCACACACTGGTTTGTAGGAGAAGGGACAGACAGAGTCGCACTCTTGGGTTGTCTTGCAGTGGATGTAATTTGTCTGAACAACAGACTGACTGAGTGGTGAAAAGAAAAACGAATGAGGCAACACTTCACTGTGAAGTTCATTTACATGGATTGACGGTTATGTACCATTTGACTGTATGAACTTGATATAAGTTCCTTTATATAAAAATAATTTCATAAAATCTTATAATTTATAGGTTATATTTATCATATATCTACATTAATGTTGATCTCGCAATAAATGCTTAATATGGCAGCGTACGGGAAAAGCATTTTGTCTTCAATTTTTTTTAAATGTTGCGCGAAATAGAAATCTTCGATGTAAATTTGTAATCGTATTCACGGATTAATTATAAGTGAAGGTGTTAATTAATTTCTAATTTCACAATGTCTGCAAATGATTTATACCCGCAAGTTCTGATTCTCATATCGCAGGTGGAGGCGTATGTGTTTCCATCTGAACCACAAATGGGTCCATCTTCATTGGTTCCTGCACAAGTCTTGGGGCAAGAGTTGGTCACATTGAGGGTCGAGATACATGGTCCGTAGTGGGACAGAGTGTTGCCAGATCTGAGGGAAAGTTGAATTATTAGCAACTGGTGAAGAAGATGAACCTTTCTTTCGAAGCTGATAAATAACAAACTATACGAATAACAAACTCTGCAATACTATAATCGAGTTTGCAAACTGACTGTTACAAACTTATAGGATTTAATTAGACTAAGGAAGTTTCAATCTTCATCAAAAACTAGAAACTAGAAGTTTATAAACGTTATGGCTTAATAATTACAGTGTTTGTGTAAAGGGAGATTTACATTGATTGAAAAAGAAATATTTTCAATTTTGGTTTTTGCAACACAACGAATACCAAAATTAAGCAGGAAAATTTCAATCTAATCATCTATATTGTCGTATAGGGTGAATATCCATCTTATTTTATCGTAAAATATATTTCAGATGATATCGTCAAGAAACAGCAATGAAAGACCCATAAGAACCTGATGTGTTTCAAATTTATGGTAAATGACGAATTAATTTCGATAATTTATCGATGTAGATAGATGATCTTTCTACCATCCATTGTTTCCGATTGAAAGTCGACGATAGGTGTACATAATTTTTCATTTGGGAATAGATGAGCTCAGAAATAGAATGAAAGATTAAAATTGTCGACTAAGAAATAAACGATGAGTGAAGACTGAATTACATAATTCACAGATGCCGTTGTTCAATGTTTTAGTTAAATTATTGTGTAACTAATAATATTAACCTAAACCATATAGCGTCCAGCTTGTCTATCTTGTTCATTAACATTTTGAATCACGTTCGCACATAATTACAACCAAAGAATCTCTTCTCACTGAAATGAACAATGGTATACAGACTTATTTGCCCCTGTTTTATTTAATTAGCCAATTTTCAACATTTTGTAAAACATAAATGAGTAGAGTTTGAAGAAGTACTACCTATCTATTTATTTCCCTTCACCCATTCAATTATAAAGACTGGATAAGTTTCCCTCGTGAGGAAATCATGTCATGTTCAAGGTATATCATTTTTCCATTGGAACAATTGATGAGAAAAAAATTAAACGTATATTGTCTAATTTTTCAAGTCCAGTTAAACCAATAAATAGTGATAAAACATTCTTACCCCGTATAAAATAACTAGGTATAACGATTTATAAATGTAAAATACTGTAATAAAAACAAAGAGTCGTCATATGAACATAATACTATACAGATATTTTTAAATCAAATGTACAAAGAAATTCATTCAGGGAAATCTTCTACATGAAAATAATGACTTTATTAATCATTCCATTTTCAAATACTACCTTTGACAGAGAAGAAATCACGACATTGGTGTGTCACAGACAATAAAAAGGAATCTGCACCTCGCTAGAAATGATAAATTCTATCTTGGAAAAGTGAGAGTCAATATTTGGTGTAATTTAGTTGTTAGAGGCACGAGTAAGAAAGATAACGTTTGCACTTTCTCTCATAGTTAGGTACCCCTTAAAATAACATGGACAGTGGAAAGGAAAACGTACTAGGCACTGTACCTACCTACCTAGTTTCTAGGCACTGTACGGTCTGTACCTAACTACCTAGTTTCTATGCACTGTACCTACCTACCTAGTTTCTAGGCACTGCAACTACACGCCTAGTTTCAAAGCACTGTACCTAACTGCCTACTTATCAGACACTGTACCATCCTACCTACTTACCAGATACTGTACCTACCTACATACCTACTTACCAGTCACTGTAATACCTACATACCTATTTACCAGTCACTGTACCTACCTAGTAGGGAAAGTTAAGTCACGCTTCGTTAGCCCCTCTATACCCCAAATCAAGATTTCGGGAAAAAGAAGGTTTACTTTATTTCCTTTCCAACCCATTGGATAATGATAGAATAAACATCATCAGTGCCTTAATTAGTTTCTTTTCTGTTATAAAAAAATATTTTTGAAAATCGTATGAAGGATTTCGAAAACTTTATAAATTCATTAGCAGAAAAAACGAAAATTTTAGTAGAAATTTAGAAGTTATATAATTCGATTGTTGTTAAGCAAAAATTTATTTACATAAATTGATCATTACTTTTTAAAGCACAGTTACTTTCTATATTCCGTACTTTTCTTATCCGCAATCAAGAAATATTCTCCCTCAATTAGCTACCATTGATAATTACATGAAGATATTATTTGAAAATCGTTGACAATTGTGTCTGGTCATCCATCAATTATACCAATATTCTTTAGACAGTGAAAAAGATAAAAACAATAAATGAGGAAAATGAAAAAGCGAATTTACCATATGGTTATCCCAAAACTAAAACACTTTAATATGTGAACCATGTTCTGGTAAAAAATAAGAAGCGCTACACGTCTTTCTATATCCTCAAAACAAACCAGTTGTTTGACCTAAAAAGGTGTCATTTTAACTCTAATCCAATTGTATGAGTCTACCATTGGTGTCATTTTGATAACAGTATCAAGAGTAAATGTAGGTATGGACACTGTATCACCTTTTGAAAACCAGCCGTAATTAATCATTGTGAATGAATATTAAAATGGAAACCTCATTTTTTTCGATAAACTGTTTATTTACCACAGAGCACACAATTATTATTATTACAAAATACTGAATATGTTACCAGGATTTCAATTTATAGAAATGAAGTTAAGACTATGTTGAATTTGCCATAGTTTTATATGTGAAATAGGTTAACACATAGTTAGCATTAAATAGAACTTACCTACATTCTTCGACAAGCAGAATACATCTGTTCAAATATGTTCTTCCATCTGATCCACATACGGGATCGTAATCTTTGGAGCATCTGTGATTACACGTGGACCCGCGGGACCTCCTGCACTTTGATGAATCCACTACGAATACACCTGTAATGTTGGGGGATGTACAATATACATTGTACACTGTCAAACGTTTCTACAAAAGTAGAACTCCTCAAGTATGAATGCGGACTCTTGATTAAAAGAATTACCCCGTATAGTGAACCAATTTTCTTAGATCTGCCATGAAGCTATCAGTTATAGAAAACTTCTTGCGATTTTATGGCAAACTGAAGAAAATTTGTTCACTAAACGAGGTAGTTGAAGACTTGCGACTTTACATTCACTAAAGAGGAGTCCACTAAAGAGTAGTTCATTTACTTTGATCTTGTCAACCACAAGAATAGAAAATCTCTTTGGAAAACTCCTCCATACGCAAATGTGACTTTATAAAGATATTACTGTTGATACAATATGTCTGAATTACTAGTTTTAATGATTAATTAAATTAATAAATGACCAGATCAATTACAATATATACTAATGGTATGATAGTGCAGACAATCACAGTGTTTGTGTTCGTATGATTTCTTTGATTGATGAGTTTTACAAAAAGATTGATAATACGGACGTGGCTTTAGAAAACAATGAAATCATTTATTCTTGCGCGTGATTGACACCATTAAGATGATATTGATGAACACATAAATAAAAAAAAGTTAAGTCTTAATTATTAAAAATCCACAATGGAATAGAACTTGATATGGTAAGGTACATAGATAGGTATAATATTTATAGAAATTATTTAGTTATATTACTCGTACAAATACACCGCAATTATTTATGGTGAAAATTTAAATCGAAAATGACCAAATGATATCTAGATATTTTAATAATGACTGGTTATGTATATTTTTGTATGTCAGTTAAGATTTTTTTGCAAGAATTATCTCTCTTAGATTACTGAGTTTTTATTCAATTTTCTAAATTCTGACATATATCTAAAATAAAATGAACATTCATTCTACTTAATTTTTAATTTTAATTTCCTCAAATTAGAGGACATTTTTTTGATTCACACAGTACCTTTTCCGCAGTTAATCCTCTTCAAGTCACAAACACTGTTGTAAATTACACCATCGCTACCGCAGACAGGCGCCATCTTGTTCTTGCAGTCCATGTCGCAGAGCTTTCGGCCACGAATGTAAGATATTTGGCCATGGCTGCACCCTGAGGAATATATTGAGATATTGAGTTAGGAATATAATGAGCAATTAATTTAGAATTATATTGAGTAATTGAGATGGGGTTCTAGATGAGAAGATAGTGAGAGATTTGGCCATGACTGCACCCTGAGGAATATATCGAGATATTGAGTTAGGATTGTAGATAAGAGGAGTGTAATAGATTTGGTCATGACTGCACCATGAGGAATATATTGAACAATTAAGTTAGAGTTGAGAAGATAGACGTGGTTATTTAGGTACAGTGTATCTGTGATAATTTTTGACAGCTTATTGATTTCACATTTTGAAAATGAAATCTAACTAGTTGTAAAGCTTGTAAATATTTTAAAATTGGTCTGGGGCCATGATGACATATTTTCTATGATTTTAAAATAAAAAATTAGAAAACTGTGATTTGAGAAATTAAGATCATGCGGAGACTCTTTTCTTCGATAGTACATTTGATGAGTCGCCATCATTTATGCAGACAGCACTAGTTCTACACACTATTTTTAATAACCGTATAATTTACTCTTCTTTTTCATAATGGACATAAAATAAAATACATGCTACTATGCATCATTTCGAATAACTTAAAAAAAGAACTAGCATGCTATATTGAAGATAAAAATCTAGAATCAAATATCCTACATAGATTTATTAGCCTCTGAAAGGATGATCAACCAGGCATAAAAAAAATAATCTCTTCTACCGTCATTAATCTTTTTCTCTACTATGTCATTCCAAGCGGTAATTATTATAGTAGGCTGAGTTTTTGATTGGTAATCAGCATTCTCTCCGTACGTGGAGTAATGTTGTTAAATGAGCCATAGATAGAACTGTCTTGGGGCAATGTTCAACCCCAGGCAAGAGAACTGTTCAGGCGGACACCAGGACAGAAAAATACGGAAGTAATTCAAATTCATATGACGACAGAAGAAGTAATTTCGGCATGACTACGCAAATTTGCATAGATCTTATGACGTTTGATTTATAATCCAATCGAATACTCGCATTTGTTTAGCTTTTACGATGTTTTTTTAGAAAAAGAAACTTCACAGAAAGGAAGATGTTTGCCAGTACATGTATTTGATATAAGGGAATGAGATTACTTTTCTCTAGCTTGTTCAGATATTTGAAGACTGAGAGTCCATATGGCGGACAAAAACCGCCCATTAAACCATTAAAGGGCAGTCAAGGAAGTCATCATCATAGTTCATAACTCAGTAGTTAACGTCTTTTTTTGAGAGAGAGAGAGGAATGATTTGTGTCTCTGAACAATCAAGATCTCGAAATACCGCTATTTTAATAACCTCAATCTAATATAGTATGATAGTAATGGGAACAAAATGATAAATGAGTAAATTAAATGAAAAATAACAGTATAAAAGTTATCACAACATTTTATAATTAAAGGACATATCCGATTTAACAGAGTAATTTTTTATTGCTTATTTAAATGTTTGGTAAGGTTTGTGTTTCGTTTTATATAGTAGAATCACTAAAAACTATTCTGATTTTTTTCTGTAAGTCACCCAAAGTTTATAATTCCATTGATCAATTTGGCGAATCACAATAGTGATTAAAGATGACGTTAAAGGCCGTACACACCCAGGTATTTTTAAGTCTTTCCACTAGACTTTTTGCTATGTTCATCCTACTTTTTCCACGGGACTTTTAATTGGTACCTGCATCCATGATACCTGCAGGTATCATGGAGGATACCAACTAAAATAAAATGATTATTATATAGTTTTTTATATGATTCAAAAGTCTCGTGGAAAAATTTGGAAGAGCATAGCAAAAAATCTTGTGGAAAGATTTAAAAAAACCTGCGTGTGTACGGCCCTCAAGAATGAAGTCTTCATCAACTGCAAGATGGCCTGAGATCGTGAGGTGTGTGGCCAAATTATTTGCAGACGATACCTTTGCCTCGGAGCTGCGTACTGGCGGCTCAATTTCAAGTTAAACCCCATCAAAAAAAGATGAGAGCGAATGCAGGAAGACATCAGCAAGACCACCCCGCCTGGTTAATTTTTACCATGAGCAACAACTCCATTTGTGCTCTTGAAGCCAATCTAACTGTTGTTTAATTAACGAAAGTTGGTAGAAGAAGAGTCTGTTATTAAGTAGAAAACAACAGTGATTTTTATTTTTTTACCAGAAGAACATAGTCTCGGTGGAGTGCAAAAAAAATCCTGTAGAACATTCATAGAAAGTCATAACACAATGATTGATGTTCTCTCGATTTCGAACATACATTAGGGAGGTTAATTTGGATCTTTTTTATGGTTGTACACACACGACATCCAATGTTAATGAAAGTACTAATAATGGCTTCTTTACTATGATTATATATGGCACTCTGTAGCAAAAAAGTAAAATGTGATTTGGAATCTAAATTATATAACATTTTGTTAAGTTCAATGACATTAAGAATTCGTAGAATTTATTAAAATATTAGTATGAATTATAGAATAAATGTAAAAAAATCAGTTCAATTGGTTTCAGTACCGTTATTGAACATGTCATAAAATTAAAAAAAAATGAGAACAATTTTCTTAACACCTTCAATTCAGATACAAGCTTTTTTAGAATATTTGTGTAAAGATTTACTCTGTTGTGTTTGAGTTATGGGTTCGATTACCAATATATATATTTGGAAGTATAAATAATCTTTCATGTTGTCACTTGTTATTTTCAGTAACGTCATATTTAAAAATTGTAAATCTATACAATTATATTATTAATAACCTTTTTAAATGTCAGGCTCGAAAACTTTTTTAAGTTTAAAAGTTTTTTTAATCAATAAATGCTTTTGATAAACTACCATATTTTTTACGACAACCAATGTCAAATAATGTTTTTTATTAATATTTAGATTACTGTTTTAACCAATATGATGAAATATAGAGACCGGTAACTCAGGTAGGATTTTAAAATGTTTCTTATACATTATTTTTTATATTATTATATAGGTTCTATAACTTTTAGACTTTTTAGAATCAACTGTAAATATATTGATTTTAAAATTCGTTTTAATGATCAATAAATTTTTACATAAGATATATTAATGTTTATAATAGTTTCACAATATATAAAAATTAGAAATGATCATAAACACTCAGTGCAGCATTTTTAATTTAAACTAATGACAGATTAAAAAATTATTTAGTTATTGAAATTAATGAGCGAATTATTTCAGATACAATAGAAAAAAAATCTGCTTAGTAAGTTAAATAAATGGTCCAAACCTAAATAATAACACAAATGTGAACAGCTGCTGGATATTCAAAGTGTCCTGTGGTTGAAAAAAGGATGCAAAGGTTCATTAATTTCGATTAAGTAAATAGTGAGTCAAAATGAAAAAGTCATTAAGGCTTGTGACCACCGAACGTACCTACCGGGTATAGTTAGCTATTTCTTGTTCGGTAAAGGGAAAATAGAAAGCGATTTGAATTACCGGGCAGTGAGGATAAGTTTCGAGTTACCAAACAGTTCCACAGTTTCGATCATATGAGAAAACTTATATAAATAATTATGTATCCTTATATGATGGAAAATTTTGACCCACTCGAAAACTCGGAATTAACCCTACTCTAGTCCGGTAATTGACGTAGTTGTAAATAGCAGTTTACCGGGCATGCAGTTACCCAATTACCCGGTATTGTTTTTGTTTGTGTGTACGGTAAGAGCGTGTAGCTCTGTTACCGGGAGTTGTTGTGGTTACCGGGAGGTGGTTGCCTGAACATCATGTACGGTTATCTAGATTGGATTGAGGTAGAGAAAAGTGCTGAGTCACGCTGGCGAAACAGAGGCCGGCATGCGCTATAGAGGCTTTAGAGTGTTGCCAAAACATGTACCTGAGAGCTGTGATTAAACATATCCTAACAGTTAAGTGTGAATTAATCAATTTAACGTAAAAGAACATTTTATATTCAAAGAGAAACAGAATATAATTGTACAAGATGTTGACAATTTTAAAGAAAAATAATTTAGAAATAAAATGATAGTTTTAACGTCTGCTTCGGAATAAAGGAGTTGGAATTAATAATTTTAACAGATGATCAATGACAATATTCATCAAAAATATACACGTGTCATTCAACTAATATCTATGAAATTTAATAAAGAAATTACCGATTTTTAGAATCCAATTTAACAGAGATTTTTAGAAATTATTCATGCTGTATTATGAATACGAAATTAATGTGAATAAAATGAATAGATTACAACTTGAGAGTTAGAATAGAAAGAAGTATCCATCAATTATTTTTATTCAACCATCAACTTTATGACTAGTGTATTTTCCCGTTAAAAATAACGAGTCTTCTATATTAAATTCATTACTTGTTATTAGGTTCTTTGAGTTAACTCAATTAAAGTATATTTTTCTGCATAAACTGGTACTTTATTAGTTTTCACCTTCGCAGAATGCGGGATGGTTATATTATTGACGGCATTTATTTATTTATCATCTTGTTGTTCGCATAACGGAAAAAGTATTCAACTAAATTGCCTGAAATTTGGTGAAACGTTTGGTTAATGTTCAGTGACCTGCTGGTAGAATTTGGGGATCAAGGTCAAGGCCATTGGTCACTCAATAACTCAAAAAGTATTCAACCAAATCGTCAGAAATTTGATGGGACGATTGGACAATGTCCAGGAACCATCTGGAAGAATTTTGGGAGCTATCCGGTCAAAGGTCAAGGTCATTTATAACTCAATAACTCAAAAAGTATTGAACCATATTGCATGAAACTTGGTGGGATGATTGGTCACTATCCAGTCACCAGTTTATTAGATTTTGGTAGCAATTGGTTAAGCGGCGGCGAAGGCATGCGCTCTACCGAGTGCACGTAATCTAGTTTTATAAATAAAATACCTACAAAAATTGAATAAAAACAATTGAATTTTCTAATAAATATTCCGTACGGTGATTCAAAAAAGTTTTCGTTTAAAAACGTCTAAGTTTTTTCTAACTGATTCATGTTGGTTAAAAAAACAATACTAGTAAAATTTCAGGTACAAATTCAAAAAACAGACGTGTCGCCAGAGAGTTGAAATTTCCATATTTTTCCAAAAATGTTGATTTTTTGGTTCAAAAATATATTTCTTTTATGCTGGAAGTTAATACACATTAATAGAGAATACTGATGAAATACATTATTTTACCTAATTATCTAGGTGTATATGATATGTATAGTACCTACGGCAGCCACATGGGATAGTGGATAGTTTCAATATTTGGATGTGGAGCTGATCAACTTCTTAAGAGTTATAAAGTAAATTTGATGTTTTAATATTATGAAGTAATTGGTATGCTAGACCTACAGTGGAAACTTCCACTAAAATGATTTACTTAACATTTCATCTATCTTATGGATTTTATGAAAATCTTGAAATATTCAACTCTCGGGCGACACGTCGGTTTGGGCAATTTTGACTTGAAACTTTACCAGTATTGTTTTTTAACCAACATGAATCAGTTAATAAAAAACTTCGAAGTTTTTAAATCAAAAACTTTTTTTTCAAATCACCCTAATATTCCCGTGCGTATCATAGTTACATTAATCATGTTTAATGCCCATCGTGTAAAAGCGAACACCAACTAAATAAATAAACACACAACGGAAATTATCAATATAGAATATAGATTGTAGTGTTTATATAAGATCATTTATACACATTATAAAGTTTGTCACATAATAAAATAAGGAAACTATATTATCGTATTTGTAACAGGATAAACTTACTCTATTTTCCATTCAAAATTGATTACAATCAACTAATATAAGTAAATTAATCCAGATTAAAATAATTGCAGGATGACAATCATCAACTCTGATAAAATTGATAACCCGTAATAAAATAACCTAGTTACTTTGAACTGATTGGTCTGTGTTGATGAAAAATATATTAAACAATGTGAGAAAGATTATATATAGTCAGTCACTTGTAAAGGAACCCTTCCTCTTTCTATCAATTGTTTTTAAACATTGAATAAATAGACCAGTTTAAAGGTTATCAGCTAGAAAGCTAGGCAGCAAATGTCAATGCTCTCAGTGATTTAACTAGGGACACTCTATCTAATTGTCTGTGAACTCAGAAGCGTTCTAAAGATCACTGCGATGTTTGGTGCTTTTCGTACAGGCAGTGATGACGCAGCAATTCTAGCCCTGTCATTGGTCGAGAGACCTGAGTCATGATGCGTGGTGTCTGGTACCTCCTTCTGATTGGACCGTGTCATACGCGACAGGTAATTTTCTTAAAATGAGTAGCCCGTAGAGTGAGTGTATCTTACTTTAACTAAAGTGAGATAGTGATTGCACATCTTCTAGTCTCCTAATTACCGGACGATGATTTTTGCAGGGTACACACTGTAGTTTGTTTATCACCGAGCGGTGATTGGTTGTTATGGTGATTGGTTGCAATGGTGATTGGTAGTTATGGTGATTGGTTGTTATGGTGACTGGTTGTTATGGTGACTGGTAGCAATGGTGATTGGTAGCAATGGTGAATGGTAGTTATGGTGACTGGTAGCAATGGTGATTGGTAGTTATGGTGATTGGTAGCAATGGTGATTGGTAGTTATAGTGATTGGTAGCAATGGTGACTGGTAGTTATGGTGATTGGTAGTTATGGTGATTGGTAGTACTGTAGATTGGTAGCAATGGTGATTGGTAGCAATGGTGATTGGTAGTTATGGTGATAGGTAGCAATGTAGATTGGTAGCAATGCTATTTGGTAACAATGGTGATTGGTAGCATTGGTGATTAGTAGCTATGGAGAGTGGTAGTTTATAGCAATGGTGATTGGTAGCAATGGTACACCCTTTAGCTTGTTCATTACCAGGCGGTGATTGGTGCGGTAATACTCCCTCGAGTCTAGTACGTTAATTACCGGGCAGTTATTGCCTTACATCAGACTATAAAGTTCCTAACTGTACTGCAAGGTTACTGTCCTATCAAAACAGCAAACCGTTTAACTGAAGGTAAAGGAGATCACTTGTGTATTATTAATTGATGGAAGGAAGAATCTAAATTTGAAATTGAATATAGTTTTTTAGTGAATTTATTTTTATTTTTTATTGAGAATTAATTAATTAGGATTAGTTGTTAGAATTTTATCGTCCAATATATTTCATTTTAGATTATTTTCTGCCGCAAGTAATATAAAACAGTCAATATTATAATGTGGATAACTATTTGGCATTGAAATCACTGAGTATTTTCTTGTTTCTTTATATTTATACTCATAAAAGTTATAAAGTTTGTAACACAACTATGAGTTTAATCAACTTGATTTTTTCATGATGGAAGTAAAAAAATTATTTTTAAAATTAATTAATTAAATTATAATTCAAGTTAATCAAGATATGGTTGTATGTTTTGTATTTCAATAAGGAAAAATGTCATACAGTACAATTCCCCTAAAATGAACTCCTGTATAGTGAACCATCCTGATTAATAGAGTCCTGAGTAATGAACTTGCCTAGCTGTGTAGTGAACATATTTAGTTGGATATCAGTTTTCTAAGCATTTCTATATAGTGAACTAACTGCAATTCATTATAGAGGAGTTCCAACCAGTACAACTCCTCTACAATGAAGTCCTGTATGATGAACCATCCCGACTTTTACAGTTCTGATAAATGAAATACTCTGTATAATGAAAGAATTCTACTGTATCTATTAAATACTTCCAGATAGTAAGATACTCTAAATCTTGAACAAGCGACAACTACCTAATCACTTTTCAATAAGAAAGTACTTAGTAAATACCTGCAGAGAAAGCCATTCCACTGCGAGTGATAACATCACATTAATCGTCTCCTTATCATTTTACGAGAATGCCATCTTGGTACGTACGTGACAACTTTCCATGCCTTCTGTAAAAGTCTTTGTGCCGAATGATTCAGACGAGTAGGCAGGCATTGTTAGTCACTTAGAAAGTGACAGGCTTAATGAGACGGAAAAACAGAAAAACGTCAACCACTTTTCAGTGGACACAGAAACTCGGAGGATGTTGCAAATGGCTACCTTTTAAAATGTAGTCAACTATCCACAGTCACGGAAATTGCGAGTTAAAAACCTAGATTATCCCAATTCTACACAGTTTTGAACCTATGACTCATATAGACTAATGAGTCAGAGGCTTACTGACTTAACTTCAGTATTTTATTATAATTCTCAGCAGGAAATAGATGCATTTAAATAACGCTACTCATTTCTGTTCTCTGTGAGAAGGTGTTGATTATGGCTGTCAGAATTAATGTGAGCTTCCGTTGAGTGATGATGACTGAGGTCTGAACTGCTAACACCGTCTGACACAGTTTCAGAGGTATAACCTGAGAAAACTTTAATGGATAACCCAGAAAAAATAGGAATGATGCTTGCACTTTCTTTTCTTGTCTGCGTAAAGAATTGGCTAATGGAATCGAGAAGAAATCCTCTGTGTGACCATTAAGCCCCAACTATTAGTTACAAAGGGGATTCATTGCCTCTCCCGATTGGAAATTTTGAGACTTCAAATGGGATGGTGATATTTAACTGTTTGAAATTGAAAAATATTTAGTAAAAAAAATCAGGATTTTTTTTAAATAAAACTAAATTAAATAACTATGATTTCTTTACTACAATATTACAACTTAATTTTCGAATAAAATATAAACTTCAGATTTTGCATGACGGTATACATACATATGTCTTAAATAGAGTAAGTATCTTTACAGTCATTTCGTAAATAATTAATGGATATGTTTTAAATGATATAACTATTAATGTGGTTAAGGAAGATGCTATTTAATTTTAACCAAAGGAAACACTAACATCCAAACAATTCAAGGACGCAGTAAATAAACACAATATGTTATGATAACACATATCAATTTAATCTATTTACACAGTAGCAGTCTAATTCTTATTTTGCACGGAGTAGCTTTTATGCAGTCATTAGCTAAGGTTGAAATATTAAAACCGATTACAGGGATCAACGATTACTGTAATTTTGTTATATTTTATTAATTAACAAATGTAACAAATGAGTTTAAATAAGATGTTTAAAATTTTCTAAAATTTTCTAATTTACTAAAATTTTCTTTCTCCTTTCTAAATGATTATTTGATCACACTTGACAAGTACAGAAAATATTAATAGGTTACTTTACCTTTTTAATCTGAAAGATCATTTTGTTTTACTCTGAAACTATATGTACCTATATGAACAAATTAACACCGAATAAATTAATTTTTGAATAGACAAGAAATAAATTTATAGCTCTTATATAATAAATTTATCATTTCATTAATTAAATAACTGATAAAACGGTTTGTAAGCTAAATATAGCTTAATTGGTGATGATTTGGACTCCATTATAGCATTAAGAGAGGTAAATGCCTCCATGAACAAAACTGGATGGTGACAGTGCTCATGGATGCAGAAAAGTTACTATACGTGAATACAGTAAAGATTTGAAATGATATAAAAGTTTTATGTAAATTGTAGGTTATTATTGATCGAAGTCTCAATTCATAATATTGAAATGAAAAAAACATTAAATAATTATAATTAAACTTATATTTTAATTGGATAGCAATAATAATAATCATTATAATTTGTCTTACGTTATGGTCGAAAATGTGGAACAGTCCGATAACTAAGAACTTACCTTTAAATATAATTTATTCAGTTCAATGGAAATAAAAATTGTTTAAACAAAAAAATTAATAAGAAATTAAGAAATAGCAGCTATTCATCTTGTCTTGAGAGATGGCAGTTCTTTATACTTGATAAAAATAGTACATTTATTGTGGATAGTATTAAACGGGATAGTTATTTAGCTTTCTAAATAATTATTTAAAGATATAAATTTCCAATGATAATGTTTTCGCTTTTGTCCATCTCATGTAAAAGTTATTAGATAAAATACAGTTCGATGTAACTTTCTTCGGCCTGAAATGCAGCAGATTTCCAGATAAGATTAAAATAAAGCTATGGTAGCCTGCAGATCTTAAAAGACTAGATGTGAAAGATAAAAACTCAGATGGGAAATATTAGAAACCTGTAGGTGACACTTAGCAAAGATTTAGAGGATAGCAAACTAAGAATTGTCTCTTAATAGTCCATCAAAGTATGACGCTTCAGGCAACTAGGGAATTTTAAGAGATTTTATACCTCTGAATATTTAGAGATGCGCTATCTATATGGAATTGAAGCCAGGGCTAAATTCTAGATATGCACTGATACTGTGTTCATGGTCGATACCAGATACCGATACACTAATTTATCTCAAAAGAATTGGAAAAGTATCTGGAATCAGCCGATACCTGATACACTATACAGAAAATAGACGTTATCAACTGTAACAGATATATCAGTAGGTATCTGATAATATCGTTAAAGGTTTCACAGTCAATCGATGGGAATAAAATGATATAATATTAACCGGCTATTAGAAAGGAGTTAGCTTTCTATTTTCTATATGATACCTTAAAGCAATTTCACGTCTAACGGATCGATTCGATAATCCCCACCACAAACCAGTGAAATAAGTGGGTAGTATACCCGTGCAACCGCAGTGGTTGATTGATATAACCCAGTGCAGGAGGATAACCACAGGTTATGGTTGATAACCTCCAGTTTACGCCCCCAGGCACTGCCCAGTTTTCATTTAAATTCCTCTCCCCCGGGGGTGTATCGTGATCAAAACAGTTATTGCTTTCTTCAAAAGTTCACCAACTTGGCGATGATGCAACTTTTTTTGAACAGAGTTCATGAGATGGTATTTGAATTGAAGAAATAAAATACCTAATTGAAAAGAGATGAAAAACGTTACACCTCAATGAATGGCTGGAAATGTATGAAACTAAATTATATTTTATTGTTACCAGGACGTTTAACATCTTTTTTTAACCATTCTTGACCCTATCACTGACGTCAAACTAAAATAAATACAAAAGACCTAGAAGAAGCAGTCCTACAACCAATTAGGTAGAGGATTTCAAATGGTTCTGCAACTTCAGTGGACAGTTTAGCTAAATAGTACAAATGTTATTTCTTCTATTAAAATGAACTAGGTACCAGTGAGTAAGCAATTAAAATGGAGTAACTAGGCTATGACTGAACTAGGTAGGTATGTGCATATGGCCTGCTTTCCAACACTATGCAACTAGTTCACTTTTAATGTTAAATACATGTCTGCGGTTTGAACAGAAATAACTGTCTCAATTAACACTAACTATATCGCGTTTGTATCAATATTTCATTCCATATCCATTATTTTGATTTATATAAATATATCAGCTAAAGCGACTTGCAATGCACACTACTGAGTACATTCAGAAGTGTAGGAAATTAAAGACGAATGAAATAAGTGTAAGATTATAACAGAAAATAAAACAGAATGCTTTTGCGTCACATACGAAACTTCTCAGACACGATTAGAGAAGGGTTAGTTCTGAGTTATCGAACAGTTTCACATTCAGCAACTCGTTATTTTAATAAGTATGATACCTGCAGGTATCATGGGCACCAATTAAAATAACGAGTTAAAATGTTAACTTATCTATCTTTTTGTTAGATGATCTAAAATGTGGAACAGTCCAATAACTCAGAACTAACCATATACCTATTATAAGGAGATACTTCTTTCACGTCGTAAGTTATTTTGTTTTCATTGTACAAATCAAAGGTGCAAGTTTACTTATTCGAATGTTAGTAGCTAATTGCTGTCAATAAAGAAATACTAGTCTCCTTTCCTTAAAAACATCAATTTAGTATATGTTCAAAGACTGATTCTGATCCAATGACCCCATTAATCACTTCAACAGAAATTAAATACAAGGTACTAAAAGAAGATGTCAGAAAAGAAAGTAGCTCCATGAACAAAGTCACCTACCACCAGTCGATGGTAATGCTCATGAATGCAGAAGAGCTACTCCGTGAGTGCAGTCATTTACCAAATGTGATGAAAAAGGACACAAGAACTGGTGACTGCATTCACAGATGAAAGAGGAAAATGTTATTCTTCTCTTCCATCCACTACCAATAGGTTCCGGATAAAACAAGTAGGGGTCATCCTCCAAAATAAAAAGATATTAGTCTAGACAGAACAAATGAGAGTCGCATTCCAAATTACCATTAAAATTACTATCTATAAAGTATATGTCAACTCTCGCCAGTTAAAATATTTGTTAGATTATACGTTACGATAATAAACGAACAATATTAGATGATATAGTCTGCAAAGAAAGAATTAACAGTAGCTCCATAACCGAGAACACTTGCCACGCAATATGAACGGACAAACAGACTCATTCACTAACGGTTAGGTAACCTGTATGTGGAAATTATTTGAGAGATGGTGCCTATTATTATATCGCAATCTGTCAAAAGAGAGAAAGTCATTGAAGTTATAAAGGAGGATTTTAAGCGATCAGTTACTCTATCTTTAGTATGGTGCGGTTTAACCAAAAAAATGAAGAGCGTTCGCGATGTCCGGTGATTTAACTGTCAGTCACTCTGACACGAAATGAGACACAGTGTGAACGACACGTGAAGAAATGAGGCACATGTGAACGATACGAGAAGAAATAAGGCACAGTGTGAACGATACAAGAAGAAATGAGGCTCAATGTGAACCATACAAGAAGAAATGAGACTCAGTGTGAACAATACGAGAAGAAATGAGGCACAGTGTGAACAATATGAGAAGAAATAAGGCACAGTGTGAACGATACAAGAAGAAATGAGACTCAGTGTGAACGATACGAGAAGAAATGAGACTCAGTGTGAACGATACGAGAAGAAATGAGACTCAGTGTGAACGATACGAGAAGAAATGAGACTCACTGTGAACCATACAAGAAGAAATGAGACTCAGTGTGAACGATACGAGAAGAAATGAGACTCACTGTGAACCATACAAGAAGAAATGAGACTCAGTGTGAACGATACGAGAAGAAATGAGGCACAGTGTGAACAATATGAGAAGAAATAAGGCACAGTGTGAACGATACAAGAAGAAATGAGACTCAGTGTGAACGATACAAGAAGAAATGAGACTCAGTGTGAACGATATGAAAAGAAATAAGGCACAGTGTGAACGATACGAGAAGAAATGAGGCACAGTGTGAACAATATGAGAAGAAATAAGGCACAATGTGAACGATACAAGAAGAAATGAGACTCAGTGTGAACGATACAAGAAGAAATGAGGCACACTGTGAACAATATGAAAAGAAATAAGGCACAGTGTGAACGATACGAGAAGAAATGAGGCACAGTGAGAACAATATGAGAAGAAATAAGGCACAGTGTGAACGATACAAGAAGAAATAAGACTCAGTGAGAACGATACGAGAAGAAATGAGGCACAGTGTGAACAATATGAAAAGAAATAAGGCACAGTGTGAACGATACGAGAAGAAATGAGGCACCGTGTGAACAATATGAGAAGAAATAAGGCACAGTGTGAACGATATGAAAAGAAATAAGGCACAGTGTGAACGATACGAGAAGAAATGAGGCACCGTGTGAACAATATGAGAAGAAATAAGGCACAGTGTGAACGATACAAGAAGAAATGAGACTCAGTGTGAACAATACGAGAATAAATGAGGCACAGTATGAACGATACGAGAAGATATAAGGCCCGGTGAGAACGAGAATTAATGACCAAACTATTTGATAATATATTATTACATTCAGATACATAAGAGACACAATTAAGCACAAGTGGCTGAACTCACGGGTGGAAGAGGAAAATGAGGAGGTAGTAGTAAATGAAGCATACGAGTCTACTTAACATAAGATCCAAGATTTCGAAGTGGAATATAGCAATAACATTCTTTAATTGCAAGTATAGAAAATAGATAAAGATTAAGTTTTCTTACGAATTAAATTTTCAAATTAAATACAACCATTCATTATTAAACTAATTGAAATGAAATAAATATATAATCAGAATGAATGAAATTGATTTCAGTATAATTAATGCAATCAAATACATCAAAATTTAAGCAAAATTATAATAAATCATGAATGAAAAATAGTGAAAAAGTTGGATTAAAACCAATGGATATTCAAAAAATAATTAAGAAATAAGTTAAGACGGAAAAGGGCGACGGACTAATTATTTCAAGATAATTTCCCCAAAAACATGAAATTAGCAGTAAAAATTCTCCATCAATCAAGTAGCCAGGCGATCAATCGGGCGGTGACAAATGAGGCTTTATTGCCGTAACGAAATGGGGAGAAAAAATCCTTTGCGCAAATGAGACCGACACAAAAATAACAAGAAACGGAAATGAGAATGTTAGATTGCTTTAAAGAACTGCATGGGTTATCATTTAAAAAGCAAGGGATATAATTTTAGAAACTGCATGGAATATATACAATTATAAACTATATTGAGTTTAAATAAAGAACTGCATCGGATATCGTTTAAAAATAATGGGATATCATTTTAGAAAGACAGGAATGTAATTTAAAAAACTGCATGGAATATAATAAAATGAAATGCATTGTTTATAATTATAAACTATATATCGGATCAATATTATTCTGATGATTTGATTTAAATTCTAAAAATAGTATAATCAATTCAATTAATGTTTTACTGAATAGAGGCTCTATAAACAACTGATTAATCAAAATTATTAGATGAAAAAATAAAAATACCATCAGTAATGCTTAACGATACGAATAATTTAATTGTAAAACACAATCTAGTGACGCCATCTACCGACTAATTTCAGAAAGAATGTTCTTCTACATCCCCACTATAAATTTTGCAATGGGTTGTTTGTTTGTGACTAATAACTGTTCGTGAACAGGAGTATTTGTTCGTAACTGTACTTTGATTGCCCCTAGCCCAAAGCTGCAGGGAGAGAGTCATATCCTCTGCAGTGACTTAAGCTTCAACTACCAAACCAGTGCAAAAACGAACACATTTGACCGTATCTGCAGATGATAGACCTAAATATTAGGGTAGCTAGCTGCAAGTACTTTCGTCAGAAAACTTCATGGAACTTTCCATGCATGGCTGAGTTTATTTATTTGACTGGTAAGAATTGTTTCGATGAAATTCATAACAATAAAAAGGTTTCTTTTTCACAGTGAGCCTAGGCATGGTTGTGATGATTGAAAATGGTTAATTATCAGGGATTCAAAAATATCGCAAAATGCACCTTTGAAAACTATTAATATTGTATTTTATTGTATACCGCAATATTAAATCATTTCATGTATACTGGGATTCAAATGGACTAATTATATTGTATTTGTGTTTTTTATTCTATACCAAGAAGCGAGCAATATTAAATCATTTTAAGTATATAATCTAATTTAGAGAGACTAGATATAATCTTCAGTCTGTCTGCACCCTAATATAACTGTACCAGGAAAGAGTATCCTGCTCCCTAGCCAAAAAAAACTAATTTGAGATTACTGGACCACTAAGAGTTTCCCAAAACCAGTTCAGCTTCAGCAGCATTGGGGTGCGAGAAAATACAATTACCAGGAGAAATTAAGGGTGAAATATTCCTCTAGAGCTCCTTTGGTCTTTCCACTTCAGTTTGTTGAACTTTGAACTCATGGCTACTTTGTCTAAGGAATAATAATCATTTTACATGTCTGATAACCAATTAAAACCCAAATGGATAAAATGGTAGCGGATGTTGGAAGTATTTGTACCGATACCGAAGGCAGTAATAATATTGCGAGATGACAGGTGTAAGGTAACAATTGAAGGCACTAACATTTGATAAGAAGAATGTTAGTCATTTCCTGGTCATCAACTGGTTTGTTAGCACCAATCTTGCAGAGTAAATATTGTGATAAACTATTTATGTGTATGGTAAGGTCTTTATTACCGGGCTAGAGTGTCATCTCTCCAGTTAATTGTTTTCTCTCCAGTTTACTGTTTTCTCTCCAGTTTATTGTTTTCTCTCCAGTTTATTGTTTTCTCTCCAGTTTACTGTTTTCTCTCCAGTTTATTGTTTTCTCTCCCGTTTACTGTTGTCTCTCCAGTCTACTGTTTTCTCTCCAGTTTACTCTTTTTTCTCCAGTTTACTGTTTTCTCTCCCGTTTATTGTTTCTGTGTAAGTGTTCTGCCTTCAGGTTGATTGAGTCTGTTCCTCAGAGCGTAACGCACTGTAGTTCAAACAGAGGGACAAAGTTATCGCGATCGTCGACCTCTTCCGCAAGAAAAAATTAGGCAGAGATGTGACTGGGAAGCTGAGTGGAGAACGTGAGCAAATGGAGAGAACAGATAAAGGAGTGGATAGAGGAAACTGATGATAAAAAGAGGTAACTAATATAGAGGTTGGTAATGAAAAGATCGGTAACTTAAAGTCAACTTAATGAAGATTGATGAGCGTTAAATGAAAATAATATAATAAATGCAAACGGTTAATGAGAAAATAATGAAGAAAAGGATAGAGAAATGAAGATGTAACTTTGAAAAAAGGCAAATGAAAAATAAAAACAGATGATGAAATAAAAAATCAAGAATAATCACATAATATATGCGAATTGATTAGTTTGAAATATTCCAAAGGAGTCAGGGAAATAGAAACTGAAATGGAAGAGTTGAATACAAAGCTACGTATCTATATATTAAAATGATCATAGCAAACTATTAAGCAATTTCATTCAAAGCTCCGTTTTAAAGAACAAGTCCACAAGTTAAAGACACAAAAATATGAAAAGAAAATCAATTATTCACCAATTTTTTTTAATTTGGTTTATTTATATTGACTGAGAAAAATCTGAAAGAATTCAATTTCCCGATATTGTAGTTCGATAAAGTTGCATGGTTTGTAGTTGGCATAAGAGTTGCATCATCAGATCATGTCATCAGCGTGATGCTGATACGCTTACGCTGATTGATTTCACGCTATCGATCAGTCACGTACGCTAGGCGATAGCGATCGTCAAAAGAAAACACTGAGACTAAACCAGCGCTAAAATCTAATTAGCGGATATTCAGAGGCTGTAGTTAAAGGGCCAGTCAACACAAACACTGCTATACCTTTTCTTGCCAAGTTTCTAACAAATCATCAACTGATGGGAATGAATAACTTAATAATATAGGTTGATAATTGAAGTGCATATTTATATTACATATGAGTAAATTGAATAGAAAAGGCATTATAAATATTTTAGATGATACCTAATTTTCAACAACAAAAAATTGGAGAACATTTTCTGAAAAAAATATTCGGATAAGGGTAGGTATATATATAAATATATAAGCTATATATACCCTTATATCAATCTACATTTTATCAACCACAAGAATTAAAACAAAAAAATTAGAATAAATCGTCGGTTAATTAAACTCGTCAAGGATACCCCGAGTGATTAATTAAAATATAGGAATAAAAGCGAAGATAAAATTAATCAATTAATATTTAATTATAAATGAGGAATTCAATTAACATCGATCGGTTTAACGTGAAAACTATTTATTTTTCTTTGCTTTGGATAATGCTTTTTTTTAGAGGTTTTGATGATTGAAACTCTATATTTTTTTCATAAAGAGCAATTCACCGAGTAATGTTTACGTAGCACGCTAGGTGGCGCTAGTGGAGACTAGAATTGTAGTGCTAGATTACCTACCAGCTGTTCACGGTGCACTAACCACGGAGTTTCTCTAGTTTACTCTGTTTATTTTAAGGCATTTAAACCTCTTATACACTTTACTCGGCAAAAACGAGCTGGTAAAAAGTCCGAAATTTAATAATTAGAAAATGCCGTTCTAATTTCTAAACCAGATAATAAATTCAATTCGAGATGAACACTTTGTTGGCAGGTTAATTGTTAGTTATACTAGAGAATATAGAGAGCACATAAGGCAAATTCTATACAAACAGATTAAACGCCGCGTTTTCACCGCCCACTTTACAGCTCTTCAATTAATCACGGTTAAATGAATGGAAAACAAATAGGCAGTCTATGTATACTAGCGTTTTTACCGCCTTCCATTCATTTAACCATTGGTTGAAGAGGCGTTACTGTTCGGTAAAAACGCGTCGTTTTATCTGCTAGTAAAGAATGGGCCTAAGTCTGTATATTTTAACAGCTGATGTCTAACACGTTATTATTAGTTCAAAGAGTAGAGTATAGTTAATGGCATCATTATACCACATTACGCCAACAAAAGACATCCTGTACCTAGTAATTCGTAGTCACACTTGAACAGCTACTCTAAAGTCAATGTTATCATCATTTTAAACCATTACTTATAGTATAGGGTTGTGACAGTATGCTTTTAAAATCATAGATCTTAAGAATATCATAGACGAAATAAAATGGTATCGAATACTATATACCGCTGGTTTAGAACGATTCAATATTTTTTAATTCTCTTCGTCTGTGATATTTTTAGGATCTATAATTTCAAAAGCACGTTGTCACAACCCAATCTTATATTAATGAATGGATAAAATAACTAAGAAATAACGACGAAGAACTCATTAGAATTTAGTTCGCAACTGAAGGGAGTTAATTGAATGTGCACCAATTTGTCGTACATAACGGGAGATTCACCGTTATGCGTCTGGCAGCGAGAAAATGATAACCATTGCGTCCACAGAGAACCATGCATGATAAATGCGTGAATGCTAATCACTGGGTGAGAATGATAACCAGATGAAAGAATAGAAAATGATAACCAGATAAATGAAGAGAACATGGCAACTAGATGTATGAAAAGAAAATTATAACCAGGTGAATAAATGGAAAATGATAACCAGATGAATGAATAGAAAATAATAACCAGTATTAAATAGAAAATATCAATCAATGTAAGATTAGAATTAAACTAAAATGATAGCCAGATAATATGAAACAATGAAGCACCCTATTTATTACGTCAGTTAAATTACTATAAATTATTTACCAAATGTTATGGGAGAGATCTAACTTTCTATACCAAGGAAGCAATTCTTTCTATTATTTTCAGTCATGCCATTCTGTATTTGGTGTCTCAATAAAGGTAATAAAGCGCCCTATATTTTCTCTCCAAAAGACAAAATGAAAGTCAGATGGATATTTTACGGGAGGATAAAGGTATTATTTCTTAGGTGTGTTTAGTACTTACACCTGTGCAATCAAGGTGTAGGTATTAATGTTTTCAAGCCTCGATAAATAGGAGATATTTGATAATGTCTAGACTGAAATGAAGAGGTGATTAGTAGGCTATCTAACAGGTAGAAATGGATATCGGGACAACCATGTCAATGTTGTAACAGTATGGGGGCAATATCGTAACAATATTGACAATGTTGTAACAGTCTTGGCAATGTTGTAACAATATTGACAATGTTGTAACAGTATGGGGCAATATCGTAACAATATTGACAATGTTGTAACAGTATGGGGCAATATCGTAACAATATTGACAATTTTGTAACAGTCTTGGCAATGTTGTAACAATATTGACAATGTTGTAACAATATTGGGGCAATGTTGTAACAATATTGACAATGTTGTAACAATATTGGGGCAATGTTGTAACAATATTGGGGCAATGTTGTAACAATATTGGGGCAATGTTGTAACAACATTGGGGCAATGTTGTACAATCTTGGCAATGTTGTAACAATGTTGGTAATGAATTGTAACAATATTGGCAATGTTTTAACAATATACTTTTTCTCGAATGCAGAATGTTCCAGAGAGTAGCCGGGCAACTATTCTCCGGTTACACAACACTAGGAATGTTAGATAATTGAGAGCCCATAACCACATGAAGTGGTTCTAGGGCAGTTAGCATACTAATAATAAAATAAAAGATTATAACAGTTACAGTAGTCACAACTGTCGCAGACACGATCGCAACAATCTAATTATATCTGATCGTATCCATGATACCTGCAGGTACCATGGATACCAATTTAAATTACAAAGTCAAGAACAGTGACTATTGGACGATAAACGTCGAGGAAAATAGAATTCTCAATAAAAAATAAAAATTACCACATTTATTACCTATTTATATATAAAAAATACAGTTAAATAATGCATTCATTAACATAATATTCATATGGTATTAACAAGAAAACACATCATGCAGAGTGAAAGCTCTGAACAAGATATTTCCGGTTGAAAACTCGTTTTTATGCTAATTTCATTTAGGGTAACTAAGATAAACATTATCAAGATCCATAACTATAAAACAACAATAAGATTATTAAAATCTTCAGGCGGAACTAAATGAGATAATAGAAAGCTATACGCTACGATTTGGGAAACAAAGCTACAGGTAGCACAACTAGGTAACTTTCTATGATATTTTAATGTCCTCACTTCCTAGTTAACACAAATAAATAATTATTGAAAACATTTTAGACACCTAATTACTTTTTAATTTTTATTTTCTTGAAATTATTTTTCAATAGCATCACAATACTGTAATATCCTATTTCAATTATTTATCCCAATGTTATTATGCATCACTCTATAATAATTATATCGTCTCTCACTTCCCCAACAATCTAAAACAATTTCATATTACAGTACAACCATAACATCTCAAAACAATGTTTCAACATTCTACCATCGTCCATCAACAATTACTCCAATACTCTACCAACATTACTCCAATACTCTACCAACATTACTCCAATACTCTACCAACATTATTCCAATATTCTTCCAACATATAGGTATTTTTAATTTTTGAATAAAGGTTATCCTAAGGATTTAGGTTTCTATGAATATAAATTACTTACCCAATACGAAGAGCAGACTCAGTAAAATTTTCATGATTTATTTAAATATATTCTAAAAATTTATGAATACAAATAAATACTGTACTTTGAATATAAGTCTCCGAGCAAATAAACTGAAAAGATATTGTAATCAATAACCAATAAATTCTAAAATATTATTGTGTAAAAATTTAAATTCATTGTTCTCAATCAAAAGTCGAAGAAGAAAAATAATTATCATAACAAGAATATTTTTACTTTTAATATCCTATCGCTATTTTTTCAACCAAAGAATCTGCAGTAAGAAAATTGTTCAAGATTTTCCTAAGCATTCATCTCTGAAACTTTCTATGTGCAGTGAAATAAGGTTTAATATTTGCACTGCAGAGTTTTGACTAAAGGCTATTATTGTTAAAGCCTTTAAAGGGCTCCTCTAGCCAATAATGAAAGTTCATAATTGCATAGACACAAAAAAACGAAGATATTTCTTTGGTTTAAAAAACAAGACAAGGAAAATTTTCTAAATTTCTGGCTACAGCATTCTACGATTTTTACCCACCAATAATATTAGTTTATAACTTTATACGAAAATGTTGACCAATCGAAAAATAATAACCAATGACTGAAAATATTATAGTAACTTAAGATAGGAATACAAAATCTACAGGTTAGTGGAATGACTGTAATTATATTAATTTAAAGTCAATATAGCTATTATATATCTAGGTACCAAATAATAAAATACTATATTTAACTACCTAGTAGGTGGTAATGATATTAGGTAGGTGCCTATGACACAATGTATTCTAATGATGAAGTATGTATAACTAGGTAGGTAATCACTGCACTCATCGTTTCCAAAAAAGTGTTAGTTAGGTAGGTACCTAGGTAGTAGCAATATTTTCACTTGCAGTCACCGTATAAGCAGACTACACTCAGACAACCTACTTTCTCGACAACCTGTGTGCGATAACGCGGCAACGGGCGAGGCACTGCTTTATATAGCCAATCTTTGATATACAGGCAGGCCTCGCTTCTATTACCAAAATCACGACTCAGTCCTATTACAAATGCTAATGAGAACTGGGTATTTTTCATGTTACTATATAATTGTTACTCCTTAGATATTTCATTTTCTATGAGTTACGATAAAAGAAAATTGTCTCGAAGTTAATGCAAACCAATATAATTAGGAATATCTTTGATAATTACTCAAAATTATGTTGACACTTAACGTATTTTATTTCCTTCATTCTATAAACAAATTTATAAATACAGTAAACCCTCAAACCCTCGTAGTAGACGAGAGTTGCGTTCCAAGTTGGCATGGTCTAGTACAAAATTCACTTCAGAAGTTGCAAGAGTGAAGCGGTAACTTCAACAATTCGATATACTATATAGGTATACAGCTCTATTTGTTTATCAAAAATTTAATAGTGACTAATATAACAATTTTGAGGGGAAACACATTTTGAATCGGTTTTATTTTTTTATTATTAATTTTAATAAATACTATAAAAAAACATCCAATTCAATAATTTTTTTAAATTGAATCATCATTTTAAGACAAAAATTATATTTTGTTTAGTACCTACAAGGTTTTTTCTAGTACAGTTTCAAAAATATTTTGGTCTAATAATTACCAGGGTGTTTGATGATATAGGATATAAGTAATAACTAAGAAATCTTTTTTTTTCATTAATGTCTCTGTTATAAATGGTTCTTTAAAAATGAATCAAATTTGTTGCAAGAGTAAAGTAGATGGTCTATTTTAATAATAAATAAATAAATTCGTATATCTAAATAAATAATTCTTATAAAAAAATATTTTACAGACATTTTGAGCAATTTGATCATTTTGAGAAGTTGATATGGTTAAACAAAACAGCAACTAGTAAGTAAGTAAGTAGTAAGTAAAGAAAAGGTCAACAATCTAATATAATCTGCATAAAATTGTTCGTTCAGTCAAACACAAAGAAGGTGCACGGGGACCTTATTCACTTAAAAATGAACAGCGCGACATAAACACAGTGATGGTACCCCTGAGAGTACTCGCTTTGATTAGCAAATTGTCAAATAGACAATAGTGATATGTTTGTTTTTATTAAAGTATTTATATAAATTTTGTGCCCAATCATTGTTTTGTGTGTAAGTTAATTGAAAATAAATATTTCATTTTCTAAGAGTTATTATAATAAAAGAAAATTGTTTTGAGTGTTCTACTAAGCCCCTCCCTCCCTATACAGTGTTGAAGTTTTTTGTTGCCATAATCAGTTGATGCTCTCTGATAAAAGTTCAAAGTAGCGAATGAATCAAATTTCTTAAAATTTAACCATAATATTTTTCACTCAGCTATAGGTGAGTAATTAATTTGATACTTTGATTTTTATTAGTGAACATAGAGTAATATATTTTATGCTCTTTCATTTTTTTATGGCGGTAGGGTAAACTCCAAGTTATTGTTAAGTTCTACATTTTCGGACAGATAATATGATTATTACTATTTACTTCTATTGCAATGATTGGTATCCATGATGGATATCAATTGAAATGAAAGTTTAATAAGAATTATTATTTATTATTATATATGAATTTCTTATTATGAGTTCGAAAATATGGAAACGTCGTACAATACGGATGTTTTGTATGTATTGTAAGTGGTCACTGTTAAAAAATTACTGTAATGAAAACTAATTTCTGAACCAGAACCAATGATTGATTCCATTAACCTAATCTGAATAATAATATTTATGCTTAGTGTAGTTACCGTGAAATAAACACCACGAAAATGTTTCCGTTTTCTATGTCAACGTACTGTAATAACATCGAAACATGTCTCACAATTATTACAGTTTTTTAAGACCGGGTGTAATAAGAGCGGGGCCTGCCTGTAACTTAGAACCATGACTCGCAATTATTACAGATTTTATAAGAGCGGGTGTAATAAAAACGGGGCCTGTCTTCAACTTAGAAACATGCCTCGCAATCATTACAGATTTTAGAAGACTGAGGTGTAATAAAAGTGAAGCCTGCCTGCATACATACAGTATGGGCTACAAAAATGTTTCCGCTTTTTCAAATACTTGTAAATCATTAGCCAATGCACGAAAAAACTGTTTCTTGGTCTTTTTTTTCTTCGCTTCTTATTCAACTACTAACAAGTAAAAACAATTTTGAACTGATGGACATAGTTTAAGAACAGGTAAGCAAAGAGTGAGGGTGATTATTTTAGTCATTGCGCGAAGATTATTCTTAAAGCTAACTCTGTTATTTTACTTACTAAAAGGCAGTGAATAAAAGGAAATAATTACAATGGTAAATATTATATATAATACAGGGTTCTTATTCTTCTTCCTTGGAAACTATTTGGAAATAGAACAACTTCAGTGAGATTTTGATCTCATTGAAGTTTTCACTATGAATATTCGTTCTTCAGTTGTTCATTGCATGGTTAAGGCCCGCTTAACACTTTAAGCGGTGTAAACACGTTTTAAGAAGAGCTTTTTTCCTCGCTGTTAAAAGTGCAAGTGTTAAGCGGGCCTTAACCATGCAATGAACTAGCGAAGTACGAATATTCCTAGTGAAAACTTCAATGAGATCAAAATGTCACAGAAGTTTTTCAATTTCCAAATAATATCCAAGGAAGAAGTAACTAAAACTAATTATTAAAGTGTCTAGAATTATATATATATTTTTTATTCACTGCCTTTTAGTAAGTAAAATCACAGAGTTAGCTGCTGTAAGAATAACCTTCGCGCAATGACAAAAATAATCACCCTCACTCTTTGTTTACCTGTTCTTAAACTATGTTCATCAGTTTAAAAATGTTTTTACTTGTTAGTAGTACAATAAGAGGTGGAGAAAAAGAGACCAAAATACAGTTTTTTCGTCCAATAGCTAAAGATTTACAAGCATTTGAAAAAGCGGAAACATTTTTGTGTCCCATACTGTATAGCTTCTTTATTTAATCAAATGAGAGTCTTCGGTTTGTACACCGGGGACATATTCTTATTAGTACCCAAACAAAACTTCTATCAGACTCATGGTCGTTATTTCTGCGTCTGAATTTTTTTTTTTCATTTTATCGTAACTGAAAAGGTATACCTACCTAACTTCTTCACAAATGTAAAAATAATTATCGAATAATTCAGACAAAGCATGATAGGATAAAAAATTCATCACAAAACATATATACCTAGTCAGATATTCTTTCTAAATTATTGGAATGATAGCTAGATATCTGTGTTTTTTTTTACCTATGAGTGTATAAAGATATATCTTACCAATCCGATTTAAAATGGAAGGTGGGAAGATAACTAAAAGTCAATTAAATCTATCATATCTATCAAGGAAAATATTTAAATTACTCACCATTTCATTTTAATTTAACTCTATACCTAGATACAGGACTGCAAATAACATATTGTTGCTATCAAATAAATTTATCAATTTAGAAATATTTCAACTATTTCTAAAATGTTTCATTTTGTCACAACAGATCATTATTCTTATCCATGTTGTAATAGTACCCATAGTATAAAATTTTCTTTTGAGGGAAGAGTTATAGAAAACTGTTTAGATGGGTAACAATATTATAAATAAATATAGATTTATCAACTTTACTTGTTGAAAAGTTTTTTATTGACATTAGCAAAATTAAAGAAAATTACACAAGATAATATAAATAATTCGAACAAATTCAATTGCGCAAAATTACTGAAAACAATGCGCAGTAAATTATTTTTTCTCGAACGTGTATACTATTCATTAATAATATCCCCAAAAAGTTACTATCTTTACGTAAAGGAAATAAAACATTAATTAACCTACGCACATGGTAGACAAATACTGGATAATCGGCCAATAAAATTAAACATTATAGCTACAGACGCATAACTTTAACCAAATACAAAGTACTGTACTTTTTACATGTTGGAAAAATACCACTGGATCCATTACAAGATCCCTAACTAAAACTAACTAAAATTTACTAAAACTAATTAAAACTAACTAAAACTTACTAAAACTAAGTAAAACTAACTAAAACTAACTAAAACTAACTAAAACTAACTAAAATTTACTAAAACTAATTAAAACTAACTAAAACTTACTAAAACTAACTAAAACTAATTAAAACTAACTAAAACTAACTAAAACTAACTAAAACTTACTAAAACTAACTAAAACTTACTAAAACTAATTAAAACTAACTAAAACTTACTAAAACTAACTAAACCTAATTAAAACTAACTAAAACTAATTAAAACTAACTAAAACTAACTAAAACTAATTAAAACTAACTAAAACTAACTAAAACTAACTAAAACTTACTAAAACTAATTAAAACTAACTAAAACTTACTAAAACTAACTAAACCTAATTAAAACTAACTAAAACTAATTAAAACTAACTAAAACTAACTAAAACTAATTAAAACTAACTAAAACTAACTAAAACTAATTAAAACTAACTAAAACTAACTAAAACTAACTAAGACTAACTAAAACTAACTAAGACTAATTAAAACTAATTAAAACTAACTAAAACTAACTAAAACTAATTAAAACTAACTAAAACTTACTAAAACTAACTAAACCTAATTAAAACTAACTAAAACTAATTAAAACTAACTAAAACTAACTAAAACTAATTAAAACTAACTAAAACTAACTAAAACTAACTAAAACTAACTAAAACTAACTAAAACTAACTAAAACTAACTAAAACTAACTAAAACTAACTAAAACTAACTAAAACTTACTAAAACTAATTAAAACTAACTAAAACTTACTAAAACTAACTAAACCTAATTAAAACTAACTAAAACTAATTAAAACTAACTAAAACTAACTAAAACTATCTAAAACTAATTAAAACTAATTAAAACTAACTAAAACTAACTAAAACTAACTAAGACTAACTAAAACTAACTAAAACTAACTAAAACTAACTAAAACTAACTAAAACTAACTAAGACTAACTAAAACTAACTAAAACTAACTAAAACTAATAAAAACTAATTAAAACTAACTAAAACTAACTAAAACTAACTAAAACTAACTAAAACTAACTAAAACTAACTAAAACTAACTAAGACTAACTAAGACTAACTAAAACTAACTAAAACTAACTAAAACTAATTAAAACTAATTAAAACTAACTAAAACTAACTAAAACTAACTAAGACTAACTAAAACTAACTAAAACTAACTAAAACTAACTAAAACTAACTAAAACTAACTAAAACTAACTAAGACTAACTAGTTTTTAAAATACCGTAACAACATAGCCTACTTACGGCAGCAAAAGCTTATACAGTACAGAAATTGATCAAATAGAATGAATAAATCGTAATCTGAAATGAACAAAATAAAATGATCATGTTGACTTTGACCATGCAAACAACATATTTATAGTACGACTTGAAGCAATGGAAGATAATATATATAAATATTTTTGCATTTACGAATTCTTAAATATAAAAAATATTTCAAATTTAATCAATTAATATTCTCATTTTACATAAATTTATATAAGAGAGAGCGGCAAGAAAGAGGGCAGGGGGGTAAAGAAAGATGCCAGCTTAAAAGTAACTACTACTAGGTCTCCTATGCACCTTTTCAGAGAGAGACCAACAGAATATCATAAAGCGAGTGTGAGTCGCAGCATGGAAAAGCTGTCCACTTTAAAACGTTTTAAAGGTACACTTCTGGGACGAGAAGATGCTGTTCTTATTCTTAACTAAACCTCTATGAACTATAAGAAAATGAATCTACTATTGTACTAAGCAATTGTTATTTTGATTTAACCGTTTTGGAATATATGAAATTGTTTATTTCTCATTTTGTTTTAATTATATATCTCTTGCTATATAATATAATATTATTTATATATCATTATTATTTTTCATGCACTATTTACTATTACTGTGACAAATCTTGATATCATCTGTTATATTAAATACTTTCTAGGCGTACACCATTATTGTTCTATGAAGTATTTCATTTGAAGGGGAAACCATTAACTATTTAGTTTTAGTTTAATATAATTATAATTATATTAATATATAATTAATTAGGAATATTTTAGAGAAACTAAACGAAATTGTGTTGACACGTATGGTATTTTTCTTTTCATTCGATAAATAATTATGATATAAATTGAATGTTTTTCTTTTCATTAATATCTTATAAATTGTTCTTTATAAATGAATCAAATACGCATTATTTTTGCGACAGTCAACTAGGTTGATTTGTCTATTTTAATATTAAATAAATTCTTATAAAGCATATTTATTACAATTTTATTTTGAGCAATCATATTTATGAAGAAAAAATAATTATTTGAATATTTTAGAAGTTAATGTTAAATGCCAGTAAAGTAGTTATTTTTATCTACCATCTTCTTTCTTGTGTGCGTGCGCATAAAATGTTCAGAAGGTGCACGGGGACCTTATTTACTTAAAAATGAACAGTGCGACATAAACACAGTGATGGTGACCCTGTGAGTACTCGCTTTGATTAGCAAATAGAGATAGTCAAAGAGTGATAGGTTTGTTTTATTAAAGTAGTTACATAGATTTTGTGTCTAATTATTGTTACATATTTAAGGTTATTGATTATTATGTCCCTTATATCAAACAAATCAAATGGATGAACTGCTTTAACATTGGTAAGCATGTTCAAGACTCACTTTATGTCACGCTGTTCATTTCTCTCTTGAAAAGTGTAACAGGAACTTTTGAACAAACAGGAAGAAAGCCTCCCTTCCCTCCCTCCCTCCCTTCCCGCCCCCAATTAATTTGTTTCAAATTATTTTAATTTTTAATATTTTATTTATCTTTTTAGAGTTCAATGTAATCATGGTAACCTATTTTACGTATAGCCATCCATACGTTAACTTTTTAATTAAAACGAAATTCAAATCATAAATATTTAATTATCAATTTTTTATTGCCTAATTAATAATAATAAACAAATTAATTAATATCGCTCAATCAGATATTAAGATTTTCACATTTTAAATCTAGAATACCTTATTTTGAGATGGTAGCTGCTAGTAATTAATAATTAACTTAATTAATTACTAGAACAATTTCAGATAATTAATTAATTATCTTCTATATTTGTGACTTATAAAGTGACGAGAGTTGTTATTTAAATTAAAGAAACGTTTATCCTGATTTTAGAAAAAGAATTGATTCTTCTGGCAAGGGTTTTATTATTGAAAAAAAATTCACAGTTATGGTGGGGCTATAGAAGATATAAGGAGGGTTTTCACGTTATATCTCCCTTTGCCCCACCATAACTTTTTTCTGGCACAGTCATAATGGAAGAATTTAAGCCGAGTTTCTTTCTACGAAAAATTATAATAATAAAAACCAGCCACTTATAAAACTTCGACTTTATAATCTAAACACGTTTTAAATTTGTGTAAATATTGAAGGCGACTCCTATACATAATACATATATAGATTGAGGAATATTACAGTAAGAGAATATCTAACGATATATTTAGTCTGAATTTTTCTTGAAAGGATTTTTTATATTAGGGTTAGCAACGAAAAAAAGCAAAACAATATGAAATGATGAAGCTTGACGGTTGAAACATTTACTAAAATAATATCGTTTTATTTTGAAATACAGTTGTTGAGATTTATAGATGATAAGATTACGTTTGAACATGCATTAGAAAACATTTAAATGAAAAATAAAAGGAAGACTAACAAGGGTTATTTACTCATTTGATCTATTTGGTGTTGTGATTTAATTAGCTCTGATGAAGATACCCAGGGTCAGTCTTATCTGAAAGCCTCTGCTCCTTTTACTTACCTGATCGTTCATATCTCATTAAAACTCCTCTTAATTAGTGTAGGCATTTGTAACATGTTTAATTCAAATATTTAATTGTATACAATGTATTTCATAAATTTATGAATTTGATAAAATTTGTGGAAAACTATAGCAAATTTAGTATTTAAGTTGTTTCATTTGCCCTCGTAATTTCGGTTCATACAATCATAAAAATAATTTCTAACTTATTTATTAAGACTCACACTAGCTTTCACGCTAGAGGTCAGCGCGAATAATTTGGGGGAGAAAGATGATTGCTTAGTTGCCGTAAAGAAATGATTGAAATGGAAAATAAGTATTAAATATGGAAATAAACAAAGAAATAATAAGTTGAACTAAGGATTAATAAAATTGATAATACCATGATCATGTAAATATATTGAACATAATTTTTTTCTATAATTAACATTCCTCTATTTACAGAGATGGGCGAAAAGTACATCGAAAGTACTTAATTACTAAGTACATGTACTCGTAAATCAATGTACTTGAAGTATTTGCCCAAATACTCAAATTAAAAAGTACTTTCAAAGTACAAGTACCAAGTACTTTTTAAAGTACTTAGAAGTACCAAGTACATTTACTATACAATTTAAAATATAAAAAATAATAATTTATACTGTTTATAACTCTGATAGTACATCTTCTCAATGACTCTTTTCTCTGATAGTACATCATCACAGTGACTCTTTTCTCTGATAGTACATCATCACAGTGACTCTTTTCTCTGATAGTATATCATCACAGTGACTCTTTTCTCTGATAGTACATCATCACAGTGACTCTTTTCTCTGATAGTACATCATCACAGTGACTCTTTTCTCTGATAGTACATCATCACAGTGACTCTTTTCTCTGATAGTACATCATCACAGTGACTCTTTTCTCTGATAGTACATCATCACAGTGACTCTTTTCTCTGATAGTATATCATCACAGTGACTCTTTTCTCTGATAGTACATCATCACAGTGACTCTTTTCTCTGGTAGTACATCATCACAGTGACTCTTTTCTCTGATAGTACATCATCACAGTGACTCTTTTCTCTGATAGTACATCATCACAGTGACTCTTTTCTCTGATAGTACATCATCACAGTGACTCTTTTCTCTGATAGTACATCATCACAGTGACTCTTTTCTCTGGTAGTACATCATCACAGTGACTCTTTTCTCTGATAGTACATCATCACAGTGACTCTTTTCTCTGATAGTACATCATCACAGTGACTCTTTTCTCTGATAGTACATCATCACAGTGACTCTTTTCTCTGGTAGTACATCATCACAGTGACTCTTTTCTCTGATAGTACATCATCACAGTGACTCTTTTCTCTAATAGTACATCATCACAGTGACTCTTTTCTCTGGTAGTACATCACCACATTGACTCTTTTCTCTGATAGTACATCACCACAGTGACTCTTTTCTCTGACAGTGCATCATCACAGTGACTCTTTTCTCTGACAGTGCATCATCACAGTGACTCTTTTCTCTGATAGTACATCATCACAGTGACTCTTTTCTCTGACGGTACATCATCACAGTGACTCTTTTCTCTGATAGTACATCATCACAGTGACTCTTTTCTCTGACGGTACATCATCACAGTGACTCTTTTCTCTGGTAGTACATCATCACAGTGACTCTTTTCTCTGATAGTACATCATCACAGTGACTCTTTTCTCTGACGGTACATCATCACAGTGACTCTTTTCTCTGATAGTACATCATCACAGTGACTCTTTTCTCTGATAGTACATCATCACAGTGACTCTTTTCTCTGATAGTACATCATCACAGTGACTCTTTTCTCTAATAGTACATCATCACAGTGACTCTTTTCTCTGGTAGTACATCACCACATTGACTCTTTTCTCTGATAGTACATCACCACAGTGACTCTTTTCTCTGACAGTGCATCATCACAGTGACTCTTTTCTCTGACAGTGCATCATCACAGTGACTCTTTTCTCTGATAGTATATCATCACAGTGACTCTTTTCTCTGACGGTACATCATCACAGTGACTCTTTTCTCTGATAGTACATCATCACAGTGACTCTTTTCTCTGACGGTACATCATCACAGTGACTCTTTTCTCTGGTAGTACATCATCACAGTGACTCTTTTCTCTGATAGTACATCATCACAGTGACTCTTTTCTCTGACGGTACATCATCACAGTGACTCTTTTCTCTGATAGTACATCATCACAGTGACTCTTTTCTCTGATAGTACATCATCACAGTGACTCTTTTCTCTGATAGTACATCATCACAGTGACTCTTTTCTCTGATAGTACATCATCACAGTGACTTTTTTCTCTGATAGTACATCATCACAGTGACTCTTTTCTCTGATAGTACATCATCACAGTGACTCTTTTCTCTGATAGTACATCATCACAGTGACTCTTTTCTCTGATAGTACATCATCACAGTGACTCTTTTCTCTGATAGTACATCACCACAGTGACTCTTTTCTCTGATAGTACATCATCACAGTGACTCTTTTCTCTGATAGTACATCATCACAGTGACTCTTTTCTCTGATAGTACATCACCACAATGACTCTTTTCTCTGACGGTACATCATCACAGTGACTCTTTTCTCTGATAGTACATCATCACAGTGACTCTTTTCTCTGATAGTACATCATCACAGTGACTCTTTTCTCTGATAGTACATCACCACAATGACTCTTTTCTCTGACGGTACATCATCACAGTGACTCTTTTCTCTGATAGTATATCACCACAGTGACTCTTTTCTCTGATAGTACATCATCACAGTGACTCTTTTCTCTGATAGTACATCATCACAGTGACTCTTTTCTCTGACGGTACATCATCACAGTGACTCTTTTCTCTGGTAGTACATCATCACAGTGACTCTTTTCTCTGATAGTACATCATCACAGTGACTCTTTTCTCTGACGGTACATCATCACAGTGACTCTTTTCTCTGGTAGTACATCATCACAGTGACTCTTTTCTCTGATAGTACATCATCACAGTGACTCTTTTCTCTGATAGTACATCATCACAGTGACTCTTTTCTCTGATAGTACATCATCACAGTGACTCTTTTCTCTGATAGTACATCATCACAGTGACTCTTTTCTCTGATAGTATATCATCACAGTGACTCTTTTCTCTGATAGTACATCATCACAGTGACTCTTTTCTCTGATAGTACATCATCACAGTGACTCTTTTCTCTGATAGTACATCACCACAGTGACTCTTTTCTCTGATAGTACATCATCACAGTGACTCTTTTCTCTGATAGTACATCATCACAGTGACTCTTTTCTCTGATAGTACATCACCACAATGACTCTTTTCTCTGACGGTACATCATCACAGTGACTCTTTTCTCTGATAGTATATCATCACAGTGACTCTTTTCTCTGATAGTACATCATCACAGTGACTCTTTTCTCTGATAGTACATCATCACAGTGACTCTTTTCTCTGATAGTACATCACCACAATGACTCTTTTCTCTGACGGTACATCATCACAGTGACTCTTTTCTCTGATAGTATATCACCACAGTGACTCTTTTCTCTGATAGTACATCATCACAGTGACTCTTTTCTCTGATAGTACATCATCACAGTGACTCTTTTCTCTGATAGTACATCACCACAATGACTCTTTTCTCTGACGGTACATCATCACAGTGACTCTTTTCTCTGATAGTATATCATCACAGTGACTCTTTTCTCTGATAGTACATCATCACAGTGACTCTTTTCTCTGATAGTACATCATCACAGTGACTCTTTTCTCTGATAGTACATCACCACAATGACTCTTTTCTCTGACGGTACATCATCACAGTGACTCTTTTCTCTGATAGTATATCACCACAGTGACTCTTTTCTCTGATAGTACATCATCACAGTGACTCTTTTCTCTGATAGTACATCATCACAGTGACTCTTTTCTCTGATAGTACATCACCACAATGACTCTTTTCTCTGACGGTACATCATCACAGTGACTCTTTTCTCTGATAGTATATCACCACAGTGACTCTTTTCTCTGATAGTACATCATCACAGTGACTCTTTTCTCTGACAGTACAGTACAGGACTGTGTTTTTTCATTCAGATCGTTCCCTTAGCTTTAAAAATCATAATTAATTGCAAACTGAAACATTATTGATTTTAAAATAAATGAAAATAATTAATAATCACCAATATAATCATCATTTTTATATTTTACATACCAAAAAATTTATAGGAATAAATTTTTTTTATATTCTATAATTTTTATTACGTTGTGTATGTAAGTAGTAAGTCAGCATAGCATTTCAATAAATTTCGCCTGCGTTTCAATTAACTAAGAGGGTTTGTATGTACCATGCTTGCAAATAGGCTTCGTCACACTTCAGTACTTGAGACTAGGCAATTATTGACATGAAAGGAGTGGAGGGGTAGGGTGTGGATGATGAAAGAGAGGAAATGAAAGTAAGAATAAACTCCTTCTGCTCGCTCGTATGGCCACAACACGTGTACTTAGCGTACTCGTCAACAGCGCCTCATAAACTCAGTCTGGGTGACTCTCTAGAAACAGTGGAACTAACTTCAATTTCTACCGAATGAGTTTATGTAATTTGTTTCATTCTATTATTCATTCAATTGTATTTTTAAATGAATCATTCGTTAATTAGTGGTAGCTCATTATTATTGATATTAATAGATTGAATATTTTCTTCAGTCTGCGGTAGAAAAGTTTTCTACGGTAGTTTCTCACAGATTATTTTTATAGGAGATACTATAACATTTATAATGCGTACTCTGGCATACTATTTCATGTTGAATATTATTATTATATATTATCATGCGTATTTATTTTTCACTAAAATGATAATATATGCATTTACCTTTTAATTCTATTCATTAAGTATCATTTTTTTTATTAAGAAGCTCTAATTTTACATAGATTTGGAAGAAAATTCAAATTTACTTTTGGCTGCGATTTACATAATTATTAATTACATTGATTTATATTTTTACTCTAGTCTTAATTATATCTGAAAACAAAAAAGAATTCAATTTAATTAGATTCAGAATATTGACTAATGTAATATTAATAACTAGTATCTATCTGTGATATATCATCACCTCCTAATTATCAGTATTATCTGTAAGTGTATTATATATGTAATAGGACAGTACGTATCGTATGATCAAATACCAATAAATTAAATCTAAATATAATTACTAATTTAATGATTTTAATTTAGCAACAAACCAATCTTTTTTTTTAATATTTTCTTACTGAAAAGAAAATATTTTCAATGTTAGGAAGGTAAATATTTGAAATTTCTATGACATTTAAATAGGTTCGATAAATAATTATCGTCACATGAATTTATTACTAAATTTGAAGAATTCCGGACCTTCGGTATTTTAATAGACAACATTTCAAGACCACAAAACAAGTAAATTACAAAATATTACTCCTACTGAACTTCTTCTATTTAAATAAATAGATATAGAACAGAGTAATTTTCCTAGGAAATAGTCCATTTTATCCCTCAAAGTATCTTCACATGAGATTTGTAATTTGGCTGCAATTTGACCGTTTTACCGCGGAGTTTTTCATGCTCGTGTTTTGGAACTTTTAACTATTTTTTGTTTTTGATGGATGTATATTTGAAATCAGAATAATTAATTTAAAAAAAATAAACGTTAATGAAGCATAATGACTTGGTTTGTGATATATGCCTGAAAATATATTTTACTATTATATAGGCTTGTAATCATATCTACATTGTATTTTTTTTACCAATAAATATTATCATTATCATATACATCTTCAAATAATAGAATTGTAATTAAATGACACAAAATTAAATCTCAGCAACTGACTTTATTCATTATATTTAAATTCCCCGTATAATTTTCATGTCATTGGAGATTTTATATTCACTGAGAAAAAAAAAATCAAGTCATCCTGACTCATCGCTTGAGTCAAAGCTGGCAAAACTACCATATTGGAGTTTTTTTCATTGACTATACCTGAGTCAATCTGACTATGAATCAGAAGTCAATATGACTCTTGTTTTTGTGTAAAATATTAGGATGAGTCAAATTGACTCACATATGTGAGTCGGTTTTGGTAGAAACTGAAATCTCAAATTTTTAGTCAATTTAACTCGAATTTTTTTCTCATTGTAAGAATACTTATATCTAATCTGTTTCTTTATTAAAATAAGTACAAAGAATGACTGTAAGCCAGAAAATATCTCAAATATACTAACATTTTGACGATACACTCACTCATCACAGCCCCTCCTTCCTTCATATGCTATTCTTACTGGGTAATTTACTAATATTGCTATTAGTGGTTTATTAATAATAGCAGAGCATTTCATAGTCACGTTGGTGCATTTGGACGTATTAGTTCATTTAAAGTACTTGGACATAAATGTTCCAGTCGTGATGAAAGGGTTAACCGACAAATTCCAACTGGGAAGTGTTTTGTCGGTTAAAAACTGAGTGTTGAGGAAGGTAGTTGCATAGGTATGTACTTATGGTACGTAAAAAGTTGCGAATTATTACAATGAAAAATGTTTTGACGTTTCTGTAAATACAAAAATTCTATGAATTATATTGTCCTTATCAGTAATGACAATCAGTATATTGTCGAATAGAATTAAATTTAATCCTTTTATGTACCATAACGTTCATCCTAAATTAACATCCACCATAGAATTTGTTCTGGTAATTGTATCTGTATGGATGTAAAATATTCCAAAAAAATTCAGAAGAGAAATAGAACTTTCAGCATAACAGTCTTAACTCCCTAGGTACTTCTTATAGCTCCCAACCTATATTCGTAGATAAACAGGAAATTTGCGATTTTGCAGCATCCGGCTGAAGACAATTATAAAAAGTACTTGCCAAATTCTTTCATTTTTGTTTTTAGGATAAACAAATATCTAGATAACACGAATAATAAATTTAAATGAAGTTTTCTAAGAGATCTTCAATTAGATCACATGTAATTCAATATGTGAACAAGTTTGTATGTAAATGCTACTTTCAATTTGACAATGCTAATTTATCCCTACTGATAGCAATAAAAATAGCAGATGTGAATCTTCAACTTGTATATTGTAATTAAAATTATGTTGTAATTACCAAAATATACTGAAATGTATAAAAACTTATAACATTGAATTTAGCTTAAAAATCGATTTCTTAAACTGTGTAATTTTGTAATCTAATAAGTTTTAAAATCATTCTAGTTGTAAATTATTGCATGTAGGTGGCGCTGAAAGCCGTATTAGAGTAGGTATTATTATCACAATATAACACTCACGACTCCTTGGTGAATCTTTCAGTGATAAATTATAGACCTTGGCGGTAGGTGGTGCTGTGTTTCTTAAGTGTCATGCTTGTCTTCTTCATGCAATGTAAACATCAGTGTCTGTGTTGTTAGAATTGTAAAGAAAATTAGTCAAAATGCCTGAGAGCATTAGTGTTGAGGATTATATTCGGGAGGTGAAAGAGGACATCGATTCGCCTCCCACCAGCAACTTTGTGTCCAAAATGGGACACTGTCGTCAGACTGTTAATGATCTTGAAGAGGTTTGTAAAGTTATAGCCTACCTAGTTAGAACTTAGATTGCAGTCATTGCACAGTTAGCTAACTTGAAAATTTCTCAATAGGTAACTATGTATGAATATGATGACCATTGCGGCACTGACATGTTTGGTATTTCAACATTTGAAATTCAGATATCCTCAAATTGAAAAAGGGTAAAGTTGTAGGGTAGAACCGTAGAGGCACCAAATAACGGCCAGACAAGCACATGCTACCCCGTCCAGCTTCCAGGCTTTTCTGCTCATATGCTAATTGTCGGATTTCTTTTTCTTTGCTAGCTACTATCGGAGAGTCGTAGAACAGAGGAACAAGAAGAGGTGGCCGTCTTTCAGAACAGATGATGTGCAATCATGAATCCAGTCTGCAGAACATGGGACATTTTTAACATTTTCTGTGCGAACAATCCTTAATTTCCTCCTATATTTACTTGTAATTTACTGAGAACAGAAGCCAAAATAGAGGATTTCTTGGAGAACACTTTACCAGTTCCTGCTGTCTGGTCATGAATCAGAGGAATATCATTCTAAAATGTTCTTTGTTCGTAACAGTATATACTGAAAACCGGCAGATAATTTGATATGACGGCAACTGCCGCAAATCAAAATGCCGTCATATAGTATATGCCAAGTAAAATAGTATGTCTCATTAACTCGCCATTTGTCTCTCCAGCTCTCTCCAAAATTCAACAAATTCTCTCCAAAATGCCAAGTAATAAAGCATGTCCAAACTCGCCATTAAAATGGCGAGTTTGGACATGCTTTATTACTTGGAGTATATGCGGCACTTGAAATGCCGGTTGCCAAACATGCCGTTAATTGAAAACATGTAAGGTTGTTATTGTATCTCCGGCATCGTTAAAAGGTTAATAAAATGTAATGTATATAATATGGAGACTAAACCATTTATAATCCTTTATTATCATTAATAGAACAAAACAAAGTTTAGATTTATAAACAATAATATTCCTGTATAATAATTCCACACTGGAATCTTTGGCAGGTACCGCACAGCTTTGCTATTTTCCCGCACGGCACCTTGGAAGTGTGGTGCACAGTGCACGCCTCCCCCCAACCCATCCCCCCTCCTCCGGTGCTATTTTACCGCACGCCGCACGGCACCTTCGAAGTGGGGTACACGTGATCAGGGGAGGTGGGGTGCATGCCGCACGCCTTCCCCCCTCCAGTGATGCAAGGGGGGGGGGGCATATACAGTGTGTCCAAGTATAAGTATATTTTATAAGTACTATTTATAATTCATTAATATCAATCTACAGATTACGTATCTATGGTACCAATATATTATATTTATTATCATGAAATGATGAATTTTTAGAATCAATGACAGTGAATACATTTTTAGTGGACACACTGTATACTGTTCAGAAATCAGAACCACAACATACTATACGTTAATTTGAAACATTTTGATTCTCTAAGGCATTGGACATTAGATGTGGTCACTTCAAACTATACATAAATTTATAGGTACATCAATTTTTATTCATTATTCAAACTTTGTGTGAACTTCTAGTGCACGCCATGAAATAGTTAATGTGATTTTGAGCATCCATGGCGCACGGCAGATATTACATTTTTTGCCAAAGATTCCAGTGTGGTAATAATTCATCTACCGAAAAAAAAAATCAATTAGTTTTTAGTACAATCTGAAGAGAATAGTATAAACCATTGGATTAGCTATATTATTCTATAGTAGAAAAACAAATTGATACTATTCCATTTGCTTGAAGATTTTAATTTTAATTAATACGATGAGATATAATTTCTCATCCTTCAGACAGGCATTTCTCACATTGGAAATTGTTTTCCTCATCGTTGAAATCAAAGTTTTGAGCAACGAGATGTGCCCTAGGAGTACAGCTTATATGCATTTTCATATGACAGATGTCACATTGAATCCACTTCTGATTAGTGTTACCTGCTACATCTTCATCGTAAGTGATATCACAATATGCACAAATCCACTCGGTCAAACTCTTCTTCTTTGCTGGTTTGTTCAACATACAAATTTGTGCATATTTCCCACTTACAACACTCATCTCCGGGGCTGTGGGAGCCTTCCTCCTCTTGTACTTCACTTTACCTGGGTAGAATTGAGACATGGAATCACCATTTGAGGAGGAAGTACTTGGAGCTGTAGTGACACGTGAAGTACCTGGACCACATGTAGCTCTTGCAGTTGAAACCGTGGTTGATGATGAAGCTGTGGTTGATGATGAAGCCATAGTTGATGATGAAGCCGTGGTTGATGATGAAGCCATAGTTGATGATGAAGCCATGGTTGATGATGAAGCAATGTCAGTTGAAGTTACAGTTGATGAGGGAACAAAGGTAGTGGATCATGAAGCAATGGTTGAAGCAGACACCGAAGATTGGCCATCAACTTCCTGAGGGATGATGGAATCGATGATAGTTTGGTTCCAAATACTGTCTTTGAAGCCAACGAAACTTCAATCATCTAAAATATCACCAACTACCTCTTGGGCACTGGTTGATGGTACTTCACATGACAGAGGAGTTACGTTGGTTTCATCAACAGTAAATGGTTCGATTATTATTCCATCATCTTCCACGTGTTGCCTTGGTGGAGTTGTTGACATCATAAATACAGTCGGATCTTCAACAACTCCAACATCATGTTTATACTGTTGATTATTTTCTGGAGGAGTTGGTGTCTCAATAGCAGTTGCCTCCAGAGACAAATCGTCTTCCACTATTTGCATTGGCAAATTCACTTCTGCTCTCTGAACTATTGATCTTACCATTAAATTGAGCTCATTGATGCTAAGTTCTTCATTGAGAGCTTTAATAACATTCTCTTCACCAATAATTTCTCTGATTCACATATAAGCTTCTTTGTAATTTCTTGCTTCTACAACACGCGCCTCTTCTTCCACTTCGACATCATCATCATCTCCTTCTACTTCGATTTCCAGACACTTTGAGAAATCAACAGCTTCAACGTTGAATGGAAATATTCCTGATTTCCTAAATCCATTTATTATTGAAGAAGCTGCGATTTTCTTCACAACATTGTCCAACATTGGTGCCACATCTTTCCTAGCAATAAGGATACCAGGATTTCTTCTCTGCCATTCTATCCCCTCCTCCCTCCTATAATGCTTCATTGGACGAAAAGGGCCAATATCTGCCGGTTGAAGCATGTGTGTGGTATTGGGGGGTAGAAGGTACAGGATGATCCTGTGATTTTCCCATAAAACAGATTTCTGAAGAGTGACATGTGTTTTATGTCCGTCGACAAACAAAATCACTGGCCTGGGAATATTGTTCTCATTCAACCAATCTTTAAATGGGTTCCCAATGACTCATAAAACGCCTTCGCAGTCATCCAACCAGATTCAGTTTTGCTTTGTAAGTAATCATATTGCTTTGTAAGTAATCATATTGCTTTGTAAGTAATCATATTGCTTTGTAAGTAATCATATTGCTTTGTAAGTAATCATATTGCTTTGAAAGTAATCATATTGCTTTGAAAGTAATCATATTGCTTAAACTTCCTCCAAACAATTACTTAAGAAATATTTATTTATATTTTATAGATAGAAGCTAATGCCATAAACTCACAGACAGCATTTACCAGTTACCAATGCAAATTACAAATTGATTGTTTTGATTATAAGAGATTTACCCAAATTTGGATTATACCATCATATAGAGCAGCTTGATGTTTGTTTAATGAAAAATTATCTAATTAGTTATTTTACCTGGTGCATAAGGATGCCAGATTTATTGCATGAATTCCCTCTACTTCTAGATCCAGAGCATTCGTCTACGCACACAAATTTCTAATAATTGTTTTATTCACCAATTGAACTGTCATTGTTATCATACTGTATCTACTATCTACCCCTTAACCCCATGGTTATACACAAGCAATTTGGTTTGAATGGCTAACTATTGTATCTATGGCACTGCAATTTGCGGTAAAGTAATTAAAGACGCCCGCCTTGACGCCAAAGAAAAAAATTGTAGGTATATTTATTAGTACGATTCTGATGCCGATTTTCAAAAAATCACTATTCTTTCGATTCCCAATTCTGATTAACCATCCAATCATTAGTTTCCACAACAAATGGTTTTCCTGAAAGATGTCCTAAAATGGCTCCTTTTACCTACATAGTGTCAAAATATTGAAAATCGTAGGCATACGTAAAGCACAAGATATCTTTAATTTGACTCTCAGTCTTTGTATCCACTCTGGAAAAATGGTGATTGTCTGATAAATTGATTAATCTGGAATCTCTTGGAGTTTTGTAGACTTTGAAATACTGTAATATAATGACGGGAGCTTTGAAATCTGCACCGTTTAGCATATGTAATTCATCTGTTTTGCAGGGGAATTTCTTAGACTGGCTTAGTACGTCTCATAGTCATATTGTGTGCTTCACTATGAAACATAGATACTTTATAGAGTAATGAATCAATTTACCTTATGCATATTTTTCAAAAGATTCTCTTAGAGCATTATTATACACTATGATGGCTAATGAATATCTTAATTTCAAAATATGTTCAAGTATATTCCAGTTTATTCCATACAATAAATGCTCTAAGAGTCACAATTTCATGAATCAACATTGTTAATTTGTTATTAATTAATTCTTGTCCTAGTTTGATTATTTCAATCTATTAATTTGTTAGCAAAATAAGCAATTGATAATTAATTCATTAGAGTACCTTATATTTAAATATGATATCAGTAGTGTTCTGTTCTGTGCCATGCTTAGTGGAATTATTACTTAGACAAACTTCTTTGAACCATTCTTAAGAGTGGGAACTGTTAAAGTCTACCTACATTTTGTCTTCTGTGCTTAGTAAAATAGATGTAGCTAAATATAGAAATAGATTAAGAATTGTTCACAAAGAAAATATCAAAATGTGTCTAATTAAAGCTCCACACCAATTTCATCCTTTAGTTTAATCCCTATATTTTCATTTATTTATGTTATAGAGGTAGATTGTAAAAAATTATGTCAGTCATTTTTCTGTCATATATTTTTGTTTCAACTGTTAATGTTGATATCTAGAAAAGCTTAAACATAAAGTCATCATTTCATTAGTTAATTAACATGATATAGCTATACAAAATTTTAATTTATATCTTATAGCAATATCTTACATTAAACTAATTTGAAAATCCTCATATAAAAGATGATTAAATTAATCAATAGAATAAGAATACTACTAAAATTATTTTTCCATTAAATATAAAATTCAATTTTTATAATATATACAATAAGCTAATTAGTCTCAATTGAAACTTATTTATTATATTTTCCATCTGTGTGTATCATTATATTCTATTTATCCAGTAGCTATTCACTATTTCATATATTAACCCTTTACTGTCTAGTGATTGCATTTTTGTCACTTAAATCTAAGAATAAAAAACCTTTCTCTGAACAAGAAACTGTTAATATAACAAATTAACTCTATTGGTTCTAATTTATGACATTGACTTTCATTTTATTATTGAAGTTTAGTGTTATGTTTGTAATATCAATGTACAAAGCGCATATCAAACAGGGGAATGCATAATTACTCTGTTAACTTAAATACTTTCAAAACTTCTAATCCACTGAAGAAGTTGGCTAAAGTTTGCACCATTATATTTTAATTAGAAGAGGTATGTATTAATTTGGAGGCAAATGGTTACAGATTAATTTGAAGATGTCTATAAAACAACAAAATGAAAAGTTATGCGACTAATTTTGATGTGTGTGACTGCATTGGTCATGACTGCATAGGTAAGTCATGACTGCATGGGTCATGACTGCATACGTTAGTCATGACTGCATATGTAAGTCTTGACTGCATAGGTAAGTCATGACTGCATAGGTAAGTCATGACTGCATAGGTAAGTCATGACTGCATGGGTCATGACTGCATACGTTAGTCATGACTGCATAGGTAAGTCATGACTGCATAGGTAAGTCATGACTGCATAGGTAAGTCATGACTGCATAGGTAAGTCATGACTGCATAGGTAAGTCATGACTGCATAGGTAAGTCATGACTGCATGGGTCATGACTGCATACGTTAGTCATGACTGCATAGGTAAGTCATGACTGTATAGGTAAGTCATGACTGTATAGGTAAGTCATGACTGTATAGGTAAGTCATGACTGTATAGGTAAGTCATGACTGTATAGGTAAGTCATGACTGCATAGGTTAGTCATGACTGCATAGGTTAGTCATGACTCCTTTCTGTCATTTCTTTTTAAATTATTTATAGTGCTGCCCGTTAATCAAATTATTACCTAACTATAATAAATATGCGATATCATACTGTAAAATAGTGTCCATTAAATTTAAATTTGTATCATTCTTGAGTCTTGACTATCAGTTTTTCCAAGATTATGTCTTATATTTAAGATATTGGGTGTCTATTTAATTGTACATTATTTTCTCTAGTAATAGAATAGAGTGTTGTTCCCTTGACCAAATTACTTAATGTTCCCAAGGAGTGGTTAATACACCTATAAACTATCTACCTTCTTCTACTGAATACTTTGTATACATTCATTTCCTTTCACTATGTTAATCTTCCTTAAGAAGATCTGGCTTTTCTTGCTTTATTTCTTACCAGACTGATGAGTTACTCTTGAGACTCCTGTTCCTGATGGTAAGGTACTCATGTGAGTGTATGTTATTCGTACGTAGAGAGCTGCTCTATAGGCAGAAAGGAGTGAAACATCCGGTAATTACAACCTACCTTAAGTAAGTCACTTGCTCTATATTAACCCTTCACTGCGTGCTGTGTGATACGTCACATTAACCCTTCACTGCGTGCTGTGTGATACGTCACATTAACCCTTCACTGCGTGCTGTGTGATGCGTCACATTAACCCTTCACTGCGTGCTGTGTGATACGTCACATTAACCCTTCACTGCGTGCTGTGTGATACGTCACATTAACCCTTCACTTCGTGCTGTGTGATACGTCACATTAACCCTTCACTGCGTGCTGTGTGATACGTCATATTAACCCTTCACTGCGTGCTGTGTGATGCGTCATGCGTCATATTAATTTAATAACAGTAGAACTACTCGGCAGTCAATTTGACTGCTCTTTACTTTTCAAACATTTGTATCGGATAAATTATTATCGGTGGATACCTGAATTTTTTATTGTTAATATAACGTGACAGTTAACTTATTATTTTAATTGGTATCCATAATACCTACAGGTACCATGGATACCAATTAAAATTAAACGTATCTACCGATAATAAATTACGAGATACAAATGTTTGACAGGTAGATAGGCAGTCAAAGTGACTGGTTGGTAGCTATAGTGTTAACCTGCTAAGTTCAAACTGTATCTAAATAGTTAACTAATATTCACCTGTGTTAATGAGTGCTATAGGAATTTAATAAATAGCATCCTGTTGTAAATAGTTTGCTATTCTCAGTCTGCATTCCTCTATAAACTGTTCCTGTAGCGAAATGAGTGTCTGTAATAACAGTATAGTCTGTACGCTGTAATAACAATATAGTCCGCATAACAGTGAGATATTATCGGAATATATTGTTATGTTGTATATCTTGTAACTGTAATAACAATATCTTAGTGTATAATGTATATGATGTTGTATCTGTATTCTGTAATAACAATGTAGTCTACATAACAATGAGATACTCTCTGTATATCTTGTTATGTTTTATCTGTAATAACAGTATCTCTGTATATACTATAGTATATTGTTATAGTATAGTATCTGTAATAACAGTATCTCTGTATATTGTTATGTTGCAGTGGCGGCTGCACCATTTTTTTTTTCACTGTTATAACTTTAACAATCTTCTCAAGTGCAGCAATCAATATCATTAATATGCGTATTATTTATTTTTACATTTAATCTAATCTATTTTCCTGTATGTATTTCACGCACCGAAAGAAAGCTATTTAATAATAGATAGACAAAGTTATCTTGGAATGCTAACCACGAGAAATCTTACATTAATAAAAAGCTCTTTAGTCTTTCGAAAACATTGTCACTGGGCATGATATCATCTAAAGGGCCGTACACACGTAGGGTTTTTAAAGTCTTTCCACCAGATTTTTTGCTAAGCTCCTCCTACTTTTTCCACAAGACTTTTGAATTATATAAAAAAAAAAACTATATAATAAATATTTATTTAAGTTGGTATTCATGGTACCAGCAGGTATCATGGATACCAACTGAAATAAATAATCATTATATCGTTTTTTCTCATATTCTCGTTGAAAAAGTGGGAGGAGCTTAGCAAAAAGTCTGGTGGAAAGACTTTAAAAACCCTACGTGTGTACGGCCCCTAATTAACTCAAGTATAGAATCATCACCTCTGCTGATAAATAAACTTTACGAAACGATAAGGTTAGTGTTGATGATAACGAATTGTCAGTTTCCTTTGGAGTCTGACGTCATCTCTATATCTTTGTAGTGAAATATCTAACTAGATAAAACAACACTAAGAGTGCTTAGATACATTATAAAAAACACTGAAAAGACGTGTAAAGAGGTTTATTGAATAAACTCTTCTGTTACACCAAATACGGTCTCCAATCTGTCGGAGTTGCTTCAAGCGCTGCACACAACTCATCCATTGGCAGTTTTGTTTATTTTCATTGAGATTTTAGGTTTGGTTTTTGTTTTACAGTTGCATTAGAATATCCGCACACATTCTTCTCCAATACTTACCACACGCAGAAGTCCATCGTAGTAAATCAGATCTAAACTTTCCTGCTCCGTGAAATTCATTTACCACAACTTTGTCTTTCCACAGAAAGCACCATTAACTTCTTAAAAATAAGAGATTACACTCACTTCAAGTTATATATTATATAGAACACTATTAACTGTGAAACATGTTGGGAATAAGTTCACATATAATTTACTATGCAAATCATTGTGTTGCAACTATTCAGAATAATAGGTTAAAACAGACAGTTATATTATTTACCTGTGCTGTCTGGTCATGTTTATAAGTTACGTCATTTCCTCACCATCAAGTACTGGTATTATCTAATCAGTGAGTCAATGCAATGTTTATCTATTGAGCCTTTCTCAACAATTAGTCTGCTAATGTGAATACACAGCCACTTTCTTTTGTGACCTCTTTTCCGAAGTCTTGTGTATTTTAACTATTAATTTCAATCTGTGAGATTATCGTATAACATATACGTTATCATTTCCATAATATTCTCGTTGGTTCTCTTTTTCGTCCTGTGTTCATCTATTGGAATAGTTATCAAAATTAGTAATACATTTAAACTTCTGAATTATGGAATACTAAATTTTGAACTATTCTATATCATGGAATAATTTTTTATGTAATACAAAATGTACTGAATTTTATAGCTTTGTTATTGATCGTGTCTACATTATGATAAAAGATGGTATAAATGTGGTTCACATTGTCAAAATTTAATTCGGGCTTAAAATATTGGCAGTGGTATTTATTTGTACCACCTTCTCTATCAGTAATATACAAAGTGGTACAAATGTGTACCTTTTTGTAGTCGATGTGTTAAAGAAAGCTGTTGTAGACGCCAATGCAGAAAGAACATCGTAGATAATGCAACTAATTTATTTTTAGAAACTATATTTCATGAATAATAAAAACATTTCAAGTTACCTACTTACAATTATACATATTTCTATTTTAGAATTAAATTTGATTATTTCATAGGATATAATTTTACCATATATAACATAGAATATGCTTTTTTAATTTTTATATAAAAATAGGCATTTTACTTCACAATTTTTTTTTTCATTTCGTTCTTCACATTATTTACGGAAAACAAAATTTATGGACAGCCAATGAAAATATCCACAATTGAAAAAAACTCTAATATGCCTTACCGAAATTATTAGCTATGATGAAATCTCCAGCTCTATATCTGCTAGCTGATTGTTGTTATCGGAGTAACTCATAAATTGTGAATTTTCTTCTCCTGGAATTCAGCGCAAGTTTTCAAGATATCCTTAGGTATTCAGCCGAATAGTTCGAATGCGAATAGAATACAAGACTCGTTGCACCGATATGGAGCATCGATATACCCTCAAAATTGCATATCGTAATGAGTCTGCAGGATGTGTATGTTTTCGGCACGCAAATATCCATGAACACGTGATGAAATATCTGTGATATTGTACTCTTATTCTTCTATTGCATATCTTTGTTTGAAATAAAAGACATGTCGAACGAAAAATTTTCTATATAAATATTTTTAGGCATGGCAATTAGAATATATATTATATTCATGAATTTATTAATTTGAGTATTTTCTTGTTGTTTAGAAAGCAAATATTTTCCTTTAAATTTTAAAAACCATATAATATTCCAGAGAGAAGATATTGGTGGGGCTTTGGAAGACTCAATCTTCCATGGCCCCACCATAGCTTTCTCACTGGGATGTAAGTAAGTAAAGTAACCGTTAGTGCAGTTTCTAAAGTTTAAATGGTTTAACCTATTAAGTAGCCGCATTATCCTCTAAGAAAAGATCCATTCTCATTTCTCTGGTTTGACGATAAATTTCTCCACTTACTGTAATTAATATTATAGAATTTGATTGATTGTGAGAGATGCTTGCAACTGTTGAGGCTAGCAACTGTTAAGGCTTGCAACTGTTGAGGCTTGCAACTGTTAAGGCTAGCAACTGTTGAGGCTAGCAACTGTTGAGGCTAGCAACTGTTGAGGCTACCAACTGTTGAGGCTTGCAACTGTTGAGGCTACCAACTGTTGAGGCTTGCAACTGTTGAGGCTTGCAACTGTTGAGGCTTGCAACTGTTGAGGCTTTCAACTGTTAACGCTAGCAACTGTTGAGGCTTGCAACTGTTGAGGCTAGCAACTATTGAGGCTTGCAACTGTTGAGTTGCAACTGTTGAGGCTACCAACTGTTGAGGCTTGCAACTGTTGAGGCTAGCAACTGTTGAGGCTTGCAACTGTTGAGGCTTGCAACTGTTGAGGCTTGCAACTGTTGAGGCTTGCAACTGTTGAGGCTTGCAACTGTTGAGGCTTGCAACTGTTGAGGCTTGCAACTGTTGAGGCTTGCAACTGTTGAGGCTTGCAACTGTTGAGGCTTGCAACTGTTGAGGCTTGCAACTGTTGAGGCTTGCAACTGTTGAGGCTTGCAACTGTTGAGGCTTGCAACTGTTGAGGCTTGCAACTGTTGAGGCTTGCAACTGTTGAGTCTTGCAACTGTTGAGTCTTGCAACTGTTGAGTCTTGCAACTGTTGACGCTGACAACTGTTGACGCTGACAACTGTTGACGCTGACAACTGTTGACGCTGACAACTGTTGACGCTGACAACTGTTGACGCTGACAACTGTTGACGCTGACAACTGTTGACGCTGACAACTGTTGACGCTGACAACTGTTGACGCTGACAACTGTTGACGCTGACAACTGTTAACGCTGACAACTGTTAACGCTGACAACTGTTAACGCTGACAACTGTTGACGCTGACAACTGTTGAGGCTTGCAACTGTTGAGGCTTGCAACTGTTGAGGCTTGCAACTGTTAACGCTGACAACTGTTGACGCTGACAACTGTTGAGGCTTGCAACTGTTAACGCTGACAACTGTTGACGCTGACAACTGTTGAGGCTTGCAACTGTTGAGGCTTGCAACTGTTGACGCTGACAACTGTTGACGCTGACAACTGTTGACGATTGCAACTGTTGACGATTGCAACTGTTGAGGCTTGCAACTGTTAACGCTGACAACTGTTGACGCTGACAACTGTTGACGCTGATAACTGTTGACGATTGCAACTGTTGAGGCTTGCAACTGTTGAGGCTTGAAACTGTTAACGCTGACAACTGTTGACGATTGCAACTGTTGACGATTGCAACTGTTGACGATTGCAACTGTTGACGATTGCAACTGTTGACGATTGCAACTGTTGACGATTGCAACTGTTGACGATTGCAACTGTTGACGATTGCAACTGTTGACGATTGCAACTGTTGACGATTGCAACTGTTGACGATTGCAACTGTTGACTATTGCAACTGTTGACGATTGCAACTGTTGACGCTGGCAATAACCTTTTTCTGCGGTGTTTTGAAACATAATAGTCGGTTACTTCAATGGCACACTGTACTCTGAAGTGCTAACTCCCAATATTATGAGTCGAATAATATCTAACTATTATTTAACTTTTTTATTTAATATGCAGTTTGCGAGAATTATTTATTATTTCATTTAATCTTTCGTTTTGAAGTGATATTATTGTAGTCAATCGAATGTATTTTTATTTATTACTAATGTTGATAACTATTATGAAGCTTCCCAATTGCCTGGATGTGTTTAAAAAATTTTCAGCTAAACCATCAAATATAGTAGGTAACAAATTAATACGCAATGAATTTTTATTCATTGAGCATACAGGTTTGTATGACTAAACATGGTCAGTGGAACTGGAAAGAGTTGCAAAGGATTCATAAATTAAATGATTCATTTTTATTAGCTATTATGCAAAATAACTGTGAATAACATGTGCCATTTTATTTTTTCAATTGACTAAATCAGATCAGTCATTGGTAAATACTAACTAGTTTCGTGGGTCATATTGACCCATTGGTGAGTCAAATACTCTATCTGATATAAGAATCATGCTAGTGATTCAGAGAAAAGATTAACTATTCTTTATATCTATAATAGAGTGTTTGTGTGTCAGGTAGCTAATAGCTACTAATTCAACATATACACATTTATTTATTTTTCTTTATTTGATTGATGTTTAATTTAATTCAGTTTTCATGAAAACTCTTCTCAAAATCTAAACTTATAATAAATCTTTGCACCACATTTATTCATCATTTTTTTTATGTACTAAAATTTCTATAGGAAGATGCATTTTAATTCATACAACATAATTTTAATTCGTATCCATGATACCCGCATCTATGATGGATACGTATTAAAAATTATGTTAGATTTTGTTTTTTGTATGGTCGAAAATGTGGTACCGGTCGATAACTGAGAACACGCCCCATAGTTTTGTTATTGGCTGCAGCTCTGTGGCCAGTGATTGCTTTGAAGTGACATTAGTGCCATTGTAGTCCCCTGTCTGCCTCATTCCATCACAGCTCTCTATTTGCCAAAGAATAGTGTCATCAATGAGCTAATGAACCAATTACGCTTGCATTCACCTCTCTGATATTAAGTGCTATATATTATCAGGGCTACTGAAATGTAGTCACAAGAATAATTATATTTACTCAATAAATCCACAATGAAAAAAAAATATACGAGTGACTCAAAATTTTCAACATTTCAGTTTGTCCCAAAGCCGGCTCAAAAATGTGAGTCAAAATGACTCATCCTAGTATTTTACTCAATTAGTCATTTGACTCCTAATTCATTGTCAGATTGACTCAGGTTGAGTCAATGACTGCTATATTGGAGTTTTCCAGCCTTGACTCAGCGATGAGTCAAATTGACTCACAATTTTTCTAAGTGTATTTCAGTACTCGTAATTTAACTCTTAGTAGTTAAAAAGAATCAATTACACTACTATGATATTATTACTCTGTGTATTGAATCCTATAATTAGTTCTAAACAAGTTGGTAACTTTATCCTTGGAGCCACTTTCCTTTCGGACTGCTGTTTAGAAGTCCTTTGTCATGTCTTTTTAACGTCAGCGATGTGGTCATTGGTTCCGTAGCTGCACACTAAACCCCCTCCATCAAATTAGTTTGTAACAGCCTTGACCTAGCATCAGATTCAACTAAATATTTCATCCTGCAATAATATTTTAAGTATCATTATCGTTAATCCATTTTATTATTTAATAATATTTTACTGCTTTAAAATAACTCACCGAAATATATGTTTCGAATGTACAGTCGTATGCAAATCTTTGAATACGTTAGAATACCTCTTCCATCCACACAGTTCACTCGGTGGTGTAATAAACGTGTAATATACGTGTAATAGCTACCGAAGAAAGCTGTAAAAGAGACATCTTATTTCCAAGCCAAATATCACGGCTCTACTTACGTTATTAACATTGATTGAATCTTGCAGTTGAATCAAATAAAAATAAATATAATACAGTGTGAAAGCATGGAAAGGTATAGCTACTGTTACTGAATTTCGAGTTTATTGTTTATAAAGATCTGATTTAAAGACATACATTTAACAATAAAAAATAGTGACATACTTAAATGATTAGATTCAAAATGATAGCATTTTGTCACTAATAATCAGAATAATAAATCTACTTCAACCCTGATCATTGACATTCAAAGAGAAACCCACTTTAAGTAATAGATTTTGTATCAACTTATTTCAGTGTTAGATTCACATTAACGTTTTACCATTCGATCACTAGGGTCACGGTATATAATTCGCTATGCGTATCGACCCGTGCGTGCACTCTCGCATATCTTCTACATACTATTGATTTGTTCTCTAATAACTTGTTGAGTTAAGAGGTGTGGTTGTAGCTGTCGATAAATAGTCTGATGAGGAGAATATTTCGAGAGAGGGCATATTTGGATATGGGGAGTTGAGGAGAGGGGGGGGGTGAAGGTATATTCCGTGATGCATTGTAATCAATCTGCTACATAGTAATCTACTAGGCACATAGTAATTCGTTACATAGTGATCTGATGCATAGTAATCTACTAGACCCATAGTAATCCGTTATATAGTGATCTGATGCATAGTAATCTACTAGGCACATAGTCATTTTCTACATAGTAATCCGTTATATAGTGATCTACAACATAGTAATAATAATTTTACTGAAAATATATGACATAGGGAAAATACAATTTAAAATTTAATAAAAGCTTTCATATTTCGAAGCCTATAGGTCTTCTACCACATAGTAATCTGCTACGTAGGAATGTGTTACAAATATAAAGTTATTAGCATGTACTAATGTATTTTAGTTACGGTACTATGTATGTTTCATATACTTATCTGACAGGTGGTTAACTTCAAGCTAAATATTCTAAGTATCCCATTTCTTATCTTTTTTTTCTGTTGCAGGGGTTGGACAAAGACAGGGAAGGTCTGCACAAGATGAAAAAAGCAGTCAAGAACATGTACAACACTGGCCAAGGTACGTAAACACTTTCTATAGAAAGAGAAATGGTAAAGAACCAATATAACATTTTCAGCCTTTTCCTTAAGGGCCGTACACACGTAGGGTTTTTGAAGTCTTTCCATCAGACTTTTCGCTAAGCTCCTCCTACTTTTTCCACGAGATTTTTGAATTTTATAAGAAAAAACGATTGAATTATTATTTATTTTAGTTGATATCCATGATGATACCAACTAAAATAAATAATAATTAAATCGTTTTTTCTTATAAAATTCAAAAATCTCGTGGTAAAAGTAGGAGGAGCTTAGCAAAAAGTCTAGTGGAAAGACTTAAAAAACACTACGTGTGCACGGCCCTCTAGTGATATCGAGTAAAGGCTCTATCCACCACTTAGACCCTTCACTTACTAATGTTAAATTGAATCTTTATTCTATTTGTCTATCAATTAATTGATCTGTCTCATCAATAGCTTATTTTATTTCGTGTTTATTTCCCAGTAAGCATTGCTGGTTATCTTTACTATTAATAAGATAGAAACGTATCGATTTAATTAAGAAGATTTATATATTGAATTATGGCAGAAGGTACTATTAGAGGATATATATAAATTTAATATAAATGACTTTTTTTTATGAGTTAGTTTAAAAAAAAATCATACCAAATACTATACTTTCTATCAATTTTAATCATCATTTCAACTTTCATTTCATAATATCCCATTTCTCTAAATTTATAACCAATCTATCCGAACACAAACATACAAATACATCTAACACATTTAGCTCTCTATGTTTGGATGTTCATTTGTTTCTTTCGTGATACATTAGACTCTTTGATGTCCTAGTTAGGTTAGACTGTGACTAAACTCCCTTGAACTATCGGCACAGTGTGGAAATACTGTGCCTTTGAAGAATAATCGATATAATAATGATATTCTGTGCCTTTGAAGAATAATCGATATAATAATGATATTCTGTGCCTTTGAAGAATAATCGATATAATAATGATATTCTGTGCCTTTGAAGAATAATCGATATAATAATGATATTCTGTGCCTTTGAAGAATAATCGATATAATAATGATATTCTGTGCCTTTGAAGAATAATCGATATAATAATGATATTCTTTGCCTTTGAAGAATAATCGATATAATAATGATATTCTGTGCCTTTGAAGAATAATCGATATAATAATGATATTCTTTGCCTTTGAAGAATAATCGATATAATAATGATATTCTGTGCCTTTGAAGAATAATCGATATAATAATGATATTCTTTGCCTTTGAAGAATAATCGATATAATAATGATATTCTGTGCCTTTGAAGAATAATCGATATAATAATGATATTCTGTGCCTTTGAAGAATAATCGATGTAATAATGATATTCTGTGCCTTTGAAGAATAATCAATATAATAATGATATTCTGTGCCTTTGAAGAATAATCAATATAATAATAATATTCTGTGCCTTTGAAGAATAATCAATATAATAATGATATTCTTTGCCTTTGAAGAATAATCAATATAATAATGATATTCTGTGCCTTTGAAGAATAATCAATATAATAATAATATTCTGTGCCTTTGAAGAATAATCAATATAATAATGATATTCTTTGCCTTTGAAGAATAATCAATATAATAATGATATTCTGTGCCTTTGAAGAATAATCAATATAATAATAATATTCTGTGCCTTTGAAGAATAATCAATATAATAATGATATTCTTTGCTTATTCTACTAACCTTAATTATAGTTGACTAGGCAATAATCTCTTCGAATTGGGTGAAGTTCCAATTGCCAAATACGAATTCAAACCGGATGGACAGTTTCAAGTTATCATTACTGTTCTAACGCTTTAATTAATAATTTTAACACTCTTCTCCATAATTAGCTACAATATTTTCATGCGTGTATTGAATAATCTATTGGAATTTTAATCCTGTATTTAGTTCGCGTTAGGTAATTGAATCTCTACCCTATCTATAGTTGGAGAATTATTGTGTCTTTGGTCAAATTATTAATTATTTGGACTTTGTGAAACTAATTTTCATATGAAATATTATGATAGATGAACAGAAATTATTTATTTCTTCTATTTATTCAAAATATTTCGTCTGAAATTACTTGATTTTCAGAGAAAATAGTTCCTTTAATGGAAAATCCGTTAGATGGCGTTTTATTTTTATTAACGTTTACAAAATGTCTGTCTATCTTCGCAAATAAGTTATCGAATTTGATTGATAACTATACTAGGTATAGTAAGTGAGTGACCAATGACAGATTTCTTGAATTTTATTATGAGTATTGCATTCAGGTATTTGAACGTTCTTTGGGAAACGTTTAAATCAAGATGGCAAAATTTGTTGCACAATTTATCTCCTATTTGTCATTACATAATCAATTGCGCTGATTCTATTAAAAAACATTAGCAAATGTTCAATTTTTCTCCCTTAATGTTTTAAAGTTGACGTTCTACGAATCCAAGTTAAATTTCCAGTAATTTAATCTGCTTTAACTGTGGTGCCTAATAGGTTAATGTGCTCCCTCTACCCCCAGGTTTCGTTCTATCGGGACAAGAACTGTCAGAAGGTCTGCAGAAGCTGGCACAATTGGGATGGAGAGCAGATGAGAGGCAGCTCAGTGAAGCGTGTCACAAGTTCAGTGTAGTGATTAGGGAGCACAGTCAGCTGCTCTCTCTGTTGGTGAGTAATTCACTCACTAACTAAATTATACGTTAGTTGTTTTATTCAGTTTGTTGGTACATAGTAACTAAATGTTCTACCAGCTTCAAGATATATGCAAGAAAATTTGATACATTATTTTATATATACTAAAAATAGAAGAGGTCCTAATATGGGTCCTTGTGGAACTCTCTTTTTCGACACTGAATGGACTGGATTGTTTTTACAGAGTGTTATTTAAATTAAATGAACCTATTCTTTATTGGGACATTCATATCGTTCAGTACATTAGAATCATTTTTATAATCAGTTAATTTAAGCGATTTAAGATGGGTTCATTACCGACTATTATAACTAACTAGCTAGTAATTTCTAATCTTCTTAAATGAAATCATCTGTAATAGTTTCATTGAAATAGGCAATTGATACTCCTAAATAGAATGTAGATGTGATGGATTGGACGTAGAGACAGTGTAAACTCGCAATTACGAGATGGTATCAAATTACCAAGGGGGGAAATGGTCATTATTCATATAGTGCACTCACATATGACCATTGAATTAATTACATTCATTGTGTATATAAAGTTGATAAAGATATAAAAAGAATTGATATACCTTAGCTAGCTACTTCTTGAATTTTTCACCAGGTAAATAAGATATATGCGGTAAATGTTAGACTTTTTATTAAAAATGTGCTCTACTGCAGGGCAATTTGATGAATATAGCTTAGAAATTTATTCATTTTGGACCTCAACTGATGGTACTTTGTATTCTCAACCAAAAGAATGCACTTACTATTAAAAAAAACATTTTATATAGTTAAATAAACCACCAACAATTACTGGACACAATTAGTGTTTACCATTTTTTATGAGGTAGCTAACTAATTCTTTTTGTTTTCAGATTACGAATCAGCGTAACAATCTCATACACCCCCTGGACAGTGCCCTGAAGGGGGACTTGAAGGGAATGAAGGGAGACCTCAAGAGACCCTTTGAGAAAGCTGCCAAAGACTATGACACTAAATTTTCCAAAATAGAGAAGGAGAGGAAACAGCAGGTGAGTAGGAAAGTTATGAATTGTCAGTAGCTATGTTTCACATCTTCGGCCATATAAAAAAACCATAGCTATAACCTACAAATATATAATTTTATTATATCCTTCTTTCCCCGAAAATGTGAAACGAACCGATAATTCGTAACTTACCCTAGTGTGGTTTTGGCATAGGGAGAGAAATGTTAAACACTATTTTCACATAACTAGTTACTGTTGGTGACTAGTTGGATCATCTGAGAGAACTTATCAATTCAGTACATCATTTTATATAGCTATACTAAAAAAAGAAAAGGTCCTAATATGGATCCTTGGGGTAGGTACTCCTCTTAAAACTTTTACTTTGAAAAATGTTCATTCTGTTGTTTCTAAATTATACGTATTGATTGGATTACCTAATTTAGATGAATTGTGCTATTGTTTTAACGTTGGCTATATAACAAAGTTTCCATCTGTTCAGAAAGCAATTAGATATTCTTTCTTTTAACCTTAGCTTAACTTTTCTCCCTCCACCTCAGGCCAAAGAAGCTGGTATGATAAAGAGTGGAGTGGCGCCTCACGAAATAGTAGAGGAGATGGGCAAAGAGAGAAGAATATTTCAACTTCAAATGTGCGAGGTGAGTCAACAAATCTTAGTTTTTTTTAACATTAACCATGATAAATTATCCAATGAAAGGTAGATTAAATCCATACATTGAAGATGTACATTTTATTACTATTTTCTCATGTTTTAGCATTTTGCGTTCTACAGTGGCAGACTAATTGCTATTTGCTAGCTACTTCCGATACAATTTATTGTTTCATATCATTTCTTTATTACCTTTGCAGAATGCGGGAAGGTCATATTTTAGCCGTCATTTATTTATTTATCATCTCTTTATTCGCTTAACTGAAAAAGTGTTCAACCAAATTGCCTGAAATTTGGTGAAACGATTGGTCCATGTCCAGTGACCTGCTGGTAGGAGTTTGGGAGTGACCCGGTCAAAGTCATGGTCATTTATAACACAAAAGTATTGAACCATATTGCATGAAACTTAATGAGACGATTGGTCAATATGCAGGAACCATTTTGTTAGATTTTGGAAACAATCGGGTCAAAGATCAAGGCCATTTGTAACTCAATAACTCAAAAAGTATTCAATCAAATTGTCTGAAATTTGATGGTACAATTGGTCAATGTCCAGGAACCGTCTGGTAGAATTTTGGGAGCGATCTGGTCAAAGGTCAAGGTCATTTATAACTCAAAAATTATTGAACCATATTGAATGAAACTTGGTAGGACGATTGGTTATTATCCAGTTAGCAGTTTATCAAATTTTGGGAGAGAACTGGTCAAAGCGGCGGCGAAGGTATGCGCTCTACCAAGTGCACATAATCTAGTTTTGCCACTAGCTCATTCGTAGCTACTCCAAAATTGTGGAAGGTTATGTTCTGGAAAACTCAAACAGTGCTTTCTTTTGTTTCAGTACCTACTGAAAGTCAATGAAATCAAGACGAAGAAAGGGGTCGAGTTCCTGCAGAAGCTAGTGGAGTATTACCACGCCTATTGCAAGTGAGTGATGCCTGTTTTAACTAGTAGCTAGCTACTGTAGAACTCCTGAGTTATGATGTTCCGAGTTATGATGCACTCGAGTTAAGAAGGACCTGTCTTATGAAGTAGTTTTCTTTGTTTAAATTATAGAAAATGATATACGCTAAGAATTGTGTCATCGGTATCCTTCAATGACAATAGTTTTCTAAGATTTGAATCATAGAAAACTATTTTGTGCACCTGAGATATGAACTTTTGTTGAGATAAGAAGGAACCAATAGCTACTTCATAATTCAGGAGATCCACTGTACTCTGCTGCCTTGTTAGCTGATAGGTAGTACTGTCATCTTCAGTATATTAGATAGCTACTATTTGAACTCAGATAATTCATAAGTATTTTGGTTTTCAAAATAATTCCTCATATTGATATTTCAATGATTTTCTTTCCCTTAGATATTTCGAAGAGGGCATGAAGACCTGGGCCTACTTCGGCTCCTACGTGTCAGAGCTGGAGGATCGTCTAAAAGACGTGAGGCACAAGCATGAGGAGGAGAGGCGCCTCCTCATTGACTCCAAAACACTCATCAAACACAGCCTCAGCAGCGAGGGCACTGAGGGACCTGTGAGTAGGACTTTTCCAAATGAATGATCCGCATTTTAGTTATTAGCACTTTTGAGAACTGGTTGAGAGTTATTTCAAATATGACTGCCTTTAATGTCTAAAAAGGAAATGTCGCCTCTAGTTAAAGACCAACAAACGACTATACGCACATACTTTTTTGAGGTTATCGGGTTTCTGAGGTTATGTAGTAATTCAACTTATGGATCTACCTTTTCAACTTGTAGTCTTATACAGTGATCATAATTTGATTTAAATACTTAAGTTAGCTAGCCTACCTTCAGTTTTAGAGGATAGAGATAGGGTTATGCTCTTCAACTACGAGGTGGTAATTTTTGTGTTAGATAGGCTTTATGAACTAGGTAGCTAGCATCTCTTCATTTTCCATCCGTGAGTGCAGTCACCGGTGCTTGTGTCCCTTTTTATCACATTCCTTGGTAAGTGACTGCATTCACGGAGTAGCTTTTCTACATCCATGAGCATTGCCCCTGACTGGTGGTAGGTGACTTTGTTCATGGAGCCACTTTCCTTCTCTGACTGCTTCTACCAGTCCTTTATTCCCTTTTGACGTCAGAGACATGACTTGTAAGCTCGTTATTATTTCCTCTCTCACACTTCCCGATTTTCCCCAGGGCCCGGCACAGGGACAGGGTGGGTACTTCCTTCACCAGGTGAGTGGCAATGAGTGTGACGGTACGGATAAGTGTGGGTACCTCTTCAAGAAGAGTGACAGCAAGGTGCGGAGGGTGTGGCAGAAGAGGTACTGCGAAGTCAAGGACAGCATTCTCCTCATACACCACAGTGACATCACCAAGCAACCCGTCACAGTGAGAATACTATATAGAATGTTATAGCGCTTCCCACTTGTGTTTATTAACACCGAGGAATGAAAGTGCGTCGTTTGATGTTTCAGCGATAATTTCTTTAAATGTGATTTTTCATTCAGTGATGAAAAACTCTACTGTGAAATTGTGAATTTTAAGAAGAGTTTTTTGCGCGGTTTTAAATCGCAGGTATGAACACATATTAAAGAGAGTTTTTTCTGCGGTGTTAAAAAACGCAAGTGTGAAATGGGCCCAACTTTTACTTAAACTAGTTTCTACTTTGAAGATTGTTGAATTGGTCGTACATTCTTCACTTTTTTAGTGCAATCTTGATTTTCAATATTTGTATGTTTAAATTTTTTCAACGTTATCTTGATTTAATTTAATTATATTTAGCTATAAAGTTAAAAATAGCACGGTGATGATACTGAAAAGTTAACACAAAAAAGTAAAATATATAATTAGCTAGCTATGTCTAGTATAATTATTGAGTGGTTATTGATACCTGCATCCATGATACCTGCATGTAAGTATCATGGATACTTAATATAATAAAAGTTAAATGATATTGATTGTAGCTACATTCTTTTCTCCCTTGTCCGAAAATGTGTCACTGTCCAATAACTCTTCACTTCCCCTACTGAATACTCCTTTCTCCCTCAGGTTCCCCTCCTCACCTGCCAAGTGAAGCCAGCAACAGAGGACAAGAAGTGCTTCCACCTGGTGTCCTACAACAGAACCTACCACCTGATGGGGGAGAGCGAACCAGACACCAACGTGTGGATGAGTGTCATCCGCAACAGCAAGGAAGGCGCCCTTCAGAAGGCATTCAATGAAGAGAGAAGTGGTAGCATTAGCGGGGTGAGCAGCATGGGGGACATGGGCAGCCATGGGGTGGGTGTGGACCGTTCCTTCAGGGAAATCCAGCAAAGAATCACCTCCTACATCACCACTCTACCCGGTAACAACAAGTGCTGTGACTGCTCTAGCACCAATGACGTCACCTGGCTATCAACTAATTACGGTACGGGAAACTGGCGACTCATTGGAAAAAAACTTCAACTTAGGCAGTTTAAACTATTCATCTGTTTCTTATCTGATATAACTTTATTCTTCTATATAAATTAATTTTATTATATACTACGGAGTCTATTCATATTCCCTTCTATTTGCAGGTATCATAGTTTGTATCGAGTGTTCAGGGCTACACAGGGACTTGGGAGTACACGTATCTAGAATACAGAGTCTGACTCTTGATAAAGTGAGTACAAACTAGGTAGCTACGTTACTTTGCATTTACCAAATGCCTAACAATTAGGTTTAATGTGTATTGGCAATAGTACCTGACATGTTTCCTTAGACTAATTGCAGTAGATTGGTTGTTATAGATAACTTGGGTGCAATTAACACGTAGCAAAGTATAGCTAATAGTTAAAATATATCAGTACCATTGTTCCTATCTCTATTAATTACTATAACTAAGATAAATTTCTCCCTAATAAATATCCATCTCTCACTGTTCCCTGTTCTAATGACTGCTATTCCCCAGATGGGTACAGCTCAGTTGCTCACTGCACGTCACATGGGCAACACCGCCTTCAACAGTATAGTGGAGCAGTACCTGCCCCCCCACCCTCTACCTTCCCTCCCCTCCAAACCCCTCCCATCTGCCTCAATGGAGGAGAGGAGGGACTTCATACAGGTGAGTCTAAGTTGCCCCTTTTTTACAATTATTAGCAAGAAGAATAAACTTAACATACTGAATATGTGAATATTTAGCTTTGTAAGTTTGTTTAGCTCTAGAGTAAGTTTCAAGTTATTGGATGGTAGCTACTCCACGTTTTCAATCATATAAGTAGCTAAACAAATAAAATTAAATATTTTAACTTTTTAATTAAAATGGTAGCCAATGTCCATAGTAATTGCAGGTATCATGGATACCAATTAAAACAAAAGTTGATTATGATCGATAATGTAAAAACCATCCATTAACTCCTCATTTCCCCTCTATTTTACTTCTCCCCTATTTAACCTCCCCTCTTTTCCGCAGAGTAAGTACGTTAAGAAAATTTACGTCTCCAATGGAGGCGTTAGTTTCTCCACTGGAGAACTGCTGGAGATGCTGAAAGAGGCGCTGCAGAGGAACAACCTCAATGACCTTCTCAGCGCCTTCATGCTGGTGAGAACTCAGGCCTTCTCTACCTTCTTTCTAACTAATATTTCTAAAGAAGCATTAGCTAAATTAATTAGTAGCTACCTGCTTTTAAATCCAATAACCAAATATTTGTTGCTTAGTGATGACGGGTCTTAAGAACCATTGCTTTCTGTTCTATAAGTTAACGCACTTCTTAAAGCATCAGACCGTGTGCATACCAGAAGAATGATAGCAAGAAAGATTGCAAGATTGAATTGAAGTGTGCATACAGAATTATCTAGTATCTTCAATTGCTCAATTACTTGCAATCTTCCTTTCTCTCTCCGGACTCTCTTTCAGTGTGTGCACTAAATAGTATTACCTACCGTGTTACCCAGTTCAATTTTGCAATCTCTCTTTTGGTGTACGCGCAGCCTAGAAGTCTTCAATGAGTAAATTAAACCCTCACTAACCTTATCATTAGCTATACCTACTTCTAGTATCGACTTTCACGTCAAAATGACACACATTCTATAAAACTGGAACGACTTTATTTTATATCAAATATCTTGTTCCAGTTCCTGATATATTTGAGTTGTTTTCTGTGTAATAACAGAGGTTTGTCCCCTTCACACCACTCCCTACTAACCCATTTCCCCCCCCCCCCCCAGGGGTCTGACCTGAGTGCCCCCCTCACCCCCCTTTCCGAGACAGCGCTGCACGTGGCTATAGAGTCTAACGTGTCTCTGCATCTCGTTGACTTTCTCGTACAGAACACGAGGAGTCTGAACATCAAAACTACAGAAGGTGAGAAAACGCATAGCTACTAATGTAATGAACATGTAAATTGTAGCTAGTGGTCGTCTGGTAGATAGGTTTCAAATCTTCGGCCTTATAGATAAATAATGCAGTAAACTGGGTAATTTGATAATAATGATTAATTAAGTAGTAGTCCATTTAATTTAAATATTTAAAATTTAATTTAAGTCATCAGATGTTAAATATTGTGTCACCAAATGTATTAAGTGGCCAAATTTCTTTTGTGTTGCTGTTGTGGTTATATTTCCCTTGTAGCTAAGTACCATTTCCCCTGCTCAGGCAACACCCCCCTCCACTACTGCGTGATTCACGCCAGGGTGGAGTGCCTCCGTCTGCTGCTCCGTGTGGGCTCCGACCCCAGCCTCCTGAACACCAACGGCAAGACTTCCCTCTGCATCGCCAGGGAGAGGGGCGAGAGGCAGATGGTGGCCATGGTGAGTACCCTGGGAAATTAGTCTTCTATTATTCCTTTGTAGGTAAATAGGGTAAAGACTCTATCACATGGTGAGTACATTGAGGAATTAGTGTGCTATTTGTGTCATTTCTCTCTGCCATTGGGCAGTGGAAATAGGGTAAAGAATCTATACATAACATTATTTGTGAGTGAAGGGTCTATCAACCAATAGTCTTTTTCTCATGGAAGAATGTATCGGGTTGAAGCGAAATTAATGGTTAACTCACTAGGTACCGAGTTATTCAATTCTAGTCACTAGTTTCTAACTCTCTTCATTTCCCTCTCAGCTGGAAAATCCCCCTCGAGGTCAGAAGAAGTCCCTCTTTGACAATGTGGAGTTTGAGTGGAACCTTGATGATGATAACCTCACTGATATGAGTGATGATGACGATGGCTGGCGAGTGAGTACTCAGTGATGACATTATGCGTGTCTCTAGATATCTTTTTGTAGTACTCAGTGATGACATGTTTAGCGTAAGTTTCTTTTATATAATGACATGTAGTTGGAGAGCAAGGCACAGTCTATAATGTTATTCACATGGTTGCATATTTCTGTCATTTCCTATTAAATATTTTCCTCAAATGAAGATTGTTCATACGTCTGGCAGTAGCTATTTAACAAATAGCTAGTTGTCATACTCGTAATTAGCTATTATCACTTCTATAGCTATTATGTATAACAGTTAATCAATGACTAATTAATATCCTCCGTTTGGTGAATTCTTTGTTATTTAACTAATTTTTGATATTTTTTCACTAGAATGGTGAGGTGATGACTCCTGAGAAAAGATCTCGCCCCACTTCTCTTCCCCCATCCGAATCACTTCCCCCACACCAGCACATCAACTCACACCACCGCAACACAATATTTGGCTCTGCTATTGGGGTGACTAAGCACCCCCGGGTACCTCCTGATGGACACCCACCTCCCCCTCCCCCTGTAGCTGCCAAACCAACCAATCGTGAGTCTTGAAGAACATTACTATAATTAAATAGTTATGATGTCTCCATTGTTTATCACTAATTTAGTTAAAATAGCTTTATTCTGCCACTTATTTTATAGCTAATAAGTTAGAAAAGTATTTTTTCTCAGTCAATTTCTAGCTACCTATCATTTATAATTGAAAAGCTTGATATTGGATATATAATTTATTCTAATTAAAATAAATATCATATTAACTAGGATATTAAATCTTGTATATCTCACCCTTCCCCCAGTGCCCCCTCCCCCCCAACTGAGTCCTTCTCAAGGTAACGCTCTGAAGAAAAGAATTCCCACCTACGCACCCCCCAGTCAGAACAGAGACTCTATCTACGCCAGACCCAGTGACAGCATAGGGCACAGTCGCAGAGAGAGCATTGAGAGGAGCTATGAGAGCAGGTGAGAGCATTGAGAGCGCATGTGACAGGAGCTATTAGAGCAGGTGAAAGAGCATTGAGAGGAGTTATGAGAGCATTGAGAGCGCATGTGACAGGAGCTATTAGAGCAGGTGAAAGAGCATTGAGAGGAGCTATGAGAGCATTGAGAGCGCATGTGACAGGAGCTATTAGAGCAGGTGAAAGAACATTGAGAAGAACTATGAGAGCAAGTGAAAGAGAGCTGTGAGAGGAAGAGAAGCTGTGAGAGCGGGTTTCAGGCCATTCCTATAGATATTTGCCGCACGTATTGGCACTATATGCTAGGGTTCCCATTTCTGTCTTCATTTGATGGTTACACCAGATGTCTGCAAAATGACACTACACCTGGGCTGCGCAACTTCAATCTCAGTAGAGGGTTCTACCGATGTGGGCGCCAATTGTCACAATGCATAGCGGTTCCCCTCTAGTTTGGTCAGCGTTGACAGTGATCTTAGACTCAGGAATATAGTCTCGGGAGACAAAGTTATTAATCCTTTCCTGAATTCACTGCGATATGACTAGCATCAAAAGCCTCAAGACTACATGTATAATGATATTAGTCTCTTGGATGATCCTCACCAGCCGCCTCTTGAAGGTGTCTACAGTTGTGGAGTGAACAACGGTTGCTGGTAGCCCTTTTTTACGCATTGCGCACCAGCATGAAGTTTTCCATGAGATCTGTTGTGAATCAGAGTGGGACGACCTTCCACCCGTGGTTATGTGTCGTTTTTTCAGAGGACAGAGCAGTCCTAGTGTCAACCCTGCTAATTCCTATTAGACACTTGAGGGTGTAGAGGCCTAGTTCTTCCAACCTCTTGTAGCGGATTTTGGGTAGAAGCTTGGTCACCCTTGCCTGGATACGGCTGCATGCAGAGTCTGTGGCCAGAACTAGACAACCAATGAGTTGTACTGGTTGAGAATCTGAGATAATGCCCACTATGTGTGTATTGGTATCAACGATAATGTTATCTGTGTGTGTATTGGTATCTAAGATAATGTTATCTGTGTGTGTATTGGTATCTAAGATAATGTTATCTGTGTGTGTATTGGTATCTAAGATAATGTTATCTGTGTGTGTATTGGTATCTAAGGTAATGTTAACTGTGTGTGTATTGGTATCTAAGGTAATGTCCTGTGTGTGTATTGGTATCTAAGGTAGTGTCCTGTGTGTGTATTGGTATCTAAAGTAATGTCCTGTGTGTGTATTGGTATCTAAGGTAATGTCCTGTGTGTGTATTGGTATCTAAGGTAATGTCCTGTGTGTGTATTGGTATCTAAGGTAATGTCCTGTGTGTGTATTGGTATCTAAGATAATGTCCTGTGTGTGTATTGGTATCTAAGATAATGTCCTGTGTGTATCTACAGACTACTTATGTGTTTTTTTTCACAGGGACTCGCCTGAGCGTCGAGACAGTTTGCCGCAGCACTACACGGCAGAAGGAGGAGATAGCTACTCCTCCCGCAGCAGTCACTACCGAGGACACAAGAGGAGCCCCTCCTCTGACTCAAGTAACAGCCTCTTCTTCATTCCGAGCCGCTCCTCTTCTCTGTATGGCACCTCCTCTTCAGGAGGAGCCGATACTAACACGGCAGTGGTTGTTTCCACCTCTTCTCTCCTTCCATCTTCATCCTCCACCTCTAACTATGCCACCCCCAGTCTTGGTCCCACCCCCGCCTTCTCCACATTCCATGCTAAATCCTCTCCTTCTTCCCGCTCCCCTTCTCCTTCCTCCACCTCTTCTTCCTCTTCTCGCTGCTCCACCTCCTCTCAGAGGAGATGTTCTCTCTCAAGGAATAATTGGGACGGAGGCACCATTAGGCACAAGGGTGCTGGTGAGACTCTTTCGTCTTGTTGTTGTTTCTTTTCTTTGCCTGTGTCCAAAGTAGCTACTTATCATTTTTCTCATCAACCAAGTAGTTATCCTTTAGCAGTTTGTTTGGCTAAACTGCCCAAACACTTGCTCAAAACATGTCTGAACTTGTTTGTACTTGTTAGAACATATTTGAACTTGTTTGTACTTGTTAGAACATATTTGAACTTGTTAAAACATGTTTGAACTTGTTAAAACATGTTTGAACTTGTTAAAACATGTTTGAACTTGTTAAAACATGTTTGAACTTGTTGAAACATGTTTGAACTTGTTAAAACATGTTTGAACTTGTTAAAACATGTTTGAACTTGTTAAAACATGTTTGAACTTGTTAAAACCTGTTTGAATTTGTTAGAGCATGTTTGTAGCTACTTGTTGTACTTATCATGTTTCAACTGGTTTGAAACTTGAAATGTTACGCGCAATTTACCGACATGCGCGAAGTGGTTTCGGAATCTTGAAAGAACATGAAGCAGGGCTGCCTCTGATTGAGAAAATCTCAGTCAGCGAGGAAATGGAAATTACCAATCCATAGTGTCTAGTTGGGATAGTTACTAGTTAAGTACCTTGATACTCTAGTTTGGAAATTACACGTCTAGGTATCTATACTAGTTGGGTAATTATAGGTTAGGTAGTAAGATACCCTATTTGGGTAGTTACAATTTAGGTAGCTACCTAGGTACACTAGTTAGGTAGTTACAAGGGGTGTAGGTCATAAGCGCCCCGGTCAAGAGCCCCAAGGTCATGAGCCCCCCCGGTCATGAGCCCCCCCGGTCATGAGCCCCCCCGGTCATGAGCCCCCCGGTCATGAGCCCCCCGGTCATGAGCCCCCCCCGGTCATGAGCCCCCCCCGGTCATGAGCCCCCCCCGGTCATGAGCCCCCCCCGGTCATGAGCCCCCCCCGGTCATGAGCCCCCCCGGTCATGAGCCCCCCCGGTCATGAGCCCCCCAGGTCATGAGCCCCCCCGGTCACGAGCCCCCCCTGTTTTTAAATCCTTATTTACCTATATTATTTAATCCTTATTGACACTTTTGTAGTTCATAGCTGATTAGACATAAAATATATGTATATCGGGGGGCGTGCCGCCCCCCCAACCCCCCTGCCAGGTCATTAAGCATTCATGAAGTGTGCAGTACAACAAACTAGCGGATACAACATACTACACTATCAACTCTCAGTTATTTCTATCTAAGTAGTCCTACATTTGTTTAACTAGGTTAATAAGGATTAATAAACAGGGAGGGGGGGCTCGTGACCGGGGGGGGGGGCTTATGACCGGGGGGCTCTTGATCGTACCCCAGTTACAAGATGGCTACCTAGATACACTTAGGTAGTACACATTAGTTTGATAATTACAAGTTAGGTAGCTATCTAGATTCACTTATTGGGTGATCGAAGGATAGTTACCTTGATACACTAGTAGGTAATTACAATTTAGGTACCTAGAGACTAGATACACCAGTGATAGGCTACATTAGTTTGGTAGCTAATTACCAGTTAGTTATCTAGATATACTAATGAGGTAGTTCCAAGTTAGTTACCTTGATATATTGCATCGTTACTAGTTCGGTACCTAGATGCACTGTTAGGTAGTTTCGATAAAACGCGCAGGGCGCAATTTGAGGATCCTAAAACGCGCAGCGCAATCTAAGATAGCGCAAGTCGGTAAAGTGTGCGGAACAAGAACATGTTTGAAATTTGCATTTTGTTTTGCTCTGCATCCTTTTCTCCAAATTGTTTTTTTTTTGTTTGTTACAAATGAATTTCTCTCGTTCATCACTTTAACTGTTGATAGAAAATCTAAGAAAATGGCTATGCCCACCACTGTGTCAGTGGTAGAGCGAGGTAGACAACAACATGAAAAAATGGAATTATTTCCTTGAAAAACACCACCATTTGAGTTGACATACCAAAATAAATATATATTAGATTCAATAACTTTTTAGTTTCCTATAATGATGGTCTGGTTGTTCTTAAATATATGCCTGGGTCATCATTCTATTTTTTGTAGCCATTTGGTCAATTTTGAAATTTTTGCATGTCGTCTTTTGTGGTTAAGATTTTGTTACTTTTTAAGTGAGGTTATTTTGTTGTAGGTATTTGCTAGTTTATTCATTAAATCAATGGAAGTTATTTCCAATTCAAAATCCTAATAAGTTTTTCGGTTTGATAATTCATTAGTGAAGGATTAGCTAAAGAATTTCTTTACTTCGTTTCATTGTTTGCAACTCCAGTTTTTTATTCACTTCGTTTTATATTGATCATATTTTGTTTTCTGCTTTTTTACTATCAATGCATCTAATATTTCCCAATCTATATTCTATGTATCTAAATTTTCCCTATTTAGGCATACAATTTTTCCTTTTCTATGCATTGAATTTTTTTTCAAACCTATCCATCAAATTTTTCCTGTCTTTGCATCTAAAATTTTCCCATCTGCATCTAATATTTTTTTAAATCTATGCATCAAATTATTTTTTAAATCTATGCACTTATTTTTTTCAATTTTATGCATAGTTAAATATTTTTTAAATCTTTGCATCAAATTTTTAACTTCTCACAAACTTATAAACATATTGCATCTTTTTTTTATTGTATCCATATAAATTAAAAATGTTCAATATATGAAAGTTATTTTCTAAAGTTTATATGATTTTTTTTTTCTAAAGTTTATGAAATACATTTTCAGAAACTTGTAAATCTCTTGTTTAAATTTTTTTTCTCGTAATTCATGTAATGTTTTTTTTATCGCAGGTGGAAGTGGTGCTGCAAACTCTATAGAACGAAAACACATGCAGTCTGGTGGTTCCCCTGCCTCATCAGCCCCATCCTCACCTCCACCCCCCAAACAGTCACTCAATGGGGGGCGTAGTAGCGACTCCCTCTCTTCAGTTCTCTCTGACGCAGTGGGGGCCGATAGACCTCCTCCACCCCCAACTAGACAGGTGAGCCAACAACTCAAACGCTTTATTTTCCTCTTCATTATTAACTTTTTACAGTGGGAGGGAAAATATATTAGACTCTGAACTGTTGTAATTTGGATAGGACATGCTTTCATGATCCCATATTCTCTTATAGTCCTTTGTGCACAATGGCACAGTAGCTTTTATTCATTCATGAGCTTCAGCACTAACATATTCACTCTCTAATTCTAGCTACATTTCTAGAGCTAGTTCAGAATTTCCCAAGTTCAGCAAACCCCGATGAAGACAATCCCCTCTAAGTACTAATTATTGTTTTCAGGGCCCGGTGGTGGGGAGAAGAAGGCGTTGTCGCGCACTGTATGACTGCACCGCAGACCTTGAGGATGAACTGAGCTTCAAAGAGGGTGAAGTCATCGTCATCATACAGGTAGAGAATGACTTGATTAAATCAGAGAGTTCTAGCACAAGGGTAAAGACTGTAGCTATTAACAACTGGTGACGGAAGGGGAATTTGTAATAAGATAATGAAAAGAGAATTTATATTATGATTCATAATTTGAATGATTTTTTAATCATAGTTATAATACAATTTTTTTCACTCCATTTGACTTAATTTTACTCGTATGTGCTTGTGTTTTTTTAACCCTAATTGTTGTTGTTTCCTCCTCAGGAGGTGACAGAGGATGGGGACTGGATGGAGGGGGAGATAGTGGGACAGCCGGAGAGAAGAGGAAAAGTACCTTGGAACTTCGTGCACATCTTAACAGACTAGTGAAGGGAAAGGTCCTCTTAATACTTTAGTGAAGGGAAAGGTCCTCTTAATACTTTAGTGAAAGGAAAAGGTCCTCTTAATACTTTAGTGAAAGGAAAGGTCCTCTTAATACATTAGTGATGAGAAAACTCCTTTCTCACTGAAATCTGAAACTTTTAGCTCCTCTTAAATTAGTTCTTAAAAATCGATTAAACCTCACCCGTATTTGTGTCAGAGTGTAAAAATTGATAAAGATCAGACGACAGTGGGAACACGTTTCGCTGAAAGACATCTCGTCGACAAAACGTTTCGTCGACGAATTTTCTTTAAGGGGATATTGATATAAATGAATATTAACAATATGAATATACTCTCGAAATAAATGGCCGTTATGTAGTCTGTTGTATCCGCTAGTTTGTTGTACTGCATACTTCATGATCGTTTTTTGACCTGGCAGGGGGAGAGGGGGATTTCCCCCTATACACATCTATTAGTGTTTTAATATCCCCTTTACGAAGAATTCGTTGACGAAACATCTGACAACCATAGCATGACGAAACTGAGGCGACAGTGTGATCACACCTGTGAGGTAGAATTTAACTAACTAACTAACTTTGGTGCAGTCGTTTCTCAAGAACATTAGTAGATTATTCTGAAGCACAAGAGTCAATATCTTCTGAACATTCCCAACGGTTGACAATTGATGAATTTTTCTTCTCTTTGTTGTTATAGAAATTTATTGTTAATATTGTAAAAATGTTGTCAATAGCTTTAAGCTTCAAAAAAATCAAAGCACACTTTAATCTCTAGGCCAGTGGTATACTTTGACAGAGTAACTAATATTAAGTTTGTTCTTCTTGAAGCATTCCATGTATTATTTCTATTTATTTTTTCACAGCTTTACTCCCGTGTAGCATTATTTTAACTTTCAGGGGCCAAATTGCATCGTTAAATACTCTTCAAAACCAAAAGTTCACCATCTTGCGGTTGAATTTTAATGCTCTCTTTTATTTTAAAGTCTTAACTATTCGGTTCGTTCTGCCAATTTGTAGATCTCATAATTATTCACTTGGATCTTTTTCTTTGTATGTGGCATTAATTTAGACTAGGTATAGTATGTACATATGAATAACTTGAAGTATTAGGAGATGGACTTTATGTGTATTGTATAACCACATAATGTGTGGTATAACCACATAATGTGTGTGGTATAACCACATAATGTGTGTGGTATAACCACATAATGTGTGTGGTATAACCACATAATGTGTGTGGTATAACCACATATAAGTCACATGGCACAATAATGTTATAAGAGGTTCAACTAATCGAGTAAATATCTTTACCTTGCTACTATAAATTAAAAGCCAAAAAACATCAGTGATCCATTTAGTAAGAGTTATTCAAATAGGTCACTAGTGTTCTTTCTGTGTGACTGGCTCCATGTGATACATATGTCTATGTTGTGTATACTCGCTAATAAGCTTAATTTATGTCTTTAATTTAATGATTTTCTTGTCAACTCCTATCTGTGACCTTCATTGCTCTGTCCTTTGTTTTCCCCGTCAGTTGAAGTCTAATGTTTAGCCACTTTCTTCTGCCCTTCTACTCTTAAGTCTCTTGCACACACTCTCTAACTGAAGTAACTCACAAATGTTAGAAACTGAAAAATAGAAGTTCCATCAAATGAGCTTTCACAGTTTCATTTACTTACATTGTATTTCAATTAATTTCACCAGAGTGAGCTTTCTGAAGCTCTCTATAGTTTTTTTTTACCATTTGTTCAGCGCTTGAGCTCACTTTTAAGTGCCATGGTGCGACTTTACAATGATTTTTGTACCTAGGGGACAGGATTTAATCCTAAAGTAATCCTCTATATATAACAGGGTGACAGGATTTAATCATAAAATGATTCTGTATAACAGGATCACATAGGATTTAATCCTAAAATAATCCTGTATAACAGGATCACATAGGATTTAATCCTAAAATAATCCTGTATAACAGGATCACATAGGATTTGATCCTTAAATAATCCTGTATAACAGAGGACATAGGATTTAATCCTAAAATAATCCTTCTGTATATTCTACAATTACACAAATTTAGCATTTCAATTTTTTAGACTTTTTACTCTCTAATATTTTTTTAATTCCTCCATATTTCTTTAAAAATTTGTAATACATTTAAATTATAATATAACATATTTCTAATACATAAATATATATTAGATCTAAATAAGTCAGTCTTTGTTATTAGTAGTTAATATTAAATTTACCCTCAGGGATGTGGGTTAAATTTACTCACAGGGGATGTGGGTTAAATTTAGTCTCAGTGGATGTGGGTTAAATTTACCCACATGGATGTGGGTTAAATTTACTCACAGGGGATGTGGGTTAAATTTACTCACAGGGGATGTGGGTTAAATTTACTCACAGGGGATGTGGGTTAAATTTACTCTGTGGATGTGGGTTAAATTTACTCTCAGTGGATGTGGGTTAAATTTACTCACTGGGGATGTGGGTTAAATTTACTCACAGGGATGTGGGTTAAATTTACTCTCAGGGGTTGTGGGTTAAATTTACTCTCAGTGGATGTGGGTTAAATTTACTCACAGGGGATGTGGGTTAAATTTACACTCAGGGGATGTGGGTTACATTTACTCTCAGGGGATGTGGGTTAAATTTACTCTCAGTGGATGTGGGTTAAATTTACTCACAGGGGATGTGGGTTAAATTTACTCTCAGGGGATATGGGTTAAATTTACTCTCAGTGGATGTGGGTTAAATTTACTCTCAGTATATGTGGGTTAAATTTACTCTCAGTGGATGTGGGTTAAATTTACTCTCAGTGGATGTGGGTTAAATTTACTCACAGGGGATGTGGGTTAAATTTACTCGCAAGGGATGTGGGTTAAATTTACTCACAGGGGATGTGGGTTAAATTTACTCACAGGGGATGTGGGTTAAATTTACTCGCAAGGGATGTGGGTTAAATTTACTCGCAAGGGAATATGATTCTCACAATTTTAGCACAATAGATAAAATTAAATAAAATATCTTTAATCTAAATCTACTTGATTTAAATTAATTATCGCAGAATAATCTTTACTAGGTACTATTAATAATTACTATTTACAAAATATAAAATCTTTTTATCATAAAACTTTATTTTTCTGAGTAATTCCTTAGAAATATTTTTAGAGTGTACAAATGACACGCTTGGTACAGAGGGTGAGTTCTGAGTTAGCGAACTGGTCCACGTTTTCGATCATATAAGAAAATATATTTAATTTAATTCTTATACATGAAGGCTTCAGGTACCATGGATACGAACACCTGCAGGTATCATGGATACGAATACCTGCAGGTATCATGGATACGAATACATGCAGGTATCATAGATACGAATTATAATATAGTTAAAATCATACATTTTTTCTAGTATGATCGGAGAAGTGTATCTGTTCAACAACTCGCAAGTTGCCCCAGTGAGTGTGTTTTATTATCTATAGTCATGTGTGTCGAGTACAAAATGACAAAGACTGTAGATGAGAGTTTATTGAAGGTGTCTTTGCGCTGTTAGAACATAGAAAGCATGTCTCCTCTTCCATTATAACCAATGCCAAATAAATATCCGAAATTACTATTCCCTGTTCATGGCGTCTTTTATTATCACCTCAATTCGAACAGTATGATAATATACTCATTGTATACCAAAAGCTATATTATCGTTAATAATATGTTGCTTAATAATGGTGCTAAGTTATTTGAAATAAGAATTATTTCCATAATATCCAATTAACTAAAATAATTAGATTCGTTGGTTACTTTTTAGGTACACGGAAACAAATGAGTTTTGTCATTACCCATAAATTTATCTGGCTATGGATAATGCTATTAATAAAATAAGACGAAGTTCATATACTAATAGACCTCCATAAAAGAAATCTAATTTTTAAACTTGTATTTAGTTGAACGAAAGAGTAGGTTAACAAATTTAGGTAATTATTAGGGTTGTGACATCATGCACTAGAAAACATGCCATAAAAGCAATGTACTTATGCTCTAAAAAGCATGACGTATGCCCTGAAAATCAGCACGTATGCCTTGAAAGCATGCACTTATGCCTTGAAAGCATGCACTTATGCCTTGAGAGTATGCACTTATGCCTTGAGAGCATGCACTTATGCCTTGAGAGCATGCACTTATGCCTTGAGAGCATGCACTTATGCCTTGAGAGCATGTACTTATGCCTTGAAAGCATGCACTTATGCCTTGAAAGCATGCACTTATGCCTTGAAAGCATGCACTTATGCCTTGAGAGCATGCACTTATGCCTTGAGAGCATGCACTTATGCCTTGAGAGCATGCACTTATGCCTTGAAAGCATGCACTTATGCCTTGAAAGCATGCACTTATGCCTTGAAAGCATGCACTTATGCCTTGAAAGCATGCACTTATGCCTTGAAAGCATGCACTTATGCCTTGAGAGCATGCACTTATGCCTTGAGAGCATGCACTTATGCCTTGAAAGCATGCACTTATGCCTTGAGAGCATGTACTTATGCCTTGAAAGCATGCACTTATGCCTTGAAAGCATGCACTTATGCCTTGAAAGCATGCACTTATGCCTTGAGAGCATGCACTTATGCCTTGAGAGCATGCACTTATGCCTTGAGAGCATGCACTTATGCCTTGAAAGCATGCACTTATGCCTTGAGAGCATGCACTTATGCCTTGAAAGCATGCACTTATGCCTTGAAAGCATGCACTTATGCCTTGAGAGCATGCACTTATGCCTTGAGAGCATGCACTTATGCCTTGAGAGCATGCACTTATGCCTTGAGAGCATGCACTTATGCCTTGAGAGCATGCACTTATGCCTTGGGAGCATGCACTTATGCCTTGGGAGCATGCACTTAGCCTTGAAAACATGGACGTATATGCCTTGAAAGCATGCACTTATGCTCTGAAACATGCCATTAAAGCTTTATTGCGAGCATTTTGTATTTACATTCAGGTTAGTATATATACGTTTATAACTTTACCTATAGTTCTACATATTTCAGGCAATTTTTAATTGAGATTTGAGGGAACCTAATGCGTTATTAAAGAAATAAGATTATTTTAAAACTTACCGCTAGTCAGGAAAGAATGAATAACGTAACGGAAGAAGAGCGGAGAGAGACGCATGTTTTTCGCTTCAGTGTTAAGCAGAAACCTAGGTATGTAATAGTAGCCGAGAGGCGGTCCGTACGTGTACGGTACATGTTCAGAACGTAAAATATTTAAATGAACAAGTCAGTTTTTCCCGGGGACGGAGGTTCGGACTTGTGAAAAAGACGTTCCGATCACTGAAGTCCGAACCGTTTTTGAAGAGGTTCCGAATCCGAATGTCTGAACCAATTTTCCAGTCCGAACCGGTTCGCGAATAAAGGTTCGCGAACATTTGTGCGGAACGCCCACCTCTGCTAATACCTCTTCTAAAGTTTCCCTATCTTCCTCATACCTATCCCTAGATACTGCCTCAAAATGTTCCTTAAATTCCCTATTGGTGATTGTAGTGCTAGCTGGTGCCTTCCATCCCCTAGTCCCTAAATTCCTTAAAATTCTATACATATCCCCTACTTTACCCCTCCTACTTGCATCCTCGCACTCCCTAATCTTCTCCTCCCACCATTCCCTCTCCTATGCCCTAAGACTATTCTTTAAATTACTACGTGCTAATCTTACCCCTTGCCTAACCTCTTCTAATTCCCTATTTAACCTATCTTAAATATCTCCCCCTCTATTCCTTAACTTAGCTCTATACTCCTGCCTACCTACTACCTCGTTCCTACTCTCTACCCACCTACCTATTTCCCCCTCTCTACCTATTGTCCATGGATTTATTACCTTCCCATCCCTCCTACCACATACCTCATCAGCTACTTCTATTAATAATTTCCTAATCTTATCCCATTCCATTTCCCCTAAGTCCCCATCCTCCCAATCTACCTCACTAAACTTTTCCCCCGTCCTTCTTCTAAACTCCCTACTCTTCCTCTCATCTCTAAACACCTCCCATTTAATGTTTGGTGCCCTTTCTCTTCTATCCCCTACCTCTCTCCATCACTTACCCCTATGCCTTATCACTAATTTCTTAGGCCTATGGTCAGAAAAAGTATTTTCTCTGACCGTCCCTACACTCTTAACTAACCTATGTTTATCTATTCCCTTAACCATGAACCCATCTAACTCATACCACCTCTATACACGTTACTAAGCCAAGTCCCCCTATTCCTATGTGGCATGAAACTATTTACCCACGCTAACCCCTGTTTTTCACACCAATTAACTAGATATTCCCCCGCAATACTCCTTAGGGGGAATAAAGTATTTGGGGGTGATGGTGGAAGACAAACGTGGATTGTATGAGGGACAGCGGAGGAGGATGATTGAGCAGACAAGAAAGCTGAGCAATATGACGTACTCTGTAATCGAGAAGAGCTGCCACAGAGTGAAAATGGGAAAGACTTACTGGAAGTCAGTAGTACTGCCCAGTGTCTTGTTTGGAATGGAGGTGGTGGATTTGAGGGAGGAGGACATCGGGAAACTACAGAGACAGGAAAATGGTACGATGAGACGAATATTGGGTGCACCTAGATATGCAAGAGTAGAGTGGTGAGAGGAAGGCTACAGTACTTGAGGAGGAAGATGCAGGGAGGGAGTGAGTTGGTGAAGAGAGTGATCGGAGAGATGAGAGTGAGTCGAGCAGGATGGTGGAAGAGAACGGAGAAATACTTGGAGTGATCAGTGGGCACATCTTGAGGTGGATGAGGTGATGACGATGATCGCAAGAGAATTGAGGAGGAGAGTTGGGGAGAGAGTGGAAGTCGAATGGAGGGCGGAGATGGAGGAGAAGAGCACGCTTTGGCTATATCAAAGATGCAAGACTGAGATGAGGGAGGAGGATTATGAAGGAGGAGAGGGTTCGAGATTGTGGTTTGGTGCGAGGACAAACTGTCTGTGGCTGGGAGACAGGAGGGAGATGGAGGAGGAGAGGATGTGTCAGATGTGTGGAGGGGGAGAGGTGGAGGACCTGAGGCATTTTCTGATGGAGTGTGGAGCTTTGGAGATGGAAAGAGTGGAGGCAGTTGAGCTGCAGAGACGGAGGGTTGAGAGAGAAAAGGAAGTCATGGAGGTATTTCTGTTTGAGGAGGACGAGAGGCAGAGGAAAATCACCGTCTTGGTGAGCATGTGAATGAAGAGAGCAAGAGTGGAGGAGGCAGTATAGGATGATGAGCTGGAGCCGCAGAAAAGGCAATCCTACACACAAATGATGATGATGATGAATGTCAGTTCCAATCTGATACTCAAGTCATAAGGTTGTGCATATGTGATAGCTCCAAGTATAACCTGTGAATTTGAATTATTGGTAAATTCATAAATATTGTATCAAATACAATTTTTTTTTTATTTGTTTCGAGTTTGGCTGCCTGCTGTCCGTACTTCTGCACGGAGTGACGGAATAACAGTCAGCGTTGCCATATTCTAAGGATTTTCGATTTTGCATGTCTTTTTTTTTTTTTTTAGGATTCTAAGCTAATTCGCACAATATTCCAAGGATTTTATAGAAAGTACTTGAAATACAAATATTTCATATATAAAAGTCCTAATATAGGTATTAAAATCATTGAATATCATAGTTGTGTACGCAATTATCACATATTTCACAATTAATGCATACCATTCACCTAATGTCCTAATCATTTAGTCAGTTCTGTTCATTCTTGTACCAACAAGTAACGCTAACTAAAGAGTCTCGCTTGAATAGCTATTAGCTTCAAAGATTTTGTCATTATTTGTTGATATAATGCCCCAAATATTATTATTTGTAAGTCTTTTTTGTGACTGAATACCTGTAATCACTTTTGTTTATATAATGATAATAAAAAAAATTATAAATTCCAAGGAAAATTTTGCAATTCCAAGGATTTTTTGGGTAAAATTTAAAGGATTATAATTATTTCATCTGTCAACCCTGATAACAGTAGACATTTCGTAGTGGCTCACGTCACTTATTAATTATTATCGACTAAAACACGGAAAAATGGAATTTCTTGGCGTGCACGCTCACGAAACTGTCTAAATTGCGGAAAAAAAGGAATTTGCGTGTACGCTCATGCAACTGTCTAAAATGCAGATAAAAAGGAATTTGCGTGCACGCTCACGGAACTGCCTAAAATTCGGAAAAAAGGAATTTAGAAAATTATTAATTAGCGTGACGATATCAATTGTATAGTTCAATACTGCCCAAGAAATAGAGTTGCAACTCGTTAACCTAAGAAGGCATTTTTTTTCTTTTAGCCTTAGCCTAAAGGCCTTGTTAAACGGTGCGAGTTGCTGTCATGATAGTGGACAGTAGCTCTCAGCAGTCTGTATTTGGTGCACAAAATTCCACTGACTTTTTGAAAAAGCTGAAAAAATCCACCATAAATTTTCAGTAATTTGACTGATCCACCAACATTTTACCTATTTTTCCACCAAAAATTACTGGTAACATAGGAATAAATAGTTTAAAATCCACCGACTTTGCCAGAATATTATTTTTAATGGAGAAAAATTCTACCGACATGTCGGTGGAATTTACCACGAAATACAGACTGTAGTAGCTGTCCCACTGGCACTGTACTCGCATGCGAGTAGCTCGACTCGCCCCACCCGGTCACATAAGTGCGAGCTGCTGTCTTGAAAATAGACAGTTACTGAACCAACACTCGTATTGTGTAGCATCAGTCCGGGTGGCTTTGCGCATTTTCCGCATATACTTTGATTTTACGAAAAAACTGGAGACCTACCAGACTGGAAAACATAAATTCTAACAGAGTTACTCCTAACTTCATGCATTCCCATTAGTGATGTTTATCATCACTTTATAAAATAATTTAATAAATTTATTGATTTCTGCATTTTTTAGGGTTAAAATGAGTAATTTTTGTTCATTATAAATTCCTAACAGAGTTACTAGTCAATCTGAAATGAGTTATTATTCCACTCTGGGAGACCTAGGTGCACACCAAGTTTCAACTCTTAAGTTCAATAGAAAAAAAGTTATCGAAAAACTGTGTCTGTGCCCAAAGATCGTGGGGGTAAACCGGGTGTACTTGCGTACCGCGCAAGTACACCCAATGTGAAACTGCGCAGTGCGCAAGTTCATCCTATGTATAAACTGTGCGTAGAAAATCTAACCCCGATATGCTATGCAACTGCCGTGAATCTGCCCCAATCTTCTATGCAACTGCCCCAATCTGCTGTGCAATTGCAGTGAGTCTGCTGTGCAATTGCCAGAAGTCTGCTGCGCAATTGCTGTGAGTCTCCTGTGCAATTGCCGTGAGTCTGCTGTGCAATTGCCGTGAGTCTGCTGTGCAATTGCCGTGAGTCTGCTGTGCAATTGCCGTGAGTCTGCTGTGCAATTGCCGTGAGTCTGCTGTGCAATTGCCGTGAGTCTGCTGTGCAATTGCCGTGAGTCTGCTGTGCAATTGCCGTGAGTCTGCTATTGATGAGGCTAACTAACCACCCAGAGGAAGTGGTGCTTTATCCAGAAGCCAATGCTTTCGACATCACCCAACATCCACAAAGAAATGATGGGGCAGAACGTGGATTGTCTGAGAAAGAAATTTTCTACCAAACTTTGAAACTTCTGAAAAATTGACTTCAAATTTGCAAAAGTAAGTTGTCGTACTTCTCGTGTTGCTACTACCTGTATATTTTACCGCATATTTTCGTTAGTTGAGAATCATGAGTCGAGTCCTCGATTGCTATGAACTCTCTTTGAGTTTCAGCGAAAGAGTGTGCAGTTCTCTGGATCTAGCGTATAATGTTGCATTCAAAATACAAAGCGACTCTCCAGTTAGATTTAGATTTCCTTTTTCTTCCTCACGAAGAACATGATGGAAAACACCTATCAACAAGACTTGTCGTCTGCCTATTCAGATTCTGAGAGTGACATGTCTGTTTGTGACTTTGCTGAGCAGCAAGAAAACTTATCTCAAGAACTTATGCAAGTCTCTGAACCTCAATCCCTGGTTGGAGAGGTATATTTACTGCCTGAAGACGCAGAAATCGACAGTACTAGAGTCTCATTGATCGGTTGTGAAACATCAAGTAGTGGGGAAGGCCGAAGCGATGATCGAATGGTGGATTCTTTCCAACAGCACGGAAGAAACAAGATCAGAATACTGAGAGACTGTTCAGCTGTGCTGAACTTCTTGGACAAGCTAGCAGTCTATGGTTCTCAGGACACCGTTCGGATATCTACTCTATGCCAAGAGATTAGAGCTCTTTTTAACAAAACTACAATGGAAATGACTTCATGGAAGCTAGAACATGATCGTATCGAAGTCTCAAAGTTACCAGAGTCACTCTCAACCTTGGCTAGTGACATAGAGAACAAGAAACACTTTTCTCCTTTCTCTTCCACTTTGCCCTTCGTATCGGCTACGATACCATCCAGACTGGAAAACATAAATTCTAACAGAGTTACTCCTAACTTCATGCATTCCCATTAGTGATGTTTATCATCACAACAAGCCCAATTCTTGAATTCTGAAGCATAAATGACTTATTTTACATTAGTTTTCACTGCGGAGTTGAAATTTATAAAATAACTTACTGATTTCTGCATTTTTTAGGGTTAAAATGAGTAATTTTTGTTTATTCTAAATTCCTAACAGAGTTACTAGTCAATCTGAAATGAGTTAATATTCCACTCTGGCGATACCTCTCCTCTCATTTGCCTCAGCACGTAGGCTTTTAGAGTTTTGTCATGAATTGTCCAAGAATCTTGCAGGCCTTACTCTGAAAACTCCAAGGAAATTCTTGAAACAAGACTAAGAAACCAGACAAGAATTATTTTAGCACTTGCGGACCTTAGTACATCTACATGCCTTCTACTGACAAGCAAATTGCTAGTCTCAAGAAATTCTCTGAAGCAGAAGCAATTTTTTCGGGATAGACCACATTAGAAATTTCGTAGAGAAAGGCACTACAGCATTGTCTCTCCTGATTCCTGTTCTAAAACAAGCAGCACACATCAGAAGGGAAATACTTTCATATGTGACGCAAGGTCTGGATCCTATTCAAGTGAGGCTTGCTTTTCATGAGGGCACACTTCCAAGAAGACCTTTTAGACAAAGAAGCAGTCGCAACGCATCTAAGCTGGTCCAACCTTGTTCCTCGGGACCCTTTCAGAGAGCCCATCTACCTAAAAACAAACCTACCCCCAGGAGAAGACCCAGAAATGGACAAGAGACTGTCAGAAATAAAAAAGATAACCGCTCTTCCCAAAACGACAAGCCCTTTCGCAGATCAAACTTTTCTGTTAGAGAATACCAACATCGAAACAAACTTATGGAAGGGAAGGTTTGGAACAAAAACACTTAATATAGGAACAAAAATACTTAATATAGGACGTTCCTCTAACAAAACTAGACTTTCGAACAAGAAACAAAATACCCAATGACTACACAATACCCGATCGACTCGTCCTTTGCAAAATCAAGTGGCCAGCTTCACCCAACAGGTCTTCATCGCATAATAAAATTCGGAAAGGCAAACTTCCTCATCTCAATTACCCTCCCTTCTTCACAGTAAGAGGAGATGTCTCTGATCTTGTTCAAAAATAAATCGAAAAAGGGGTAATTTGCCAAACTACAATACAACCATGCTTCACGTCACCAATTTTCAAAGTACCAAAAAGCTATGGGGGTTTCAGACTTGTTATGGATCTGTCACGGCTGAACAATATGATTGCTTGCCAAAAAAGTTCAAAATGCAAATAGCAGAGAAATTAAGACAAGGTCTCCTAGTAATAACTTTTTTCACAGAAATAGATATTTTAGACACCTTTCTACATCGTCCTCTACAGAAGCGTTTTCAAAAAACATTAATTTGCTTCTCACTGAATGGAAGTCTCAACTTCTTCAGAACAAAGCCTTTCGGCCTCAACATAGCTCCCATGATATACACCATATTGTCAAAATACCCTCTATCCCTGCTTCACAACCATGGAGTGACATACAGTTCTTATACGGACGACTGGTTGATATGGAGCCAACATCAACAGGAATAAGCGTGGTGAAATACTGGGATCTATCCAAAATGAACTTCCACATCACTGAACTGGAATCTTCAGCGGTACTGAAAAGCCTAAAACTGCTCGCTCTTCCTCCTCACTCAACTATCCTGATAAATTCGGACAGCAAAGCTGCTTGCTCAGTGGTAAACAAGCTGGGCTCTATTAGGTCATAAAGACTTCTGAAAATTGGAGAGAAACTAGCAGAAATTTGTCTAAAAAATCCTTGTCATCTAAAAGCTCAATATATCCCAGGGGAAATGAATGTTTGGGCAGACCAGCTATCCCGAGACAAACCAAATCCTGTGGGATGGACTATAACAACAAAATCCTTCCAGAAACTCAGCAAATCACCCATCAGTTTGAAGTAGACCTCTTTGCTCACCCAGGAAACAATCAAGTAGCCAACTTCGGATATAGGTTCCCTCATCCAAAAGCAATCGAAGTAGACTCGCAAGTAGCCAACTGGAACAGATGGAAATCGATTTATGTGTTTCCCTCAACAGCTCTGATACAGGAAGAAATTTTAAACGTATGTGGGAAAAGGAGTATTAATAACCACTTCCACTCCAGCGGCTCCATGGTGGGCAGAACTCTCTTCAAAAGCCTCAAGAGTTAACCTAGAGTTGCACGTCTGCCAGCAAATTCTCTCAGGTTGGTTATCACAAGACACGCTCTCGCCTGCAAGCTTGCATTTTCTAAGAAAGGTCCTAGCTCCTCGTTTTGGCTTAGATTTGTCAAATAAATTGGTTTTGTCACATGGAGAATCTTCCATTAGACAATATCAATATAGCTGGAAAGTATTCCAATTTTGGCTTATGGAAACTAAACCCCCGAAACTAACCACATCTGTGATCTTACAATTCCTGTCTTATCTGGTAGAAAAGAAACTTCTCGCACCACGTATTTCTCTGACCCATTAAAATGCTCTTTACTTACCACTCCCTTACTGCTTCAACATTAATACTAAATCTCGCCCATTCTCCATGCTTTTGAGTTCTCAATCCATAAAGAACCCACCTAAAAAAAAAAAATTTACCACAATGGTCTCTGACGAAAGTTTTGTCCTTACTGGATATGCCTCAATATTCTAAAAAGAATGCTTCCATACATCATTGGATGTCGAAAACTGTGTTCCTTCTAGCATTAGCAACCGAAAATGGAGTATCAGTGATATCCGCTTTCGATAGGAGATCATTGTATTTCACACCTAGCTTATCAAGAGTGACCATTGCGGTTTGCCCTGGGCTCTTGTACTAAAACGAGAGATATAACAAGTTAACAACATCGCTCCAAATATCTGTATCCTAGCACTTTTTGACGCGTCCAATAACCCATACAGGTTATGCCCCGTTCTCTGTCTCAAGCATTGGCTCCATGTTTCTGCTCTCTACAATGGACCTCAATTATTCTAAAATTTGAAAAGTGGTAATTTGAATGAAATCTCCTCAGCTCTCTGGCTTAATAAGCAGGCTAATCAACACTGCACCACAACCTGAAACTTTCCCTAAAACGCACGACGTGCGAAAAGTTGCCTCTTCGCTAGCCTGGACTAGAGGAGTAAAAATGGATGAAATTATGAGAGAGAACCTTCTGGAAGTCCTCTAATGTTTTCATCTTTAAATATTTAACTAACATTGAACCTTTGTCAACTTGTTGTGTAGCTCTCAGTTCTGTTTAAATAGTTTAACTAGCTTGTGCTTAGTTTGTGTTCTTTTTATAAAAAATATGTTGTGTTGGGAATGTTCGTTTTCCTCGAGTCCTCCTCCATACTGTGCTCAATTAGTTTTCTGCTACATGGTGGTAGTGTAAGCTATTTCATCGGTCCGTCGAAACGAATAAGATCTAATAATGTTGGGTGGTGTTGAACCCTTATTTATTAGATCATGAGTTTCCACGGACCAATGAAGAACCTCCTCCTTCCACACTCGAGGATATCGCACGGGTTTCATGCACTTTAATGATGCTGTGTCCTACCATGAATGAAGTCACTAGCTTGTGGCATGGTTGTGCATTTATGATGCTTCACCTAGCAGGATTCTAGAGGTTTTACATAGGTTCATTGTGTTTTATCCGTTAATTAAGGTTAACCCAGTACTTATGTCTCATTGTCTTGAGTTAGAAAACTGTAAGCTATTTCATCGGTCCATGGAAACTCATGATCTAATAAAGAATGGTTTAACACAACCCAACATTATCAAACAAAATCATAATCTTATCTATATAATTGTATTATGAGCAGACTTTTTAAAAATATCCAGATGTTGAAATGCATACTTTGGAGGCAGAACATGAACCAATGCCTTATTGGATTATTCTGTCCAGCTTCTTGTTGATTTCTTCAAAGTAATGGGAGAAACTTTCCACAAAGCAATTAGAAGAACTTGGAGCAGCAGTTTTATTTAAAAAAACTTTTTAGTGTAACTCTAGATGGATCTAGAATAAGAAATAATTGGTTGAACATTATATTTTAATGTTTCCCTCCGTCATAGAATGTGAAAAATTAATATATAGTGAATAATAGGATGACTTACAGTATGGTTGCTATGGATGCGTATTCAAGCGATTTTCCACACTGATGACTTCTGATGAAATCGGATGAAAATCAGATCCATGCTTTTCAATGGGAGTGGTTACAGTGGCAGCGATTTAGTTGTCAGATTACTTATGAAGTCGTCAGAACGATTTCAGCATTCAAATGAGTTTGATTTTTTCATGTGACTAGTGACGGATTCTGTAATTTTTGTGTTCAATTCTCTTACTTTTGATTGCTATTACTGTTTACCCAAGCGTTTTGGAAATATATTATTAGATACTAGCTATCAGGAATAATACAGTTTTTATTTAATTATTAATTATATATATTTGTTGATATAAAGGCTTGAATTTGTTGTACAATTTTTTTCAATAAAATTGAATATCCTAGAATAGTTCTATAAAAATATTCTCATTATTTTTCTATGTAGGTATTTCAAAATTTAGGTTTTTAATTCCTCCCATATATTACCTGAAATAAACATAGTTTAGAACCCAATATTAATTGGGCAGAAACATACTGACAATTACACAAGTACAGTGTAACCACCTCGTACTGTAGATATCGGCAGTGCGAAAAATTGCTTGAATATGCGTCCATAGTAACTATTCCCTTAGCATGTATCAATAAAAATATTACAACTATTAGCTATGACTTCTTACCAATATCATCCATAGGTTCATCATTTACATTTTCTGTAAGATAAATACATGGTGAAATAAAATTAGCCAAAATATATCTCCCTTAGCTATACCTTTTTCATTTTCAAACAAGAAAATTTTAAAAACATATGAATTGTAAAATTTCTTTCCATTCAAAACTTTACCTGAATGAATTTTAAAAACTCAGGAGGTGGCAATGATGACAATTCTACCAAAGATGATGTTTCTGTATCTTGATTATCTACAGATTCAATTGAAACTGTTGATTTGGCAGAAGTTTGGTCTTCATTGAGTACAGTATGAACAGAATATAGATGAACATGACAATATCCATTGTATAATTCAGTTTTGAATGGAATTATGTGTTAGCGTGATAGAAACGTTCATCACGCAACTTAGTACAAAGATAACAGGAAATGTAAATTTGCATGACGATATCAATTGTATAGTTTAGGATTGGATGGAATTATGTGTCAGCGTGATAGAAACATGAGACATGCAACTTACTGTAAAGAATACAATAAATACCTACCTTTAAATTTAAATGACTATATAAATATATCTATTGTAAGTATGTGCTAGCGTTATAGAAACAGGATGTACGCTAGTAAGTGAAAAGATAGCTGAAAATATGGATAAGCTTGACAATATTAATTGTAATTCAAAATTGGATGGAATTATGTGTTTGTGTTATAGAAAATGTGAAACTTAAAATTCAATTTATAAGTGATTCAGTGATGGCTCCATATTAAAAATAGTGATTGAACCATAAATATATACCTAGATTGAGTTGTGTTTATATATGTATATTGTTCTCTTCTTACTTCTTTTATTTATCTTATTATATAAACTCCTCTAAGGCTCTGCAGAATGTGGAACATTTTTCCAAGACTCTGAGACAAATCTTAACCCTATTTTAGAAATCTGAAGTCTGAGGGAGATCTTAAATTAATTCCTGTTACCAGCATTTTTTCATTTTAGCTGAGGGAGATTGAGAAAAACTAGTGATTTCAAATCACTAGTTTTTCTCAATTCCAATCAGCTAAAATGATAAATTAATGGTAACATAGGAATTAATTCAAGGATAAATAATAAGTTGGAAAAATGTTGGGTGTATCATCCAAATTATTGAAAAATGCAGGAGGATTTTTTCAGCTTTTTAGAAATATTCAGTGGGATTTTGTGCACCAAATACAGACTGGAAGATATTCTTTATTTCTTTACAAACAATTTTGAATTTTCCTATATTTACATTAATTTTACAATGGAATCTTATTAAATTGATTACATTAATATTTCTTCTGAAGATTTGGTTGCCAGGATTATTCATAGTAGGGAATTGATGACTCTGCTGGCTTTTTAAAGTTTTTTTAAAATGATCCAAGAAAACGGATCGAAATATCGTGTTATTAAACTTTAAAAAGCCAGCAGAGTCATCAATTCCCTACTATTAATATTTCTGTAAAGTTGTAAACCGAATATGAGATCTCTAAGAACACAGGAAAGCTTTACCTGTTTCAGCAGACTGGCATCTGCCATGAACTGAAGGTTGTCATTCCTGACAAAGTGACAATTAACAAAATAATTTAATCTTCCTCTGATATATTGGAGGATTTAATTTAAATTTAATTATTATTTTCTTGTTCTTAATGGAACAATATAGTGTTTACAATTTTACAAAATCTCAGTATTTTTTGAGATATTCATATTTTTTGTGTGTTCCAAATGAATACCATTAATTTCTAAAGCCTGGAGTCTAAATTGCCATTTTCAATAAAAAAATTAATGAATCTCTCTGATTTTCATGTATTTGTAATCAAAAGATTTCAAGTTATAGAATAGTATATTCAAAATTACAACTTTGGAGAAAATGGTATCTAACTAGTTGTAAATGTTATTAATTATTTTATTTTTATTGCAGATTTTTTTAACTAGCTATCATATCTTCATTTTATAATATCTAATAATGGATAAATTCATAATTAGAACACCCCGAGAGAAACGTGTTCCTACAATCACCTCTGGACCACCTAAGAAATTCAAACAAGTGACAATAGAGAGCTTGATGGTGAGAGGTTTTGAATACCATTCAGGTTGATTTTTGTTTTTATAATTTAATTTATTAGAGTTATGAGTGGATTGTAATTTTTTAAAGTATATTTCGTTAAAAGTAAATATTTAAAAAGGATCAGTCACAACAGTTTAGATGGACAGCTGAAAATTATATTGTAGGAGTCTAGGAGATTCTTGCTTTGACCAATTTTCAAATCTTATAGTGTTGCTCACCTATAGCTTCGAGGCGGGCGTCTTTACTACTGCAAATCGCGATGGCATAGATACAGTAGTTAGCCATGTAACACAAATTGTATGGATAAAGGGTAGATACTGTACGATAATAATGTCAGTTCGACTGGTGAAAAATAATTATTAGACATTTCTGTGCGTGGATGAACACTAGAAGTAGAGAGTCTTTACTCACCACATAAAATATTTAATTATCCACCAATTTTATCAATATATAACATTGTTCCTAAGGGTTCAGAAGCTGTTTTTTAAAAGGGCGTCATCCAAATTTAGATTGATCCATTAGTTTTTGAGTTAATAGGGGTGCAAAAAGACACAAATATCTGATGCTTAAGGAAATGACTAATCGGGCGTCTTTATGCACCACGTATAATACGATTATTATTGATTAATATTTACGAATTATATCAATGTACCTAATATACAACATAATTTTTAAGGGTTCAGAAGCTGCTCTTTATGATGTCATAACCTAAAATTAGATCAATCCATTAGTTTCAGAGGTAATTATGGTGCGAAAAGATAACCGCCTAAACTTTTATTATGCTGGATTTTTATGCACGAACAAAAAACATAAAATAAAATAAACTATTGTCTGGAACGTGAATCTGACTTTACAGAAATGAACTTCAACTATTTTCTGATGTTTGTCCAAAATTTAAAGTATACAGACCTATAACTTTTTTAGTAATAGTAAATTACGTACAATTTATATTTTCATGTGTCGCAATATTGAACCTATGCTTTCATATGTGTTAGCTACTTGTTCAAACATATGACGTTATTTCTAAGTGTGGTACTAGCATACTTTTAACATTGTTTCGAAGGGTTTAAAAATTAAAAGCTGCTCTTTATGGTGGTGTAACCCAAATGTGGATAAATTTCTTAGTTTCCAAGTTAATAAGGGTGTAAGAAGACTGCAGCGAATATCTGATGCGTAAGGACACCCGCCTCGACGCTAATCTGTATTCTCTGTATTGATTGATAATTCATTTCCATTTGAACGTACCAGGTGGCAATATGCATATGATTTTGTCCTGGAGTACAGATGTGTTGGAATAAGTTTAATATAATATTATATCTTGTAAATTTGAAAAAGGGATTCGTTCCTGCTTTCGATTATTGTATTCAAATTGAAATGTATGACACCTAGTATATTTCCATGTAGTAGCTACTGGTATTTCTTTTTTCTTCACCAATTCAATTGTTAGATGGTCAATGAAATAACCAAATTGATGCAATGAATTTAAGTTAAGAAATATTATACTTTGAAGCTGTTATTAAATGTATTTATTCTCTCTCAGGGTGTTGTGGTTATTGGAGATTTTCATCATGCCAAACGAATACTTGGAAACAATTCCTCAACAGTTAAACAGAAATTGGAATGCCTGTCCATGCTTTCCCTTAAGAGACCAACATCTGCTGTAATGAAATCAACTGGACTCAGTAAGTTGACTTTTTAGGCTTTTGTACCTTTGCTTGAAATCCCAGCTACCTAATCTAGTCTAAATATATCCATTATATCCTCAGATTCTATATTGAGAGAACTCAGGAACCATGAAGTTGAAGATATTGCTGTATCTGCAAAGAATCTTCTGGAACTTTGGAGAGAGCACAATAAGAAGAAAGCGAACAGACCTTTCATTGAAGTGAAGTGTGATGCTCGCACCGAGAGAACCCGCAACTCTGCTAGAAGTATGCTGCACAACGCTTTACGCTCTCAGCTCAAGAGTGTGAAGCCGAAGCCACTTTGTATTAGGTTAGATGATGAGAGTGTGTTGAAAAGAGTTGATGATGAGTACCTAGATCATTTGAATGATGTTGTTAGCACCACTAGTTTGGGGTATGGCAAGGGACTTAGGATTGATCTGGATAGGTATGAAAGAGTGGCACAGTCACTCAAAGCCGATTCTGGTGTGGAGAATGATAGTAAATCTAGTCAAAAGAGAAAAAGAAGTCCTTCTCCTAATACAAAAGAACATAAAAAGAAAAGTAGAAGAGAAAATGAGCAATCTAAAAAGAGTACGACTATCCATAGGTCGAGGGATAAGGAAAATAGAAAAAAATCAGAATATTCAAAAAGGGAAAGATGTAATGAAGAAGAAAAGAATAAATTTCAAAAGAAAGAGAAGAGAGATAAAGAGGAATTAAAAAATTCGGGTGCTGATATTTGCATGCAATCCCAAGAAGATCCAAAGTTGGAAACTAAGAACGAATTATTAACATGTTCAGAAAATAAACATTTTGTAGATTCTCCTCGAAATGGTAAAGAACTGAAAGACTTATCCACGAGAGAGGGAAAAGAAACGGTGAAAGATGTAGAATCTTCTGAGATTAAAGAAATTGAGAAGAAAGATAAAGAATCATCAAGTAGAAAAGATAAATATAAAGAATGTTCAAGCAGAAAAGATAAGTATAAAGAATCTTCAAGAAGTAAAGAAAAGGAAGATAAAGAATCTTCAAGAAGTAAAGAAAAGGAAGATAAAGAATCCTCGAGAAATAAAGAAAAAGAAGATAAAGAATATTCAAGAAGTAAAGAAAAGGAAGATAAAGAATCTTCAAGAAGTAAAGAAAAGGAAGATAAAGAATCTTCAAGAAGTAAAGAAAAGGAAGATAAAGAATCTTCAAGAAGTAAAGAAAAGGAAGATAAAGAATCTTCAAGAAGTAAAGAAAAGGAAGATAAAGAATCTTCAAGAAGTAAAGAAAAGGAAGATAAAGAATCTTCAAGAAATAAAGAAAAGGAAGATAAAGAATCCTCAAGAAGTAAAGAAAAGGAATATAAAGAATCCTCAAGAAATAAAGAAAAGGAAGATAAAGAATCCTCAAGAAGTAAAGAAAAGGAAGATAAAGAATCCTCAAGAAATAAAGAAAAAGAAGATAAAGAATCCTCAAGAAGTAAAGAAAAGGAAGATAAAGAATCCTCAAGAAGTAAAGACAAATATAAGCATAAAAAGTCTTCAGGAAAAAGAAATGATTATAAAATTCAGGAAAGCGACCAAAATTCTAAAGAATATTCAAGCAAATCATTGGAGGCAAAGAGTAAGAAATCTGAAGGTTCTAAACCAGTTGCGTTAAATGATGACGGAGAGGTGCCTGTTCTGACTGGAACAGAAAGTGCTGAGTCATTGGCCGATATTTTGGAGCAAAAACTCTTCCACATGAACAAGAAGATTATTGATAATAAGTACAAGAAGACAATAAGACAGCTGATATTCGGCCTGAAGCACCAAGAGAACTTGCGACAGAAAGTCTTCATGAAACCTGACGCTCTTGAGAGATTCATTGCCCGTTATCACCACACTGATAACTAGTTGTCTTCTGCATTGCCAAGTATCTCCACATTGAGAATTAGATGTCTTCTGCATTGCCAGATGCCACCACATTGAGAAAAGGGTGTCTTCTGCCTTGCCAGATGCCACCACACTGATAACTAGTTGTTTTCTGCATTGCCAGATGCCACCACATTGAGAAATGGGTGTCTTCTGCACTGCCAGATGCCACCACATTGAGAATTAGATGTCTTCTGCATTGCCAGATGCCACCACATTGAAAAGTATGTATCTTTTTATTTGTTACTTAGATTTTGTTTTTAGTGATTTAATTTGGAGGAGTGGGATTTAGTTTATATTTCTTCCATTCCAATGAGATTTCTGATTGTAATTAAATTCCGTAGTTAACTTTGATTTTAAGATTTACTAATGACTTTTAATAACTTGTATTGTTATACTTTATGACTATTGACTAGCTACCTTGCTAATTTTAACAAATATATTTTCATACTGGTTGTTCTATCTCTTTTCCACACTCTTGTTTGCATGCATTTTAATGTAGTTACTTGGGTTGGTCTAATATATCGAGAGGTTTTGTAGCTACGGATATTTTTAATTTTTCAGTAACACTGCGTTCACACTATCACTTTTCATCGTAACTCATACACACATTAGTAGAGTGTACACACTTACAATATTTGATTTTGACAAGAGGCATAAAATAACTTTATGATTATTCATCTCAGAACAATAGCTTCAATTTAGTGTATTTCTTTAGAAATTTTAATTTAAAGATAGATAAATAATTAGAAGAGAATGAGTTAATTATTATATCCGTACTTTATAATATTTTACTCATTTGCAACAACGTCGTCATAACTAAAAAAAAAATATTTTCAAGTTGTCCATGTAGAAATATTCGGGATACTGACTATTCCCCGCCTATTATTTGGTTAAATTTAAACTCTGAAGACCATTTAATATTTAAAAATCGTTTTGACCAATAAATCTATTGTTGTGAAATTGTGAATCAAAGTCTGCCGTCGCAACTAACCAATTATTTTGGATATTTTTTAAACATTGTTGCATATAGATGTTTCAAGACTGTATTGCTGTGTAATTCTGTTAATAAAATGTGTCTTCTATTGGTTTGTATAATTAAAATTATAATTTAATAGCCCAAAATGCTATTATTTTATTCGGCGGGGAATAGTCCTGTGGGGGAAAAGTCCTAGTGCCGAAATTTTCAAATTCTGATTTTTTTATGTAAACTTTTCATAAATGTAGCTCAAAAATTAACCTCTAGGGGTGTGACCAATAATTAATAGTAAAGATATTCATAATTTTAGAGGCCTATTAGATGTTTCGAAAACCGTTTAACCTATGAACGGTTTTAAATAATGCCGCTCCTGAGAAAATTCATTCAAATTAGTTATATATTTGTGGGTCAAATAAAACAGCCAAGTTCTTTACAATTCACTTTAAAATATATCTAACACAGTTGAATATAAAAATATTTTTAGGTGACATTCTTTTTGATCATCAATTTATTATTAGTTCATGCATTTAATGTTTACTTAATTGAACACTTTTTCACAAACAAATAAAATGGAGTATTATGAAACGAGAACATAAGATTTTTTTACATAAATAGCTGCAATGTTTTGAATTAATTTAATTACATAACTGAAGAAATTGTTTTTATTACAATAAATAACTAGCTACAGTGTTGTTTAACTTACTTATCTAAAATAGAACTAAAGGTAACATAAAACATGCATAATCTGGTTAAACATTCACACTAACTTACTCATTGGTTGATTAAAAGTATGCTAAATATAGAATAAAAACAAAGAGTCCAGTAATTGCAGTGTTTCTTTAAAATATATAGCTGCTAATTATTGATTTTGGTAATAAGATAAGAAAATAATATCCTCCTATTTGGCAGTAGAGTAAATCACAAGGAAAAAATACAAGGGATTTTGATAAATGCTACACAAAAAGTGAAGTCTACGATCCTTCCTAACAAGAAAGTTACTTGAAGGTCCCCTCCAAGCAAATTTTTTTTTTGCTTAAATCAACGAAGCTAATGTTTTTTATCATTTAACTGCAAACCTCATCAAATTTGATAGCATATTTTTAATTATATATGCTTTTAAAGATTTTTATAATCCAAACTACAAAACCTACTTTACTTCCGACTTTCTAATTTTCATTCTGAAGAAGAAGAATGTACACCATTTGTTTTGATTGTCAACTAGGTATTTGGTTTAATAAATCTATTTAATATTCGTTTAACAGTTTAAATTTGGATAAACGTATTATAGAAACGTTTATATACTTTTAGAAACAATTAATATCTTAAAAGAAGGCCAAAACGCATTGTTTGTTTGAAAATCTAAATTTGAAATCAAAACAATGAGTGTACAATCTTCTTTCTCAGCGTCAGGTTGGAAATTCGCTCGATTGTTGCTAACAGAGTATTAAAAAACTTTAAAAGCAAATAATAAAATAAATACTGAACCGAATTGTATGCGGTTTGCGGGATAATGATAGTAAACCTTAGTTCTAAAATATTATTTAATAAACTCATTTTTTTCCCGGAGCCTGGAGAGGACCTTTAAAGGTCCTCTCCAGGCTCAGGTGAAAAAAGGAGTTTATATTAGAACTACGGTCTACGATCACACTTCCGAAAACCGCATACAATTTGGTTCAGTATATATTTTATTATTTACTTTTCAAAGTTTTTTAATACTCTGTGAGCAACAATCGAGCGAATCTCCAACCTGACGCTGAGAAAGAAGATTGTACACTCTTTGTTTTGATTTCAAATTTGCGTTTTTTGCCTTCTTTTAAGATATTAATTGTTTCTAAAAGTATAATAAAAATTTAAACCTTTAAATGAATAATAAATAGATTTACTAAACAAAATACCAAGTTGACAATCAAAACAAATGGTGTACATTCTTTTTCTTTAGACTGAAAATTAGAAAGTCGGAAGTGAAGTAGGTTTTGTAGAATTTAGATTATAAAAATCTTTATAAGTATATAAAATTATAAATATGCTATCATATTTGATGGGGTTTGCAGTAAAATGATAAGAAACATTAATCTCGTTGATTTAAGCAATAAAAAAATTGCTTGGAGAAGACCTTTAAGCTGTTTACATTCTACTGCTGACTTCGAAGTTTAAAAAAGTTAAATACAAATGTTAAAAAATAAAAAATTCAGTAGCCAATTTTTAAAATTATCAAACATAAAAATTAACCAGAAGCTCTAGCTGCTTTTTTGATAAATAATAGAGTATTAATTAATCGTAAAGTGTCCACTGTAACAAAAGTGAATTGTGACTGATTTGTGGCCAATTTAAAAACAAACATCAACCTTTGTGATTCTAACGTTTTACCTCCTCAATAAGTTGGTAATAGGTGTTTGACAAAACACTGCTTTGGCAGTCAATGTTGATGCAAGTTACAAAGAAACCCATTGAAGTTAAAAGATGGAAAAGATTGTTACCTTAGTTGTCATAAGTGTTGTAGCCCTCTGCCCCAGTAAATATCACCTCCACCCAAACTCTCATTGCCGATGGTGTACATGCCATCAGGTGCAGCACCCTCTGTCGGGTCTTAACTATAAACTTGACTGAAGACGTCACACCTCCCTTAGTAGCACCAGCGTGATCTACATAAACTTCTTCTATATCTTCAAACGGCATGTAACCCCTAGGTTTGCCTTCGCTTTTATCCGAGTAGTAGACCAGAGCCTTTTCCACTCTGTCAAACACAAACCAACGCTTGTTCCATCCTTTGCGTGTGAACATGCGTCCTCCTGACTGGAAGGAGCCCCCCATTTTGTGGAGGTACCCCCTGCAGGTGGTAGGTGTCAGTATCAAACTAGGGCACAACTCAATCTGGTGACCAGCAGTTTCTATGTGTTGACGAAGATTAAATTGTTGAGAGTTTCTGATAGGTAGGTAGCGTGTGAGTGGTCTTTGTTGTCTGGACCCTCTACTGCTCCTCAAAGTAATACCCGTACTGCAAGAAGAAGAGGCTTCACTAATAGGTCTAGAGTCATCAATAAACTGAGCACCTCTGAATCGCATCGCTATCGCTCCGTCCTCACTGCAAAGTACGTCTTCCAAATTCCTCTCGTTAGACGCAGTTGACGTGCAATCAAAGTCGACACTGCGACCAACTTTGTTAGCATTTTCAGCATTACGGGAACTATTTTTCCCTGCAGAGTTTTGGAAGGAAGAGTTAACGGAGTGATTTTGAGAAGAAAAGGAACTAGTGGAACATTGAGAATTATTAAGAGTGTGACTATTTTGATATGAATACACCAGTCTTGAATCATTGGCATCACTTATTCTAGAATCATTGGGAGAATCTCCATTCAAAGAATCCATTATTTGTTGATCATTATAAAGGGAGTCTAATATTACTGAATTGTCTTTAGCAACCCTCTTCCTATACTCATTTTGTGAAATAGAGTTGTTCCGGGACCAGTCCATAATTCTTTGTTCATTGTCAGACTTCAGACGAGAACCTTTAGATTGTTTGCGTGAAAAAGAGTCTCTATTGCCATTATCTTCAGTAGTTTGGAGTCCTGACTCGAGAGTCAGAGACTGAGTCACGAGGGAGGAGACTTTGTTCTCCCCCAGACTCCTCCTTTCTTGACTCCTCCTTCTCATGCTACTCCTCTCCTCCTCCCCCAAACTCATCCTCTTCTTATTCTCAACACTCTCTTCAGATTCAGGGTTGAATTTGCTCTCTGAAAACATAAAGGAAATATTTATTAACATTAATTTAGAGATATTTGAAACTTTAATCCAAATTTTTAGAAGTTATGACCAAATGATCCCTACAACTTGTTTAAACATGTTTAATCTTGGTAAAACTACGTTTAATCTTGGTAAAACTACGTTTAATCTTGGTAAAACTACGTTTAATCTTGGTAAAACTACGTTTAATCTTGGTAAAACTACGTTTAATCTTGGTAAAACTATTTTTAATCTTGGTAAAACTATTTTTAATCTTGGTAAAACTATGTTTAATCTTGGTAAAACTATTTTTAATCTTGGTAAAACTATTTTTAATCTTGGTAAAACTATGTTTAATCTTTGTAAAACTATGTTTGATCTTGGTAAAACTACGTTTAATCTTGGTAAAACTATGTTTAATTTTGGTAGCTAAAATATGTTTGATTTTGTTAAAAATAAGTTTGATTTTGTTAAAAATAAGTTTGATTTTGTTAAAAATAAGTTGGATATTGATAATAACATTTTTTGGTAAAACATGTTTCAAGATAACCACTCCTATAACATTCAGGCCCTAGTTGTTCGTTACCTGCCAATGAGGTGACACTGTGCGTCATGACTGACAGCTGGTCACAGAGGAGGTGGAGCTTGGAGCCTCTCTCCGACTCCTCCTCTGACTCAGAGGAGCTGCCATGGGTAGGAGCGGAGGAGAGGCCACTCCTCCTCATGCTACCTCTGTCCAGTGACTCCAGACTGTGAAATGAGAGGTTATGATGTCATCAGAGTTTGTTATTTTGATAACTTTGATTCCTTAGATGTAATTTCAGCAGAGGTCAAAGAATGGCCTACTTAAGAAATAAATTTCAGAAGTTGGGGCAGCAGATAATCGGTAGCTAAATAGATAAAAAAGAAATCTTTGACAATAAATAACTAATTTCAGTTAGATAAAGACATTCGTTTTTTTTTGAAAAAGTGATTTTCAAATCTTAAATTCATGATTTTTCTAGTTAAGAATAAAGATATTGAATTCTAATCGAATCAATTGTCTGTAGCTATTATTGATATATAAATAAACAAATAAAGGAAATCTACACGAAGAGCTCAAGGAAATATAAACCAAAATTTTGACTAAAATCCTACAAACTTAACATCCATTATTATTCCTATCTAGTTCAAATGTCCTCTCCAAGTGAATTGTTATATTGTTTTACTCTATGAGGCTAATGCTTCTTATCTTTTCGCTACAAACCCCATGAAATTTGATAGCATAGCTATATTTAATTTTATATGAAATTAAAAATATTTAGAGTCGAAACTCTACAATAGCAGTTTTACTTCATACTTTCTAATTTTCACTCAAAAGAAAAAGAACGTACACCGTTTATTTTGAATATCAATTAGGTAGGTAGAATCAATCCAATATTAAATAGTCTAGTTACTCTTGTAAGAGTATTATAAAATAGGATAAACTTATTATAAAAACGTTTAAATAGCTACTTCAGCAAATCATTAACAACTTAAACGACGGCCTAACACTCATTGTTTGTTTAGAGAATTCAAATTTGAAAACAAAACTGATAATTAATTAGCTAGTGGTTTAATGTCAGTTTCGTAACCAAAGGCCGTATCGGTGACGTTAAAAGGAAATTAAATAAAATCTACACACACTTTCATCAGTCAGTAAAGATCCAAGTACACACTTTCATCAGTCAGTAAAGATCCAAGTACACACTTTCATCAGTCAGTAAAGATCCAAGTACACACTTTCATCAGTCAGTAAAGATCCAAGTACACACTTTCATCAGTCAGTAAAGATCCAAGTACACACTTTCATCAGTCAGTTAAGATCCAAGTACACACTTTCATCAGTCAGTTAAGATCCAAGTACACACTTTAATCAGTCAGTAAAGATCCAAGTACACACTTTTCTCAGTCAGTAAAGATACAAGTACACACTTCCATCAGTCAGTAAAGATCCAAGTACACACTTTCATCAGTCAGTAAAGATACAAGTACACACTTTCATCAGTCAGTAAAGATCCAAGTACACACTTTCATCAGTCAGTAAAGATCCAAGTACACACTTTCATCAGTCAGTAAAGATACAAGTACACACTTTCATCAGTCAGTAAAGATACAAGTACACACTTTCATCAGTCAGTAAAGATCCAAGTACACACTTTCATCAGTCAGTAAAGATACAAGTACACACTTTCATCAGTCAGTAAAGATACAAGTACACACTTTCATCAGTCAGTAAAGATCCAAGTACACACTTCCATCAGTCAGTAAAGATCCAAGTACACACTTTCATCAGTCAGTAAAGATACAAGTACACACTTTCATCAGTCAGTAAAGATACAAGTACACACTTTCATCAGTCAGTAAAGATCCAAGTACACACTTTCATCAGTCAGTAAAGATCCAAGTACACACTTTCATCACTCAAAGATCTAAGTATATCTCACCAAGTTGTGTTGGTGTAAGTGTGCACGGAGTGAGAGTCTCCATTTCCCCCCGTTAGATGGAGTAATTTACTCTCCACAGACTTTGCTCTGCTCCTCTCCTGAAAAAAGAAAAGAGAAATTAACTCCCATCCACTCAAAAGTCATGTCATTACAAGAGTACTTAGCTTCATGGACTAAATTAGAGGAACAAACAGTTAGAAATAAAGAGTAATTGATATTTTATCACACTATGCTTTCAGCGTATAAAAGCTTATTTAATGGCCTGCTGGTATATCCAGTGATAAAATTTATGTTATATTTCATTCAAGTTATTGTTCTCTCTCTGACAAACATAAAAGTGAAATAGGGAAAATGTCTGGGCAACAAATGGTTTCACAAAAAATACGATTCATTTGAAAAATGAATCGTGAAAATGCATGAATATACAATGAGAAGAAATTCAATATAAAAATCACAACTCTTTAATGATGTAGCTAGCTATTGATGACATACTGCAATAATATAGAGTGGGAAAAAATTCAAACAAAACCACCACTCTTTTAAATGATGTAGCTAGCTACTGGTCACATATTTTACTGCAATAAATCAATAATATAGAAAGTGAATAAAGGCAAACATTATCACTGCTCTTTAATGATGTAGCTATTGGTGACATATTTTACTGCAATAAATCAATAATATAGAAAGTGAATAAAGGCAAACATTATCACTGCTCTTTAATGATGTAGCTATTGGTGACATATTTTACTGCAATAATTTAGAATGAGAAGAAATGTAAGCAAGATCAGCAGTCTTTAGTAGCTACTGTAAAATGTGTGTACCCTCACCTGAATGAGTCTGTTGTTGAGGTCTGTCCTGTGGTTGTCCATGCGATTGCTCTCCTTCTGCACTGACGCGTTAAGAGCCTCCACCTGCAGCTTCAACTGCTTCAGGCGCTTCTCCTGCTCCACCAGACGACTCTTCTCCTTACCCAACTGAAAGAGGGACATTGTGAGAACTTACACAGGGACATAGAGCGTAAAGAGGAAACAGTATTCCACGCTAACGTGACTTGTGTGTTCACAAACAAGCTCCATGAGCTGGGGTAGATGAAGAGGAAAATGAAGAGTTAGTGGGTAAATGAAGAAAAACTAAGAGCCTGTCTAACATAAAACCCTATATTTAGAAATTAGTTAATTATATAGCTAGCTATATTTGATAGAAGTCAGTAACCAAAAATAATTATCCAAATTACAACAGTTCTCTCCATCAACCAGAGAGCTGATGGATACAATATTTCAAATCTTCTCACCTCTCTATTTATCTCCTCTCTCATCTCTCTATTTATCTCCTCTCTCATCTCTCTATTTATCTCCTCTCTCATCTCTCTATTTATCTCCTCTCTCACCTCTCTATTTATCTCCTCTCTCACCTCTCTATTTATCTCCTCTCTCACCTCTCTATTTATCTCCTCTCTATTCATCTCCTCTCTCACCTCTCTATTTATCTCCTCTCTCTCCGCTTCCCTCACCGCCTCTCTCTCCAGTTGACCAAACTCCGTGTCTTCAAATACCTGAAGAGAAAAAATAACAACAGTCACACAAATGAAATATGATGTCACTGTTAGAGTATCAAAGCTAGTCATTGTGAACATGTTTGGTAGTGTCGGTACCTTTCGTTCCGCATCTAGCAGCTCGTGGTGGAGTTTGATGTCTTCCAGCAAGCTGGTCTCTCTGTCTGTGTCTAAGTTTGACGTGTCTGAGCCTCTGACCTCTGCTTCAGACAGCTCCTGCTCAGCCCTCTGCACTCTCTCACTGCACTTCTGATGGGGGGAAGAGACTAGGTAAGTCACAGTGAACTATGAGGTAAGTCACAGTGAACTATGAGGTAAGTCACAGTAAACTATGAGGTAAGTCACAGTGAACTATGAGGTAAGTCACAGTGAACTATGAGGTAAGTCACAGTGAACTATGAGGTAAGTCACAGTGAACTATGAGGTAAGTCACACTGAACTATGAGGTAAGTCACAGTGAACTATGAGGTAAGTCACAGTGAACTATGAGGTATGTCACAGTGAACTATGAGGTAAGTCACAGTGAACTATGAGGTAAGTCACACTGAACTATGAGGTAAGTCACAGTGAACTATGAGGTAAGTCACACTGAACTATTTGCATGAACACTGGTAAGTAGGAAGTTATTAGTCATTGAACAGCTACACATTTTCATAAATATAATCAAACATTAGCTAAGACTATTTTCTAAACATTATTATTTAATTATTATTATCCATGATACCTGAAGGTACAACATTCTACCAGAAAGTATCATAGATATGAATTAAAAAAAAGGTTCATTTTATCTTTTTCGTATTATGATTGTAAATGTGGAACCGTTCAATAAATTGGAACCTACCCAACCAATTAAATGTTATATTACATTCATACACTACTACTTCTTAAACTATGAATATTAATGCAGTTTAAAGTTAGTTTTAATAAAAATATAGCTATTGTATTTTAAAAAAGTTTAAGATTAGATATCATTGAAGCAACCAATATATCTTTTAGTCCTCTATCTGCAATATTATTATAGGATTACAATTAAATTTACTGTAATTAGCTATATGACTTAATTTTCTTATTTTATTTTATGAATTCAATTAATTATCACAATAAAAGGCATTTTAGTTATAGCTATATTTGTTATTTTATGACTTATTTGGGTTTTATTAGGGTAGTTAAGTTTTTTTTTTGTTTCTTTATTTTATAAAATTGAAGACATTAAGTTCACCTGAACTGTGAGTTGGTCCTGACTCCTCTCAGAGTGATGTCTCTCCTCCATAAGAGTGCTCCTCTCATTGATCTCCTCCAGACTCCTCTCCAGTCGCTCCACCTCCCTCTCCACATCTCCACACTCCGCCTCCAGCAGAGCCCTCTCCACTTCAAGCTGAAAAAATAAAGATAAGATTAACTGGTTCACAAAGAGTAGTCTGAGTAGGTCAACTGGTTCACAAAGAGTAGTCTGAGTAGGTTAACTGGTTCACAAAGAGTAGTCTGAGTAGGTTAACTGGTTCACTAAAGAGTAGTCTGAGTAGATTAACTGGTTCACAAAGAGTAGTCTGAGTAGATTAACTGGTTCACAAAGAGTAGTCTGAGTAGATTAACTGGTTCACAAAGAGTAGTCTGAGTAGGTTAACTGGTTCACTAAAGAGTAGTCTGAGTAGATTAACTGGTTCACAAAGAGTAGTCTGAGTAGGTTAACTGATTCACTAAAGAGTAGTCTGAGTAGATTAACTGGTTCACAAAGAGTAGTCTGAGTAGGTTAACTGGTTCACTAAAGAGTAGTCTGAGTAGATTAACTGGTTCACAAAGAGTAGTCTGAGTAGGTTAACTGATTCACTAAAGAGTAGTCTGAGTAGGTTAACTGGTTCACAAAGAGTAGTCTGAGTAGGTTAACTGATTCAGTAAAGAGTAGTCTGAGTAGGTTAATTGGTTCACAAAGAGTAGTCTGAGTAGGTTAATTGGTTCACAAAGAGTAGTCTGAGTAGGTTAACTGGTTCACAAAGAGTAGTCTGAGTAGGTTAATTGGTTCACAAAGAGTAGTTTGAGTAGGTTAACTGGTTCACAAAGAGTAGTCTGAGTAGGTTAACTGGTTCACAAAGAGTAGTCTGAGTAGGTTAATTGGTTCACAAAGAGTAGTCTGAGTAAATTAACTGGTTCACAAACAATAGTCTGAATAGGTTAACTGGTTCACTCAAAGTTCTCTCATTTGTTAACATCAGAAACTAACGCTACAAAATAAATGCAGAAATATTTCATTAGCTATCATTAATCATTATTTTGTATGAAGATTTAATTTAGTACAGTTTAATGTCTGCTTAAATCATATCATTGACCATATCACTTAGCTACATCAAAAGGAAATTAAATACAAGGGACTGAAAGAAACAGCAAGAAAGGAAAGTAATTCATGAACAGAGTCATCTATCACCAGTCTGTGACAATGCTCATGGATGCAGAAAAGCTACTCCGTGAATGCAGTCACTTACAAAGGAATGTGACTAAAAGGAACAAAAGCACTGGTGGCTGCACTCAAGAATGGAAGAGGAAAATAAAGAGGTGATAGAATAGTAGTACATGAAGCCTATTTAACACAATCTAAGACACTGTAGTTAAAGAGCATAACCCTATCCCTATCCTCTAAAACTGCAAGTAGCGTTAAAAATAATAAACCTGGTAAAAATAAAAAATAAAACAATTTATATATATATCTAATCCAAATTACAATAGTTTGTGGACCAAAGGACACCGCCCCTCTTCTCTTCCATTTACCACAGACAGCTTTAGGATAGAGCCCCTGGGTGCAAACAACAGATCAAACATTGCACTGTCAACCATAACTCTAAATTAACTACAGAGTTCTTACCTCCCGATAAGCCTCTTCCTCCTGTCTGGCCAAGTCAGCCACAGATCTTTTGAGGTCTGTGGTGTACTGCAGCGCCTCCTTCCACTCCGCCCTTAATTGCTCCTCTTCCAGCTCCTCCACAACCCCCCCATTGCTCACCTCCTCCCTTCTCTCCTCCATAAACACCTCATTCTCATAGGAGATGTTACTGTTCTGGTAGAGGAAGTTGTGCACGGCCACAGACTCTATCTTGGGAGTTGTCGGGTCATCAGTTTTGGCTGAGCCGTTGTCGCTGCTCTGCGACATTGACCTGTTGTACAACGAGGTGGGGGAGGTTGGTTGTTTCCGAGGCTTGTTTGGAGGAATGGGTGGGGGAGATTTGTTGAAGAGGTGGGGGAGGGGTGGAGGTTCTCTTCTGGAGAAGACAGACCGTTGGATTCTGGGTGATCGAGGAGGTTTGGATGGGGGTTCAGGGGACCAGGAACTGTTAGCAAGGGAGTAAAGGTATTTAAATAGCTATTGTGAAAATAGATACAAATACTGTAATAACAATTGAGTAATATTATTTTAAAATTCATCAGAAAAAATCAGCTGCCTACTACCTACCTACCACCACAATCTTCAAGGTTGTTCCCAAAAAACTACCTAACGTTTAGTTTAGAAGAAATTGTTAGCTAATTTTAATGCCTTTATACAATAAGGTATAGAAGTTAGGTAGTTTGAATGATTAATTGAAGTGTATAACTGTTAGCTGTACAAATGACAAAGCATTTCAGTTAATCATAAAGATCCTAGCTACATATCATTATTAAAATTAAACCTTTTAAACTCATTTTTATCTTTCATAAAACCAGTTTAAACAATTAAATTTGATTTGATCACCATAACAATAAAGGGTTTATAAGAAACAAATTAATTAAAGATCCCATCAAGAAATTTTTATTATTTAAAATAATGTGTCTAAACCACTATAATATCCATTCTATTTCAAAGTTGCTAATTCTAAGTCCAAAGAAAAAGAATGTAGCTACTCAGTTTGTTTTGAATGTCAATCAGGCATCCAATATTAAACATTTTTTTAAAGATAGAAAATGAGGAAAACTTACCAGCTATAATTTAATTCAGGTATTCATTTACAACTTGAATGAAGACCGAAAATGCAGTGTTTGTTTACAAAATTATAAACGAAAATGATAACAAAGTCAAAGAGCGTACAATCATTTTCTTCAGAAATATAAAATAAATGCTATTGGATCAAGTTTTCTAGAAATTTCGTATTAGTAATTTACATGCAATAGACCACCAAAGTTTAGTGAGCACCGTTCCAAAATAGAATTTAAGTGGAATAATTCTATGTTATTCGTACAGGTATAAAATGAGGTTCAAAGATATCTGTATAACTAATGATTTATTTAATTTTGAAAAATTTTAATTCAATATTTGGATGGCGAATATCACTGTAATGTTTATTGAATATAGTTTAGAAAAAAGTGCGAGTTATTTACATTTTCAGTTGGTGTTTTGAAAGGGAGTGACACTTTGCTCCAAAAACGAGAGTGAATACACCACACACCCACTCGGAGCGACAGGCACTGACATAGAGTTATGATAAACTACACTAGAGAGAGGTAGTGTTGCAGCGATTTCAGGACGCTGAAAACCTTATTTTGCTTCAGTTATATATCATTATTCCACTTAAATGACGCCAGATTGCCAGTTAAGTGACACCAAAATGAGGAATTGACCGTCCTGCAATACGCGATATAATTTTGGCCACTGGCTTACCACTTGGCCACTGATCGTGACTGACGTGAAAACTGTAAGAAAAAACACCCACTGAAAACAAGGCTAATATATTAGTGTATATAAACTTTGCTGAAAATGTCTTAAATAACACATAACTTTTATTTCCAAACTAATTTCAATAAACTTTATAGCAATGAATGCGAATAGATATTAGGCTATGTAAATAGACAGTTATTCAGATGTATTTGAACAGGAATATTTCGTTGATATCTTATTTTAGAATGGAGTTCACTTCACTTTGGTGGTCTATTGGGGGGCAAACCAGTGTACTATCATAGAAAAGACAATGTAGCACATGGTAATTTATTAAAAGAATGTCACAAATCCCTGAATGAGTGATAAATATCAACAGTAATTCTCTTTCCTATCTTAGTACACGTTATGAACAATATTAGTTAATTAAGATGATATATTAAAGCATGCAGCAGAAATGCAAATCACTCAATATCTTACTTAATTCTAGTAAGTGGAAAACTAATAGCTTTCTTTTAGTTTTTACCACCTAATAACAATGTGAGCTAGAATTTGAGTGACCTGAGCTCTTTTTAATCAATCTACCGCATCAGAAGGGTCACCTGTTCAGATCACTATTAGCCGTATTGTCTAGAGTGGTCCAGAGGTTGCTAGTCACAGGAGACCTCGTCACAGTTGAGCAGGTAAAGGCCCGGTTGTTAAGGTTAGGAGAGCAGTAGGGGGAGGTCTTAATGAGGTTGCTGCATGGGGGTTTGTGTGGGACACCATTAACAGAAGAAAATCTAGGTGATACGGATTGTTGAGTGGTGAACAGATCGGGCGTGTTATTGGCTAGACTGGGCGTGTTATTGCCTAGACTGGGCGTGTTATTGCCTAGACTGGGCGTGTTTTTTCCTAGACTGGGCGTGTTATTGGCTAGACTGGGCGTGTTATTGCCTAGACTGGGCGTGTTATTGCCTAGACTGGGCGTGTTATTGCCTAGACTGGGCGTGTTATTGCCTAGACTGGGCGTGTTATTGACAAGACTGGACGTGTTATTGTCCAGACTGGACGTGTTATTGTCAAGGCCTAGACTGGGCGTGTTATTGTCAAGACTGGGCGTGGTATTGTTAAACCTGAGAGTGTTGTCACTATGATTGGGAGTGTTATCAAGACTGGGTGTGCTATCTCTATGACAGGGCGTTTTATTGCCAATGTTATTCACCGAGTTGAGTCTGTTAAGCAAGTTCCTAGGTGCTGGAGTGGGAGAATAAGTGAGACTGTTCATAGGACTCTGTACAGGACTAGTGGCAGGGGAGAGCATCAATCCTAACACATTCTCATAGGGACTCTTGGGGCATGGAGGGTGTGAGAGAAGGGAGGCGGGTGGGGGAGATTGGCGTAGGGGTGAGAGGTTTGGAAATGGGGGGAAGGGTGGAAATGATGCGAGGATGTTGTTAGTTAGAGGTGAGTCCTGTAACCTGATGATTAGTAATCACAAGTTAGAGTCATGAGTTAAAAATAATGAGGTGATTTAAGTGTTATCATTAATGAGAAGCTTGTAGCTATCAACATCTGCTGATGAAATTATTAAGATGAATATAATTTTAGTAATGTATCCTTCATGTCAATTCCCATTAATGCAAATAGTTAGAGCAAAACACCACGTGTAAGGAGGTAGATAAATATATAGCTATTTTCTTAAGAGTTCAGTGCCAATTGTACAGCTTATTATATCCCCATAGAAAAATAGCTATAAATGAGATTATTCTCTCCGTTTATAATTTTCAGAAGTTGTCTTAAAAATTCACCAAATATTAGTATTTCCTCAAAGAAGTTCAGTTGCCATCACATACCTAACTGGATAGCAAGAAAAACACTTACCTAACTGGATAGCAAGAAAATAACTTACCTAACTGGCAGGTTTTTTTCTGTAGGTGATGTGACGCGTTTGTCTCTCGGCAACGATCCGTTGGTTTTTATTCTGCAGAAGAGGTAGTCCTATTATTAACTTATCAGTCACTTTACCCACATGATGCAATGCAAAATTAAGAAAAAATAGAATGAGTGGCGCACAGAAATACCACTGATGGGGTAAGTTACGAATTCCACATTTTCAGTCGTATAATAAAAAATGATCAAATAATTATTTATTAATTTTTATTGATATCAATGATACCTGCAATGGATACTTAATCAATATAAAATTATATAATTTATAGTGTTTTCTTATATGACTGATGATGTGAAACTGACCAATAATTTATAACTTAGCTACCCTAGCACAAAGTATCACCAGACATACATACCCTCTTCTTGCGAGCATACTGAGACACACTGCTTCAGATACCATGTCTTATCAGCTCTTATCAGTCTCAGATAGCTACATTCCACTTATTAGATAATTATCTAATCGAGTTAAAAACAAATGAACACAAGCAGACTGATTTTATTGGAGTAGAACTCCCACTCAAATGAGATTATCAATTTAAACTGCTTCTAGTAAATAATTTAAAATAGCCACATTCTTAGGGCCTAATTGTCAGCATTTGTTAAACAATCACAAGGTAGATAATCATCAGTTTACTGGTCTATAAAGAAAATCAGTTTCTCAGTAGAACATAAGGATATTTGTAGTTGATAGCTATATTTAACTTCAAATTATTTACAATATAGAGCAATTTCAAAAGAGAAGATTTTTACAATATAGATAGATTCCATTTTTTGAAGGCGTTTTACAAAGGTGTCTCTGCTAACCTGTTCTGAGCAAGAGGAGGGGAGGTGAGCTGAGAGGAGTTGTAGGGAGGAGTTTGAGGAGGAGGAGAGGATGAGTACTGCCGCTGATACTCAGCACACAGGGACACTATCTCATCCAGCCGCAGCTTCTCAACCTCGTGTGCGGCTTCTTCTTCTAGACGAGCACTGACCGCCTGAAAAAACAATAGGAAATAGAATTTACGGCACCAATGATATCATTATTGAACTAATCATCTGTGTGAAAAATATAAAGATAATATTAATATTCTAAACATTGTGCAATAGAGTACACTAGTAATAGGTATAGAGAAGTAGCTACAAAATTCAGATAGATAATTAGCTAACTAGTAGTATATTATTTCCTCATATTATCATTAATTTAAATAAAACAACCTCTTGAAATTACTTAAACCTACAAATGGAATGAATAAAAAAGTAGGCTCGACCTATAGGGCACAGGTAACACACGATATACACACTCACAAGCTGGTGATAGTGTGACGTCAGTACCTAGTTTGATATTATTGAAGTTTAAGCATCAAAGTTGTTCTTATTAATAAATGAATTTCTAGCTATGAAGATTTTAAACATGTTTAACTTTGATGTCTTTAAAATCATTATAATATTTTATGTATAAAAATTACAACAAATATTTTCTATAGCTAGGTAGCTATTGCGAAAATGGTCTCTAAATCAATTTTAGTTTATGGCATCAAATAAGAGTTTAGTTGACTCATCAAATCAGAGTTTACTCATCAAATAAGAGTTTAGTTGACTCATCAAATCAGAGTTTACTCATCAAATAAGAGTTTAGTTGACTCATCAAATCAGAGTTTACTCATCAAATCAGAGTTTAGTTGACTCATCAAATCAGAGTTTACTCATCAAATCAGAGTTTACTCATAAAATCAGAGTTTGGTTGACTCATCAAATCAGAGTTTGGTTGACTCATCAAATTAATCTTTAGTTTACTCATCAAATCAATCTTTAGTTTACTCATCAAATCAATCTTTAGTTGACTCATCAAATCAATCTTTAGTTTACTCATCAAATCAATCTTTAGTTTACTCATCAAATCAATCTTTAGTTTACTCATCAAATCAATCTTTAGTTTACTCATCAAATCAATCTTTAGTTTACTCATCAAATCAATCTTTAGTTGACTCATCAAATCAATCTTTAGTTGACTCATCAAATCAATCTTTAGTTGACTCATCAAATCAATCTTTAGTTGACTCATCAAATCAATCTTTAGTTTACTCATCAAATCAATCTTTAGTTGACTCATCAAATCAATCTTTAGTTGACTCATCAAATCAATCTTTAGTTGACTCATCAAATCAGAGTTTAGACACATAGCTAGTGTAGTGCTAATACACCACATAGCTAGTGTAGTGCTAATGCACCACATAGCTAGTGTAGTGCTAATGCACCACATAGCTAGTGTAGTGCTAATGCACCACATAGCTAGTGTAGTGCTAATGCACCACATAGCTAGTGTAGTGCTAATGCACCACATAGCTAGTGTAGTGCTAATGCACCACATAGCTAGTGTAGTGCTAATGCACCACATAGCTAGTGTAGTGCTAATGCACCACATAGCTAGTGTAGTGCTAATGCACCACATAGCTAGTGTAGTGCTAATGCACCACATAGCTAGTGTAGTGCTAATGCACCACATAGCTAGTGTAGTGCTAATGCACCACATAGCTAGTGTAGTGCTAATGCACCACATAGCTAGTGTAGTGCTAATGCACCACATAGCTAGTGTAGTGCTAATGCACCACATAGCTAGTGTAGTGCTAATGCACCACATAGCTAGTGTAGTGCTAATGCACCACATAGCTAGTGTAGTGCTAATGCACCACATAGCTAGTGTAGTGCTAATGCACCACATAGCTAGTGTAGTGCTAATGCACCACATAGCTAGTGTAGTGCTAATGCACCACATAGCTAGTGTAGTGCTAATGCACCACATAGCTAGTGTAGTGCTAATGTACCACACTCACCTGCTGCCTCCTCATCTCACTGCTTCTTATGTCTTCAAGAGAACACCGCGACTGATAGCCTGAGTGGTAACTCTGACTCATGAGGCTATTGCTGTCAAAGGAGTTGGAGGCGAGGGAGTTCATGTTGCGGGGCAGAGTGCGGGAGATGAAGGAGGAGCTGCTCCTGGAGGCAGGGGCTCTGGGTGGAGGCTCGCCTCCTGCAGCACAACACAGTTAATAAATAATGAGGAAACGGTAATACCTCACTAGCTACTCCATCTATTTTTAATTTAAACCAGTGTAGAGGATAAAAAAAAGCACAGATACTATATTAGTTCCAAAGTTTGAACCAAATATTGTTTTTGTAATAATTAGTATGAACACAAAACAACAGAAAATAAACTTTTGATGTAGAATAAAGTTTCAATTACAAAATATGAAGAATTCTCCATATAAAAAGTGCAGTGTAAATTATTAAAATATCTGTATATGAAAAATACAGTTTCATCAATACATATATTAATATTTTCCATCAAACTTATTTAATTTTTAAATAGACTGTACTTTTTGTGAACACACTGTAGCTATAGTTCCCTTACCTGAGGTGGGTGACTGGGGCGTGTCCAGAGAGTGGTAGAGGGCATTGTGTACAGAAGTCACTCCCTTGGCACTGCTACCTACTGACTTCTTACTGCTATCACAGTACTGGGAAAAACAACACGCAAACATTTAAAGGAGGGAAACAGATGCCAGTTACACGCATTCTAAAACAAGGAGAAATGAACAGATAATTTTATGTTGATGACAAACAGAGTAGGGTAAATTATGAGTTATCGTACAGTTCCACATTTTCGGTCGTAAGGGAAAAAAATGAATTGAACATTATAAAATGTCGTTAAAATAGTATCATCCATGATACCTGCATGTATCATGGATACCAATTGAAATGAAGTTACTTTAAATGTTAAATTATATTGCTACATTTTTCTTATGTGATCAAAATGGTGGAGCTATCTGTATCTTATAATTCATAACTTAGCCTATTGAACCACTTATCGTTCTAGTAATCATGTTCATTCACTTAAAATGAGTGTGAAAATAAGTTTGTTGAACAATAAAGAGTTAAAAATATGGTGATGACATTATTTTAAAAAATGGATGATATAAAGATGTAAACTTCCGTTTGATTACCAAGAGATTCTAATAAGGAACTATTTAAATAGCCAATTCAACCACACATATTCAATGGCTTGGTTCAAGCAGATTATTAAAACCCCAATTTGTGACACCATTTTGAAAATATGATTGAAATACCTTAGAAATATCACCTGGTATTAAATATCAATAGTTATCTATATAAAACAAACTATAGTGTGACTACAGGCAGTGAAGAACTATAGTGAAAAGTGTACCAAGTATTTAGCTGATAAAACCTAGCACCTATACAACAGCAAAAAGTGTTCCATTACTAAATTCATTAACACGGCACTGAACAGCAAATAAAATTGAACTGAAAGTTTAAAACAAAGATGGGAAATGAGACCTTGAAAATACTTTATAAAACAGAGATAAGATAGCAAAGGTATTCAGTCAGTGAAGTGTACTGTAGTTAGGGGCAACGTGTCACTGAAGTGTACTGTAGTTAGGGACAATGTGACACTGAAGTGTATTGTAGTTAGGGGCAATGTGCCACTGAAGTGTATTGTAGTTAGGGGCAATGTGCCACTGAAGTGTATTGTAGTTAGGGACAATGTGCCACTGAAGTGTACTGTAGTTAGGGGCAATGTGCCACTGAAGTGTATTGTAGTTAGGGGCAATGTGTCACTGAAGTGTATTGTAGTTAGGGGCAATGTGCCACTGAAGTGTATTGTAGTTAGGGGCAATGTGTCACTGAAGTGTACTGTAGTTAGGGGCAATGTGTCACTGAAGTGTATTGTAGTTAGGGACAATGTGTCACTGAAGTGTATTGTAGTTAGGGGCAATGTGTCACTGAAGTGTATTGTAGTTAGGGACAATGTGTCACTGAAGTGTATTGTAGTTAGGGGCAATGTGTCACTGAAGTGTATTGTAGTTAGGGACAATGTGTTACTGAAGTGTATTGTAGTTAGGGGCAATGTGTCACTGAAGTGTACTGTAGTTAGGGGCAATGTGTCACTGAAGTGTATTGTAGTTAGGGGCAATGTGTCACTGAAGTGTATTGTAGTTAGGGACAATGTGTCACTGAAGTGTATTGTAGTTAGGGACAATGTGTCACTGAAGTGTATTGTAGTTAGGGACAACGTGTCACTGAAGTGTACTGTATTCAAAAGCATGCATGGGCTATGGACTATATGGTAGTATAGATATGCATGGTGAGCTCTGGTTAGTGAAAGAACAAATAGAATAACTCACCAATCTCCTGAAGCATTGTCAGAAACAGTTAATCATAATCACAATGATACATAGATAGATATAAGTTCTTAATTAAGGATTGGAAATGGATCAGCTTCTATTTATAAATTTGATTGATAATTTTACTTCTTTGAAGTTAGGTACGATATTGCAATTTATTGAGCCTATCAATATTCACTTTTTGAATTATCATTGTAAAAACAATACAAAATTGCATTCAATACAAGTCACTCACTCAAGTCAGTATGTTTGCACATCTCAAAATGTAACCACATCTTGTCCACTGTGTTTTGAATAATTACAAACACTCCCTGATGATTACATAACAACCTCTAATTCTTCTGCAAAAGAGCATGAAGCTACTTAATTTAGAACAGCATCTTGCCATCAGTTGGTCATGTTGACTGACACACTTTCAGTAGCTACTATGGCTATAATCAGTTTCCTAAATACAATTTGCAATCACATCCATAATCACTCAAAAGTCAAAGGGCCAATAAAGTACGATGTGCACCAACTGAATTCAATTAACTTTATAGCATTGAATGGGATAGATTTTACTAATTAGGTATTCAACTATTGAATTTAAATCAACAAAATAGTAAAGATTAAGTTAATCGTTCATTACACAGATGTAGAGATGCAACCATTAAAAAACATTTGTTTTATTTGTTTAAAACGCGTTTTTTATTTTAAAATATAGAATTTTTTGCTGATAAGCTGAGTTGGCTTTATTTTACAGGTATATTCAACATTTGAAATCACTTGCACTGCAATTAGTGCAACAACTATTTTACTGTTTATTTTCCTCATCACAGCCTATCACCCTCACCTTAGCAGGCTCAGTGTAGATGTACTCTCCTACGTAAGACGGGACCACAGGTTTGGAGGGGGAGGCTCTTGGGTAAATCTGAAAGAAAAGGCAACATTATATCTAATTTTGGGTAAAACCGTAAAGGCATAGAATGCTTAAGCTTAATTAGCATATTCAAGTGTCTATAAGCTTCACACTGACAAATAAAATGTTGACTTTTTTTGGAATCAGAACCTACAGAAAAAAGCAATAGGTAAATAAATAGCTATAAACAAAAGAGAAAGGGAAGACTAGTGGCGATATAATTGCTTATACTGGTTCTGGACAATCTTAATTCCATCAAGACACTTTCAAAAAAATAACTTAATTTAAAGAAGCAAAAAGTTAGGCCATTTTGAAAGAGTCCTTTCAATTGTTTTCCATTTCATTACTACATTACAACTAGTTACCTTGGGTGGAGAGGTGGAGGTGTTCCTGTAGCTGTTATAGGATGGGGGTGAAAAGTCAGGCTGTAAAGGGAAATTAATTCATTAGAAAAATAGAACTTTGTACAAGTTATGATACAAAGAGAAGTTTTCAACAAACTATAATATATTTACTGAATTAACTAAAGCAATTATTAATGATAGTTATGCTTGATAAGCTAATTATTAACATTTTATGATCACCTGTAATGAATTAGTCACATTAAAAATAAAGGACTATACTGTGATTAATTAAATGTGTGAAGCCTAGTATTACATATTTTTAAAAAATCTGGAAATATAGAGCATATATTACCTATTTATCCCTGACTAGACACGTTAGAAATAGTTTATAATATTTCAACTTTTTAAAAATTAATTCGCGTCGTAAAGGCTTGACACATCATTTATGGTCAGTCAGTAGATTTTTTAACATTAAAGTTTTGAGTATATTATAATGTGAATAATTGAGAAAAATAGAAAAGTAACTGCTATATTTTGAGATATTAAAAATAGTGACAGGATGAAGCAAATTTATTCCTGTGATGATAATAGTTAATTATTTTCTCACTAGACCTAGTTATACTATTATCAACATCCAATGTAATCTAGAAATGTATGAATGATCTTCTACTTGCCCTGACAGATAGTTGGAAATGGTTGTTTATACCACAAATTTAGTTCATTCAGTTTCTGCTGCCAAATAGCTATATGGGATATTGTAGTTCTATGATATTTTAGATCTATTCATGATATTTTAGATCTAATATTTATTGCCTAATGCTACCAAGAGTGTAGAACACACTTGACTGTGTGCAGACACATTGAGAGGAACTCTGGGTGGGAGAGGCGGAGTCTTCTCCGCTTTCACTCCGCAGACTCCATTCTGATGATCAAATCCTTCAGGTGACACTTGGAAGTACTCAGGATTGTCCACCACTAATGAGAAAAGAGAATTGAGATACCTTGGAGATATGTTCCCACAAAGAGTATTAAACAGTGGAACTCCTCTACAGGGTGACCCACAAAAAAATTAACCCAACTTTAAATTCATATATTTCAACAACTATTGTAGGTACAGTTTTCTTTCAAATTTCATTTTGTTAATTGAACCTTTTTCCATCCACAGTTAAATTTTCATAAAGTTTTATCCATTTTTGTAAATATAAAAACTATTTTATGAATGTATGGTGAAAATGGCCTTGTGCAAATGGTCACAAAATGGACAATGAAGTAAGTTCAAACACTAAAAATATCTTTATTAGACAAAATCCCCATTAATAAAACAAATTTATTTCTAGGTTTTTAAGAATATTCATATAACTATTCCTTTTAAAAAATATTGACAATATGGATAAATGTGATTAAGTACATAAAGGAATGCACAAGTTAAAATTTTAAAGGGTCGTTCAGACCGCAAGGGGGCAGTACGATCTGAAGACAAAATCAATTTTGTTCAGCAACTCCTTTTAAAAAATATAAATGTTTCTATTAGGAGAAATGGATGAAATTTAGAGATATTTAATCAATTTCTCCTAACAGAAACATTCATATTTTTTGCTGAAAATTTTTATTTTGTCTTCAGATTGAACTGTCTCTTGTGGTCTGAAGGACCCTTTTTTAAATTTAAACTTGTGCTTTCCTTTTTGTACTCAATCTTTATCCATATTGAAAATATCATATAAAAGGAATAATTATATGAATATTCTTAAAAACCTAGAAATAAATTTGTTTTATTAATGGGGATTTTGTCTAATAAAGATATTTTTAAAGTTTGAACTTACTTCATTGTCCGTTTTGTGACCATTTGCACAAGGCCATTTTCACCATCCATTAATAAAATAGTTTTTATATTTACAAAAATGGATAAAACTTTATGAAAATTTAACTGTGGATGGAAAAAGCTCAATTAACAAAATGATACTTGAAAGAAAACTGTACTACCTACAATAGTTGTTGAAATAAACAAATTTCATTTTGGGTTAACTTTTTTGTGGTCACCCTGTATAGTGAATGAGTTATGCTGTAGCCTGAATAGTGAGCAAATTCAGAAACTAAAGAAAACTAAAGGCTATTTTATGGCAGACTGAAGAAAATCTGTCTCCTAACTCATTCACCATAGAGCAGGTCAAAAGTATAAAGAATTATCAACAAGATAAGATTTATAAAAAAAATTGATAGCAGGTTGATAAAAGCAATCTCCATTAAATTGCAAACCTTAAAAAGATTTAGGGTATTTTGATATCTAATAATTATGCAAATACTTGAATCATCTTGACAAATTGTCAATGAAGTTTTTTTGATTGTCATGAATTGCCACAATTCATGACATTAACTTTATCATAAATTTCAATACATGTAGGGAAGTTAGGTTGTATTGATGGTTGGTTTCAAATCTTTGTTCATAAGGAAAAAAATGTAATAGCTAATCAAAATTAAATAATAATTATATATTGCCTCTTTTTTCTTATATGACCGAAGAAGTGAAAGCGACCAACAATTCATAACTTTCCCTACTTTTACAGAATTAAATAAATAGTGCGTTGCTTACCTGGAGAGGAGGCAGTGAATTCAGCCAAAGAAGGCATGGCTCACATCAAGACTTTTCTCACATTGGAAATTGCAATTAAGAAGTTGCACAATGAAGAGACTTTGTGTTAGTAAGGCTAGACATTGTCAAATTAAGGAGAGGATCTAATAATATGAAATGATAATCTAGCTAATGATGGTACATCTGAAAAATAAAAAGTGTTGAAAATTATTTACTGCCAAAGCAATTAGTAGAACTAGTAGTTTACCATCTATGGAGTGGGTAAAGCTTCTGATGTATATTAGCTATAAGCTAGCTACTAGTATTATTATATATATAGAGGAAAGAGGCAACCAATTCTTACTGTTGTATAGCTAACTGAGAGTTTGGCAAAATAAATTTTACTATTGAAATTCCAGATTCCAAGACATCTGAAGCCTTTACTGTCAGTTAATCAGATTGCAAAAATTGGTAAAAAGGGCTACAGGGTGGGGCATAAGTTTGGAAGCAAATGAAAGTGCATATTATAATCCAACGAAAAATATATTTAATAATTTACAGTTATGTATTATTACATAAGGGTTTTAAGAATTAAAAAACCATAAATTTATTCAAAATATCCCCCCTTGTTTTTAATATCAGCCTCAAATCTCCTCCGAACTCCTCCTACTGCGGCACGCAACTGTTCTTGTGAAATTTCCTTCCAAGATCTCTGGAGCGAACGCTTTAAATCATCCACACTGCGATGGAATTTACCACAGGCCTTTGATTCAAGATTGGACCATACCGAAAAGTCCATAGGAATAACATCTGGGGAGCAGGGAGGCCACATTTCTTTGGACCAAAACCGTGGAAGATGGTCATGGCACCAGTTTTGAGTGACATTTGCAGTATGTGAAGTCGCGCCGTCTTGCTGAAATGTCCATAGAGTGTCATTACCGAAGTGATCCTTAGCTGACTCCAACATTGGCGTCAAAATATCCTCAATATAACATTTAGCATTGATTTTGGCGCCTTATTCCACAAAAATTTAAGGAGATCTCCAAGTTTCTGAAACGGCGGCCCAGACCATTACTGAAGCATGTTTCATGGTTCTGTGGACAGTTTTTTGGTTGTATGGGATGTCTTTTGCACTTTTACCAATTATTCTGTCATTCCTCCGGTTGTGAGCCGTTTCCACTGTGAAATTTTTTTCGTCAGACCAAACAATTTCACCAGCCGTGCCAGACTTCAATTCTCTCAGAAGTGCTTTGCTTCTCTCCAATCTCTTTACAGCTTCTGACAGAGTCTGTCTCTTTTGGAGGGTGAAAGAGGACATCTTTAGGTCTTCTTTGACAACTCTTCTCATTGTTCTGGGACTCACATTAGCTGTTTTGGCTAACAATCGTATTGACCTTTTCGGGTTCCTCCTGATCTTCTCTCGGGCACATTTATCAGTTGTTTGGTGCGTTGTGAGCGTAGTCTACCACTTCTTGGACGATCAGTCAAGTCTCCTCTCTCATTAAAACGCTTCACACACTTCCAAACAGTCGATTTCGCTATTGAGAGAGTCTTTGAAATGACGGAATCTGACTTCCCAGCACGGTGTAGAGCAATAATGGCTTCTCTTTTGTCTGACATTTTTGAATTGACTAAATTTTTGTAAAAAATAACACTGCCACGTCATAATGTAGTGTCTCTACTATAGTTCAAACCCTATCACGTACTTAGGAACTTATTTTTAAGAATTATATTAATGTTTGAAAAATTGCTTCCAAACTTACGCCCCACCCTGTATAATGACATAGTTCAAGTGGACTGTTCTGAATGACAATTTTTAATTTTAATTGAGTAGGGGTTTAACGACTGTTTCGGAACTAAAGGCCATATCGCTGATATCAAAAGGAAATTAAGTACAAGGGACTGGAAGAAGCAGTCAGGAAGGAAAGTGGCTCCATGAACAAAGTCACTTAGCACCATCTGTGTCAATGCTCATGAATGAAGAGAAGCTACTCCGTGAGTGCAGTCACTTACCAAGGAATGTGACAAAAAGGGGACTCCAGCACCGGTGGCTGCACTCACGGGCGGAAGAGGAAAATGAAGAGGTGATAGTAAATGAAGCCTGCGAGCCTACCTAACCCAAAAATCTAAGACCTCATAGTTGAAGAGCATAACCCTAGCGCTATCCTCTAAAACTGCAAGTAGCGTTACAAAAATGATAAACATGGTAAAAATGAAAAAAGACGATCCATAATCCAAATTACAACAATTCAGGGCCAAGGGGACACCACCACTTCTGTTCCATTCAACACAGACAGCTTCAGGATAGTATTCATTCAGAAGCCCCCCCCCCCCCAAAAAAAAGTTGAAATAACATATTAGTTGTTAGCTACTTGTACTAAATTCAAAATATAGCATTATGGGCTTTTTGAATTCATATCATCAATGTTCAAAGCATAAATAATGTAAATATAGTAGGTAATTAATTCAGAACTGTTTGTAATTCAAATTTCTAAAAACTTATTTTTTTTTACTCATATTAAAATACATAATGTATCATGATTAGAGCTTTAGTTTAGATCATAATTATTAATAGATAATACAATTATAAGTTTATAACCCTTTCTCTCCGAGATTAACCGTTTTCTTCCGATTGTTATAATATTTTTTGTAGGTTATATACACTTAATACCGAGTACTTCATTCAAATTTCAGGTGATTTGAATAAATAGTTCTCCTAATAATGGATGTGTCCATATGGACACGCTAGGGGAATAAGGGTACAAAAAATTCACATTTGAATTTATTCCATTTTAACTGATTTCCTGTATCTATTGTTTTTATTCAGCAATAAAATTAGTAGTTATACAATTCATTATCATTGTATAGCACAAAAATATAATTATATAAGCCAATCAATACTGAAGTAATATTATTAAAAATAATTCAATATATCGAAATCATGTAACATGTTACGAAATAAAATTACTCTGCAAACTGTATAATGGGGGCAAATATAGTACAGTCAAAAAAGAGTGTGTCCGAAACTATTATTTGACAGTTTACTAATTTTACTATTTTCACACTTCCAAATAAAAACTTTTCACAGCAGTATTTTCTCATCAACTATAGAAGATAACCCTACCATCTTCAATAGTAGAAGCAGCATTGGTCTTGAAAGTTAACTATTTATTAAGAACAAATCACCTGACATACAGTTATACCTTATTGTGCCGGTGCTGTTATAGCTACGGTTTTTCAAAACACTGCATAGGGCCAGAGTAGTAAGCAGGCTGACAAAAATGATATGCTTCTCAATTTTTCTTTTCAAATGCTGAAAATAGTTGCAGCACATTTCCCAAAACCTATCCCCACTTTCAATAGATCTATTCTATGTCATTCCTTAGTGAATATTGTCACGGACGTCAAATTCTCCACCTATTTTTTGTTTGTTTGCTACATGAAATAACATATTTTTGAAAATACCGAAGTTACCCTGGAAAGATACTAGGCTAAAAATGACTGAACACACGCAACTAATCAACTAATTATTATGCTCAAATCACTCCTAACAAATTCCTTCTTTATATCGTCAATAATTATTTTTCAATCTATCAAATAATGTAAAACTACTGTAAAATTAATATATAGACTATATTTAATAATAATTGTTTCATAACAAGCTGATATACATAATATAGACCATATTATTAGCATTAAGAGAACTGTCGATTTCATGCGCACCTTTTGTGCGCAGCTATCTTCCACCCGCCGTTGATAAGATAGTGAAATGTTTGTTTATTGAAAAAATATATATACAGATTATATAGTATTATTGTTATTGTTATATTTAGAACATGCAAATGTAGATTTTTAACTCCTAGTTTTGATCAGATGCTTGTTCTAACAACTGTTAGAACAAAACACGCACATATGCACAAATATTTGTAACTAAATTCAACCTTTAATAATTTCTTTCATACGTAACTAAATGATCTATTTTTATATTCAGAAACTTCAATATGCATTCATTAATCTTTTAGTTAAATTATGAACCTCAAAAGCTAGTAAAAGTTTATATTTAAATGTAATTAATAAAATATTGCGAATCTGGCATCAATTCCTAACAAGTGAGGTACGAGGATCTGAGACACTGTTTCATACAAAGTTTATATACTACATTAAAGCTATAAAATGTTATTAGAGTTATTTATATATATGATGTCTCCTAAAATTGTACTTAATATTTAGAATTACATGTAGCTAATATGTGAAATTATATAGTTAGTTTTGTATTCAGAAGTTTGTTTAGAAAATGTTAGGGTTTGTTCGAGCATCAGTTAATTAGATCTTATTATAACTCATTGTAATGAACAGAAATAAGTTTAACTTGCGCTAGTATCACTTAAGATATGTTTCTTTATGTTATTATATATATTTAATTACTCATGTTACCTGTTAGGTAATATTTATTCTGAAATTCTTTGATGCCATTTGGAAAAGATGAACCTAATAAATAGAGCAGGTACCCATAAAATATGTTTTCAAATGTCTTATATAATTTTTTTAATCATATATGTCATTTTTCATATATTTATTATTTATTCTAGTGTTACATCATAGATGTTCATTATAACAAAATATGTCTTTGATTAATGTATGTGTTATTAGGTTTTTATAGAAATAAGATGTAATTTGATTGATTCTTCACAGTCTGAATAGGATATGCGTTCAGAATTTGAAATCTAAAATTAGGAAAATAAGTTGGAAAACTTATACCTCATGGAAATTGGTTAAAAGGAGGAAAATAAGTCGGAATACTTATCCCTCAAAGGAAGTTGGCTCAAAGAAGGAAAATAAACTGAACACTTATCCCTCAAAGGCTATTGGAATTGAAGTAACTTTTTTCTCTCCCCTCTTTTCAGTAATTCTTGGCTGAGATCAAAGTTACATCTTTTTCTCCCCTCTTTTCAGTAATTCATGGCTGAGGTCAAGGTTACATCTTTTTCTCCCCTCTTTTTGGTAATTCTTGGCTGAGGTCAAAGTTACATCTTTTTCTCCCCTCTTCAAGAACGGCATTTCTTTGGTGGTGTATGATTATTTTCACTACTTGAACAATGTGTTGCCATATGGACACGGTAGGAGAATGCGTGCACAAAAATTACTATATACTTTTTTCGACTTTTCACAAGGAACTAATCAGTCATACGCTTGAAATTTGTACAATATGTTTTATGTCCAAAAATTAAACGTGCATAAATGTAAATTGTGATGAAATGCAAACTTTTCTGGCTATGTTCATGAAATCATGTTGCAACAAACTACCAAATAGGACCATATATTAGTCAATCAGCTCTGATTTCTGCCATATATCTGTGTGCACAGCAATGCGCCAATACAAATTTGATTTGATAAAGACATTTTTGCTCTTCAATTGTAATGACATACTTTATAAAGATCACAATTATTCAAATTTGTATCCTTTGATTGCTCATCTTCTAAAATATTCACGTTGCATTATGATCAGACGCCATCAATATCACATGAGCTATGATTGAGTATTTTGGAAAACACTGCTGTAACAGGCAATTATGAATATACATATACGATTGGGCTACAAAGTCTAATGCCAGAATTCAATTAGTGGTTATCTCATATCATTCGATATTGTAACAGGAAACTACAAACAGAGGGTAAATTAAATACTCGATTCTTTGATAATAATATATTAATAAATCTTATCATAGATTATCTGCAAGTACAACACCTAAGTAACTAAGTTAATTATTAATAATAGATAAGCTACATATGGTCAAGTTTGTACATCAGACTATTGGAGACAATACTGTGAGTTTAAACTTAGTCATAAATCACAGAAAAGGGGAAAGTAGAGAGAATAAGAGGAAAGCTGTAACTAAGACCTGTTGGTCAATCACTGATTTTTAACGTAAATATGTGCGTCCATCCAATCAATAATTACAGAAAAGGGGAACAGTAATTTCGACCTCAGCCAATGATTACTTAAAAGAGGGGAGATAAATAAAGTAAGTTTGACATCAGCAAAGGATTACTTAAAAGAGGGGAGAAAAATATGTAACTTTGACCTCAGCCAATCTCCTGAATTATCCGGCGACAATTTTCTAATTAATTCCTATGTTTACATGTAATTATTGGAGAGTATTTTGAGATTTTTATCCATTTTGGAGAGAAATTTGGAAATATTTGGAGAGAAATTGCACCAAGAATTAAATATCTGGAGACTGATTATGCATGCTTTGCAGACTGGTGTACATGTTTGATCTGAGCTTCTTCTTATTCAATGTTCTGTGCTCTAGTCTTTATTTGGTGCAGTAAGCACAAAATTCCACTGACTTTTTCGAAAAGCTGAAAAAATCCACCAATAATTAGGCTGAACCACCAACATTTTCCCAATTTTTCCACCAAAAATTAATGGTAACAAATATAGGAATGAAAAGCTAAAAATCTACCGACTTTGCCATAATATTATTTTTGAAGGGGAAAAGATTCCAACGTGGAATTTAGTAATTTACCATGAAATACAGACTGGTTTAATGGTAGAGTCTCTCTTGAGACTAAGTTGAGAGGGCTTCAATTAAAAATCAAAGGGCAGCAATTTAGATTTAGTGAATTTACCTATGTGCCAGTCTGCAAAGCATGCGCAATCAGTCTCTGGATATTTAATTTTTAAGGCAATTTGTCTGCAAAGATTTTCTATTTTCTCTCCAAAATGACTAAAAATTTCAAAATACTCTCCAGTAATAATATGTAAGCATAAGAATTAATTGGGAAATTATCGCCGGATAATTCAGGAGCCTAATTTCAAGGCATCAATAGTCGCCGGATGGATAAACTTCACAACTTCATGCATCTTTTGCAGTCTGGCCTGTGTGACCCTAACTAGTAATACAATTGGAAAATAAAAGTTTCAGCTTTCTAATAATAACCACAGACACAGGGTGTCAGTAATGTATGTAACTTCGTAAGTATGTTGCTACTTGCTTATTAACTTATTGGTAAGTGGTAAGTTGGTAACTGTATATTTGTTTGCCAATGTTTGTTAACTTATCCTTAACAGACCGATTGGCGATTGCTGGCACTGTGACACATTCCCACTACAAGGCACTTTGTTTCAGTTCAACAATAACAATATTATTTATAAAACAATGAATATATGATTATTAAGTGAACGGAAGGACATGCTAAGCTCTGGGTAAACAATGTTAAAATGTAAACAAGATCACGTACTACCTCGGAGAAATGTAAACAACTCTGTGGCCCCTAAAATAGAGAGACTAGAATATCATCTAACAAGGTACATAGTTAGATGTTATTTGTAGTCCAATAATATTCTTTTATTAAAATTGTGATGCCATAAATATTTATAAGAGCCTTTATAATGTGAATAACAATAAAATGACATGAGCAACTCAAGAGACGTACAGTATGACACACCACACATATTACCACTTTCACTTTCGATTTGACACTGAACATTTTAGTCCCGTAAAAATAAATCTTAATTCTTTAAAGTAAAAAGGTTTTTTTCTCCTGAAAATGACGAATTATTCATAAATAAAGTAATATTATTACGCAAAATTTTAAAATGCAAGAAAATTTTCCTAAATTGATCTAGAGTATAATACATATTACATAAAATAGTTTTAAAACTAACCAACAGATGGCGCTGATTCTATTGTCTGGAGCGTAGAAACTTTACATATATATTTCTGCCTCTGCGTTAGAAACATATGGTTTGCATAATTATATAGACTTGATGTTATCTTCACTTGTTAACTAATTCATCACATTGGGATGAAAGTGAAGATTTTGCATGCAAGCAGATTCTTTGGATCAAATTAACGTAAGGAGGTGATAATGTAAAAGTTAAAGTGAGTGTGATAGCTACGTACTCAGTCACCGGTAGTTTTTATTATTTTAAGTCTTGCGTAAATGGCTCAGCGAATGGACCACCTGTTGACCGATGTAGGACTTATTAGGGTCCAAGGTTAAGACATAACAACTACTTTTAATATCATCGTAGCACCTTCATTAAATCAGTGTCAACTTTTTATTAGTTCACATAGTTCGTAGAGCCTTACAAGTGAATAATAATTCAACCTATTCAAACATATACTGCTACCAATTGCTTTCGTATGTTGTATTATCATTTTCATTGGAATGGACATTACATCACATTACGAAATACAAGTCTGAAATAATTGGTGTAGCATTTCTTAGTGTTGTAGGAAGGCATTTAGCTCTATTTGTTAATGAACATCTTTTGTGACAAGTAAACAAAGACACCACTGTTACTTTATTATCTAGTAACTGTACTGTAAGTACGTTTGTGGAATTGATAATTAATAGAGCTGCTGTTAATAAATAGTGTTATTGGTAATAAATAACCCTATTGGTAATTATAATACCGCTATTGGTAATTAATAGCGCTATTGGTAATTAATAGCGCTATTGGTAATAAATAGCGCTACTGGTAATTAATATCGCTATTGGTAATTAATATCACTATTGGTGATAAATAGCGCTATTGGTAATTAATAGCGCTATTGGTGAGTAATAGCGCTATAAATTGGTGATAAAAATAGCGCTGTTGACAATTAATAGCGCTATTTGTAATTAATAACGCTATTAATTGGTGATAAATTACGCTATTGGTAATTAATAGCGTTATTGATAATCAATAGTACTATTAATTGGTGATAATTAGCGCTATTTGTAATTAATACGCTATTGGTAATAAATAGCGCTATTGGTAATTAATACGCTATTGGTAATTATTAGCGCTATTGGTAATAAGTAGCGCTACTGGTAATTAATACGCTATTGGTAATTAATAGCAATGTTGGTAATAAATAGTGCTATCAGTAATTAAATTAGCTCTATTGGTGATAAATAGCGCTATTGGTAATAAATAGCGCAATCAGAGAGACACACTAAATAGTTATTTACATTTCCCCGGGACGAAAATTTGAATGAAAACATCCAACAAACCATATTTCTTACGTAAGTTATTATTTTGTTGTAATTCTTAATTAATAATAATAATAACAATAACCTTAACGCAGACACTCCAATGTTCATTTTTTAAAGTTTAGAGAAGTGTGCGGGTATGTCAGTTACATTATTCATAATACATTCTTTAATTGCTACCTTGTTGTAGTAATTTAATTTACTCCTTTATTTAGACTTATCCCAAAGCCATAGCTGCTTATACAATATAGACTAATAGAGGCTGTCCCAAAAAAAACGAAACCCGACTTTAAATTGATATATGTCAATAACTATTGAGGGCACATGTTTGTTTCTGGTATCATTTTGCTCTTTGAATATTTCTCCATCCTCCGTTAAATTTTCATAAAGTTTTATCATCCTTGTGAATGTTATAACGATTTTTTTGATGGGTGTATCAATAACATAGGAAATGCAGGAGGAAAATAGAATAGATCCTAATATGAAATTTAGTGACATTAAATGAAATAATATAAAAGTATTATTTCCAATAATAATTTTCTATTTAGAACAGGATATTATCTTATTTATTACAATGATAAATTTCACAATAGAAATACATTATTATAACATCTCTCCATTATAACAGTTCCAAATACTAACAATGTTTTAACAATGTATCAATTTAAACACCACACAATCACACTTCATAATCGCACATGAAAATGCGATGTTTGTGTCATACCATTATTATTACCATTGTTATTACCATTATTACCATTGTTATAACAATTATTACCATTGTTATAACCATTAGTATCATAATTATTACCATTTAATATACATACATATATTGTAATATATCAAGAATTTGAAAGTAAAACCAAACTACATGAAACATTTGATGTATGGTTAGCTAATTGAAAAGAAAATTAAATGATATAATAATGAGTTATTATAGCTTTGTGTGACAATATAACAAATATGTAATTACATTCAATTTATATAATTTCCAATAAATTTAGATTTTCAGTTTTCTAATTCTAAATGTTCTATAGATATTTTCGACCAAGCAGTACCGTTACCTAATTGCCAATGTGTATGTCTAATAGTGTTCTATTTTTACCTACAAAACATAACTCTTAATTTTTGGGTAAAAAGGTTTTCTAACCACAGGGAAAATTGTGGCGGGGTTATAGAAGATTAAGAGGGGCCATAACTTTACTAGAACCTTCGTATCTCCATGTGGTTTTCTTTGGCTAATGTATAGTTTTATCAGCTATAACCGCATTTTTAATTTTTTTTAAATATTCCTAATAAATTTTCTACAGGGTGGTCATACGTAGAGCGTGGTGAAATTGCTCCTGCGCCAGATATGTAATTGTTAAAGGATATCAAAATGGGTTTGTTTACCTAGTAAATACCTAGTTATAAAAAAGAAACAATTGTGATATAATAAACTAGATTACGTGCACTCGGTAGAGCGCATACCTTCGCCGCCGCTTTGACCCGTTCTCTCTCAAAATCTAATAAACTGGTAACTGGATGATGATCAATCGCCCCACCAAGTTTCATGCAATATGGTTCAATACTTTTTGAGTTATTGAGTTATAAATGACCTTGACCTTGATCTTTGACCGGATCGCCCCCAAAATTCTACCAGATGATTCCTGGACATAACCAATCATCCCATCAAATTTCAGACAAATCGGTTGAATACTTTTTGAGTTATAAATGGCATTGACCTTGATCTTTGACCTTTGACCCGATCGCTTCCAAAATAGTTCCTATATATTGACCAATCGTCCCACCAAGTTTCATGCATTAGGGTTCAATACTTTTTGAGTTATAAATGACCATGACCTTGACCTTTGACTAAGTCGCTCCCAAAATTCTACCAGCAAATCACTGGACATGGACCAATCGTTTCAACAAATTTCAGGCAATTTGGTTGAACACTTTTTCAGTTATGCGAATAACAAGATGATAAATAAATAAATGCCGGGTAAAATATGACCTTACCGCATTCGGCGTAGGTAACAATAGTACCAAAAATAACCATTATCTCCCATTTTTCTCAATATATTTTTGCACCTGTTTTCTAACTACATTCATTGATCTTTTGATCACCTCAGAATTAAATTTCAATGAATTCACACCACGCGTTATTATTAGTTCTTTTACTTGATTCAGATGATCAGGTAGGGAGGAGTTTACATCATTTTACAAATAACTGATATAACCTCACAAGAAATAACCACAAGCTGTTAAATCTAAGCTCCTTGGAGGCCGGTCATTCAATGGCGAGACCCTTTGCAATCACACAGTGTTCAAAAACTTCTCTCAGTTGTTCTTTAACAGCAAGTGTTCTGGGCACTGAGGAACAATCCTGCATCCACCATACTTGATGCAGAGTTTCTCCATTTGTATGTTTTAGTTTTGGAATTATCTGCTGATTCAACTTAAGAGCTCTTAAAAACATGCTAATTTTCTGAGAAAAAACTACTCTTTTGACAAGCTAGGTTTGAAATAAGTTCAAGCAGGAGCAGTTTCATCACCCTCTACTTGTGACCACCCTGTAGAAAAATATTAGTAATATGTAAGCAAACGAGAAATGTGGTTAAAGTTATTGCGACTATAATTTCGTACCCGCTTTTTTGAATCGTACTGAAGTTAGTCTGTATAGTTTGTGTGTATAGTTTGTGTGTATAGTTTGTGTGTATAGTTTGTGTGTATAATTTGTGTGTATAGTTTGTGTGTATAGTTTGTCTGTATAGTTTGTCTGTATAGCTTGTGTGTATAGCTTGTGTGTATAGTTTGTCTGTATAGCTTGTGTGTATAGCTTGTGTGTATAGTTTGTCTGTATAGTTTGTGTGTATAGTTTGTATGTATAGTTTGTGTGTATAGTTTGTCTGAATAGTTTGGCTGTATAGTTTGTGTGTATAGTTTGTGTGTATAGTTTGTGTGTATAATTTGTGTGTATAGTTTGTGTGTATAGTTTGTCTGTATAGTTTGTCTGTATAGCTTGTGTGTATAGCTTGTGTGTATAGTTTGTCTGTATAGCTTGTGTGTATAGTTTGTGTGTATAGTTTGTATGTATAGTTTGTCTGAATAGTTTGTCTGTATAGTTTGTCTGTATAGCTTGTGTGTATAGCTTGTGTGTATAGTTTGTCTGTATAGTTTGTGTGTATAGTTTGTATGTATAGTTTGTGTGTATAGTTTGTCTGTATAGCTTGTGTGTATAGTTTGTCTGTATAGTTTGTGTGTATAGTTTGTGTGTATAGTTTGTGTGTATAGTTTGTATGTATAGTTTGTGTGTATAGTTTGTCTGAATAGTTTGTCTGTATAGTTTACAAGGTGAAATAACTTCATGAGCTCAATTGCTTTAAATAGGTTTAAATCATAGAGTTTTAAAGAGAGTAAAGGAAAGAAAATATGAGATGCAGTAAGAGATAAAGAGAGAGTAATGATCTTATAATAAAGAGATAGTCATGCTTTTATAATAAAGAGATAGTAATGATCTTATAATAAAGAGATAGTCATGCTTTTATAATAAAGAGATAGTCATGCTTTTATAATAAAGAGATAGTCATGCTTTTATAATAAAGAGATAGTCATGTTCAATGAAAAGTTTATGGTATATTAAATTCTTACAATCTAATATATTATTTTTATAAATGTTTCTGTACAGGGTGTCCGACACTTTTGTTGCCAAACTTTAACATAAGGTTGCATTCGTCGAAATAAACACTTTTTATTCCATGAAGGTATGGTCTAAAATGCTTAGTTTAAGAGTTACAAGGTTGGGAAAGTAGTATCTGTACCATTTATTATTATTAGTTAACGTCATATTTGAGATCCTAAAGTGCACAGAACTGATGCACTTTCAGGCACAAGTGCATCAGAATTATACTTTGAAGCGCTTAAATGTCTCGCTTTAGAGACAAAGCCATAGGGTGAACTCGAAACACCTGAATGCATCAGAATTCTCTGAGTGTAGTGAATTAATTGCAATTTAAAATTCAACCTAAGCCTAACTCTCAAACTATATGAATAATTGAATATAGGTGAGTAGTTAGTAAACTGTTAGTTTGGTACTTCTACACAGCACATCTATAGGCACATGCTTTAAAATATCTATCTATTGATTGAAGTAATAATTCATTTCAAGTAATAACGCGATGTGTTCAATTTGAGAAGAAAGTTTTAACAACTGCAGTGATTGGTAAACTATGCTAAATTAAAATCAGTCTCTATTATATATACATATCAATCATTTTAAAACATTACTTTCTCATTCTCTATTCAGTTGTTTGACGCAAGTGCTAACACTAGGATCATAAAAGACACGCATAAATTCAACAAAATCGTTCAACATGAAAGATTTCCTTACATTGTACACTTTACTTTGTTTTTGGATTTGGTTAAACTTCCAAGAGTTTTCTTTGACAGTCGCTGAAGATCTTGAACTAACAGCCACAAAAATAATAGTGAATTCTGAAACTCTAAGTTCAGCGGAATCCATATCTTACGAAGACAGAAGCTACGTACAGTGTGCTGTACTCTCAAAGTTACATACGGAGTATGCCACGTTCTGCATTACGGATCAGAACGAGTGTGTTCTCCTAAATGCTACTTTTCCAAAAGGATTCGACGATGAATCTGGAGAAGGTACAAGAAATTGTTACACCATGGAGAAGCCACTTATCGACTATGGTGAGAAAATGTCAATAATTTAATGTTTTGTGAAACTAAATTCAATTAAAAAAATATTGCATCTTAAGCCATCTATGTCCTTTCGTCGAAAATCTTATGCCAAAAGCACTATCGCCGCACGACACTTTCGCCGAACAACACTTTCGTCGAAAACATGACAAATTTTTGCAATAAAATAATTAATGAATATATACTTATTACATAGTAAAAAACTGTGGAAGTATACATTTTGTCACTATCGAACTTGGCCGGGAGGGGGCTCCTCCCAAACTCCCTCAAACAGACCGCTTAACTAACCTTTGTTGAATATCTCATTATATTTATTTATCGTAGGTATAGTGATCGAGGGAGGTGATTAACTTGCAATTACCAAATATCGTATCTAAGTACCTAACTTGTACCTACCCAAAATAGTGTATCTTGGTACCAATTGAATAAGTACCTAACTAGTGTATCGAGTTACATAACTTTTAACCACCCAATTTACGTATCTAGGTACTTAATTTCACAATTTATAACTACTTATCAATGCGTGTTTTCGTTATCTGTATATGGGAAAATTCCGGCATCAGTGACAACACTACTACATACCCATAAGTACTTTGCACAATCCCGAGATTGCCACACTATTTCGGGATTCTAAAAACGTATTGCACAATCCTGAGATTGGGCGGAACACATAAAAATATAATTGCCATTTTGTATTTCAGGTACCTTAAAGATAATTTAAACAAAGAACATCTATCAGATGTTCGCTAAAAATTTATGTTACTTAATGAAATCCTATTTTCTCTGAAAAAAAAGTGATTTTACCTGATATATCTCATATAATTATATAATGTTCATCTATCGTATTATGTTAAAATATATTATATAAAAATTCGTAAATGTCCATGTACCGAGATGCAAATTTAAAAAAAAAAACATTTTAGTATGAAATAAAAACATCATTGAGTATAATAATACTGAACACAAATTGAGTTTTTTTTAATGTTTCAGAAGCTGTGATGGCTACATGTGGAACCCCTTGTTGTCCACCACCATTCCAGGACATACCAAATGTGGGCTGCGTCTACGGTACCAATTGGTTTCAGTTCTCGAACTTCAAAAGCGCCAAGTATTCCTGCAGAGCTTTCTGGCCCGGAGCAGAACTCTATTACAGTGAAATTACCAGCAACAACCAGAACTGGAAAGATTTCTTAGAGAGTTCTGGTAAGACTCAAATAATATTTTTGAGGATTGTTATTGGTATGGTAGAATTTACTCTTTACTGTGCACTTTATTTACAGTGACAGGAATTCTGCCAGACAGAAAATTCCCTTTGTGGTTTTTTGCCAGGTGGATTTTTCCTCGTCGGAATTTCCCCAGTTTATTGTAAATTTGTTAGTTTCAATTAGTAAATTGTAAATTAATTAAATTAAAATTAATTTACAATTAATTAAATTAAAATTAATTTACAATTAATTAAATTAAAATTAATTTACAATTAATTAAATTAAAATTAATTTACAATTAATTAAATTAAAATTAATTTACAATTAATCAATTGTAATTAAAACAAATTACAGAAAATCTTTTAATTTTACGGTTATATATTTTGATAGTAGTTTGGTTCTAGAAAATACTATATAGTTTGCTATTTTTGAAATACTATAACTTGCTATTTGTAACTGTTGTTTGAAATTCACTTATTGTCTTGCAGTACTTCGTGAAAATTTATGACAATTTGCATTAATATATTTAATGATTTGATAGTTTTCAGTCTCAAATTTAGTATGGGGACGAGCTGCACATTCGAATTATATCTCTTCGAACATTGATCCTAGTATATTACTGAACAACTTTTATAAGCCCCAATTATAATATAAATGTAATATTAATTATCGACGCCATTAATTGTGAAAAGGATAGGATAATAGTTTTTTCTTATAATCTAATATAATTCTTTTCTTATAATCTAATATAATTCTTTTCTTATATAATGAGGAATTATTGTTAGTTATAGGTTAAATACCTATACTATTTTTTCTAAAATGCTGTCAGAATCTATAACAATTAACTAAAAAGATGATCTGTAATTATTTAATTTATTTTAAGTAAATTTAAATTAATTTTATTTTCAATTTCGTGGGTGTTTAACATTAGTTAAATAAAACTTAGTTTTATTTAGTAAAGTAACTTAGTAACTTAACTTATTTAGTAACTTAGTTTTATTTATTAGTTAAATAAAATATAATAACTAAAATAAATTGCATCTCGCAAATAAAACTTTTAATTTAAAATTTACAAATTTTAACCTTGAAATTATCAATTCACGGGAAAATTCCGCCGGGTAAAAAAGATACCTGGCAAAATTCCACACTGGCAAATTTCCGTCGGGTAAAATTCCTTTTACCTTAATTTACATCTGTTGGTTGTAGCAACCTTCCACTGTGCACTTTATTTACAACTATTGGTGGTTAGATTAGAATCGGATGCTACTGTGAATTATGATAGAGGAATTTTTTTCGATATCTTGAAATTAACTCAATTCATTGACCTAAATAACAATTTTATCTCTAATTCGACGTTTTAATAGTAGAAATATGGACGCTATCACCCTCTCATTTTTAACAGTAGTCAGCACGTTAAAATTAGACAATCAATTTGTCTAATTAGACAATTAGACAATTTGGAATCTTAGAATTATTTAGATAGTAATGTTTCTTTGACTTAATTATGGAGCCATTTTATTATCTAACTGTATCTTCAAACCCTTTGCAATATTTCCTTTTTAACGTCACTGATATGGCCTTTGATTCAGAATAAGATTTCAAAACTATCCTATACCACAGTAATAGATATTTCCTCAAATTATATTCTATAAATGTATCCTTTACAGGCAGCCTCCTACCTTGGGTTGGGGCATACGAAGACTCTTCCGGTAACTGGGTAAAGACGAACCCTGCAGCTGACCCTGTGAAGAACTCTGAATGGTTCCCTGGACAAAGGGTGATGCACTTTGTTTTCGTCCCTTTTGATTACCCAGCTTCTCCAGACAACATCAACAATAAATGTGGTTACATTTGGGGAACGCTTGACCTTCTCGCTCTCAAAAGCATCAATGTCGAGAAGCTGCTGAACAATGACCATTGTGACGCTTGGCATCATTTCATTTGTGAGATTCCAATGATTTGAATAATAATTCAGAGCTATGTAATGTACATGACTGGAAAATATGCACACGACTTGGTCTCTTTTTATTATTAACAGATAAAACAGTTTTGAACTGATGAACATAGTTTAAGAACAGGTAATCAAAGAGTGAAGGTGATTATTTTTGTCATTGCGCGAAGGTTATTCTTAGAGCTAACTCTGTGATTTTACTGACTAAAAGGCAGTGAATAAGAGGAAAAAAAGGTAATGGTAGTCATTATAATACAGGGTGCTTACACTTCTTCCTTGCAAACTATTTGGAAACTGAACAACTTCAGTGACATTTTATAATACTTGTTAATATTACAATAAGAGGCGGAGAAAAATAGACCAAGATACATTTTTTCGTCCATTGGCTAACGATTTATAAGTATTTGAAAACGCGGAAACAATTTTGTGGCCCATACTGTATATATATATACCTACATTATACATTATCAGTTTTATTTTCAATATGAGTTTTATTATTCGTGTATTTATTTTACCTTTTAATTTATGCAATTTTTTTTATTCCCTTCTCAAATTTATTACTTTTCAGATGGAAAATTTAAATTTGGAGCTCTGAATTTCAGTTCTAAATGATATTTATTCGTCAGTTGGGATTGTGATTAAGATCGTTATTTGAAAGGTCCTCTTCAGGCTCCTAGAAAAAAATGTGTCTTTATTACATAATATTGCAAAACCAAGGTCCAGCCAGGATCATTAAGTTGAAAATTGCATAAAATGTGGTTCATGATATCTTTTTCATACGTTATTAAAATTTTAATACTCTGTGTGCTGCGTGCAACAATTGTACGGAACACTAATATGGCGCCGAAGAAAAAGATTGAACACTGAACAGTCTATGTTTTGATTTTCAATTAGAATTACCTTCGCAAAATTGTGGAACATTATGTTTTGACCAGATTTCATTTATTTATTTATTTGAAATCTTGTTATTCGCTGAACTCAAAAAATATTTAATCAAATTGTCTCAAATTTGGTGACACGATTGGTCAATGTCCAGAAACCATTTCATTAGATTCTGCATGGGAGCGATCGGGTCGAGGTCAAGGTTACGAAAAATTCAAAATCGATTGAAGCGGCGGCCAAGAAATAAACAGTTAATGTTATCTGATGTAAATAATATTTTATATGTAAAATTAAATTTTATATATTTACCTGAATTATTAATATTCAATTAATTATACCTACCTACCTAACATTCAAATCAAACTGTTACCAATCTTTTTCTTCTGACTTAACATTAGCAACTCGGAAGTAAAACAAATTTTGAAGAGTAATGATTATAAAAATCTTTACAATAATATAGAAACAAATAAATTTATTAACTTTCGTGAGTTTTACAACAAAATGATGAGGGACAGAAGTCATTTTGATTGAAATGAAAATTGCTTGGAGACGACTTTAATGATTTCTAAAATGATTTTATTTTAAACTTCTCTCTTGTATAATATTAGATTTATATCATCTATTAAGAATTTATATCATCTATGTAATTATTTAAATAATAATTTTAGCTGAATCTGAGAGCACAGAAGAGTGGGTAATTAAATTTTTAAAATATTGATACTGTAGACAACAGTTCTTTTTAACTGCACGTTATTAATTACGATTGTTATGTAATTCTCATAGAGAAACTTATTTTGTGTGTCACCTTATTATTAAATTAAATTTAATATTAGTATAGTAATTAGTAATTACATCTCGTGAAAATTAAAAGAGTTTTTAGACTTAAACTCCAATAATTCATGAATAATAGTCTATAATAGTCTTTTTTGTCTATATGAAGTTATTTACATTTTTGTTCACATTGTCCCAAACTTTTGGCACTGTGATTTTGAGAAAAAAATTGACTCCACCATAAGTTTTTTTCTATCCTACGTACTAAGCATAAATTTTATATCATTATTTATAACACTATAAGTGACTACATTGAGTGTAAAAATTATTTAAATCCATTGGAAAATATTGCAGAAATGGTAAAAAAAGTGAATTGTCCCACATTTTTGTCCGCTAGTGTATGGTTTGGTACTTTCAATTCATGAATTGCAAACTTATTTGAAACGCAATGAAAATACTTCTAAAGGTTCTTCCTCACTCTCTCAATTATTGCTGCGTCATAAATTGCAGATGAAGATCTACGTGCTAATGTAAATGTAACGATAGAAATGACGAATTATTAATGGTTTTGTTGCGATTGTGGACGGTAAAATTCTATTTTCCATGCATTCATCAGTGACGATATCCGTTGTGATTCGGTTGATGGTTCCTGCCACCTGGCGCCAACTTCAACATGACGCAAACTCTGTTGGATGCTAGAGGGTGATCCACTTCATTATATAAGGGTGGCTAAGCAGTTCTTGAAGAAAAATTTCAGGGACGAATTATCAGCAGATGCACTGAGACTTTCTGGTCATCACTTAGTTCGGACCTCAATCCTCTTGCTTTCCATTTCTGGGCTGCAACACAAAACAATGTGTATTCGGAATAACCTCAATCCATTCAAGATTTTACAAAAGGGGCAAAGGTGTTTGCTGCAAATTATGACGCACCAACAATCGAGAGAGTGACGAAGAACGTCTCGGAACGCATAAGACTTTGCCTAGAGCATTCCGGAGTCGATTTTCAACACCTTTTGTAACTAGCCTTTAGAAATATTTTCATTGTGTTTCAAAAAATTTGAAATACATGAAATGCAAGTACTTTTAGAATATATATTTGTTTCCTCTAAATTCTTATTTCAAATATCTCTGGTGGGGATCAAAGAATTGCAAAACGAAATTAAAAAAAAAATAAAACATTATATCAAAATAAAAAATCGAATAACTAATACGTACATAATTATTTATTGTTTGATTCAAATCAGTATACAACGCCGTTTGTGTGATCCCTTTTTGAAGATGACATCAGAAAGAAATTGGCCACCTGTACCGTTGTGTTCCGCGCAATTCACCGATTTTGCACAATCGTGAGAATGCGCTGCGAGTCTTTAGGATCTTGAAACAGCGCAGTGCATTCGCTCCTGTAATTTTTAATATTTTTTTCTTAATTTCTAATTTAATTTAAAATACGATATTTTACATTAAAAACAAAGGGGAAAAAGTGAAAGATAAATATTAATCCAGCTCCGTTTTGATATTGATTTCCGTCTTTAAATCCACAGTCTACACACCAATTGTTTCAAGCGTGAGTCAATTGCCTCGTATTTGTATGAAAATTTTTAATGTAAGCCATGTGCTATGTCTTCTAGGAACGTTAATCCATTTTCATCTTGATATCCAAGCAGAATGCGAAAAATTAAACTTTAAACCAGTACAACTACATAATCGAAAACAAAAAAATAAAGTAGGAATGGAAGTTGATCAAAAATGTTTCATATAAATATAGTTTAAATTTTTATAGCCTAATTATTGGTTAAAGACACTATCCTACACTCTACTAATATAACATCACCAGCCAGTGCTCAGCTAAAATAATTTATCAAAATATATTTTGTACCGCCATTTGTACAGAACAGTATTGTTTTAGAGAATAATAAATACATACTATTTTCCCAGTGAATTCCTAGGAAACAGTACCATGGTTGATTTATCAATATTGGATTTTGTTTAGTTGAATTCTCCCAGTGGAATTTCCCACAATGGAATTTTCCTCAGTGGATCTTTCCACAGTGGAATTTTCCCAGTGGACCTTTCCGCATTGGAATTTTCCTCAGTAGAACTGTCCGTGCATCGTATTTTTATATTGTGCCAAATAAAAGTGAACCGCGGTTCATTTTTATAAAAGTGAATCGCGGAGACCGTCTCCCTAAAATAAAAATATATTTATTAATTAATGTACAAATTTGAAATTTTCAGGGTTCGTGCAACTATTCAAATGGAGTATTTTTTATTTAAGATTTTTTTTTGTCTTTGCTCTCTTCACCCCCACCCTCAAAAAAAAAAACAATTGGGGGGGTACTTTCAAAAAGCATCATCAACTCATATAATTTTCGAGCTATAGATACATAATGTTAATTTCATCATGTTCAGAATTTAGTTGTCTACAAAGTTACAGAGCTATTTTTTCACTTCAATTTATGAAAAATTGTAAAAGAGTTTTTTCTAATTATTTTTCAAAAGCCATTTTACTGAAATATTTGGACTGAAAAAGACTCTTGTTTGGGTGTTGTGTCCTCTTTTTGATGCATCTAGGCAATAAATCATTTATGAAGGACTTCTAGATTGTTTCTAGCTTTAATATTTAAACTCGTCATTCGGGAGACGATAAGTCATCATTTTATGCAAAACAAAAGTAATTCGATTTTTCTGATTTGAGGGAGACAGTCCCATTAAAACTCACTTTCATTTCCAAGATATTTGATACACAATTTTGTAATCAGTTACTGAATTATGGATATAAGGAATGATCATTCAACAATTAATAATTCGGAATGGATAAATTCATATATATTCCCATTTAAATCTGAAAGCCTATTTTATCTATTTTAAAACCCCAGAAGTAATCATAACACTGATACTAGTTTTTTAAACCTGCAATTTACATTGAAATTTTATTCACCAAACTATAATATAGCTTTGATATACGTTTAATTAGATTTAAAATGAACAGAGCTAGAATATATTTTGAATAAATTTACACTATCTTATTCACTTACTATGTGATTACTTACTTTGTGACGGATGAGTATAATAGTATAGTATATTAATATATAATAAATTGAACTAAACTTTTCAACACGCATCGTGCTGAAAAGTTCATTGCTTCAACATGTAACGGAATTAATTGTTTCTCAATTCATTTGACATTCATATATAATATGCTATATATCATTCATATACCATGTTATTCGTATACTATATGTTATTCATATGTATAATATTGTAGTGCGTAATATATCAGAATGAAACAACGTAATTATTTTAGTTGTTTTAAGATTGACAATATGAATAGTTTAACATGATTTTTATGTATATATCGAGTACTAAAATTCATCAAACAATCATACCATGTTTTACAAGTTGGGAACAATAAATTATTTAATACTGGTACTTCGTTTTAAAGTTTGAAATCATTTTCACTTCAATGAATAACTGATCATGGAAAGTGAACTTTGAACTTTGATTACTGTGAATCACGCTAGAGCTATTATTAATAGTTAGTTTATTATTATATAATAAACTAAGTCTAAAATATCATCTACCAAATATGATATATTTCGAATCATCGGACATTTTCACATTTTCTGTCGTATACATATAAGTATATAATAATTGGTGTCCGGAAAACTGCCAGGCGGAAAACTGCCGAAGCGGAAAACTGCCACTCACTTACTGAATTTAATGACTTTAGTCAGTAATAACATTTTCATTTATAAAAAAATCGACGTTCGCTCTTAGTTAAAAGGAGTTAATGGAAAATTCATTTTTACTTAGTATACAAAACAAAAATTTAGTTAAATTTAGACAAATTGATTAGAAAAATATATTAAATACATTATTATATAAATATTAGAGTAAAAATTCAAATACAAGATATCAATTAAAAATAGAACCTTTCATAGAAAATACTAGGAGATTAAACAAGGAAATTATTGTATTAGGGACAGAGTACAATTTCTTTGTTAACACAACGCATTTCTACGTTATCAGTTCATAGCGGGTTTATATAGTGTCTAATTATTTATTTTTTGAACAAGTCTTCAAGCTTAATATTGGCTTGTACTAATTATAAAACAACTTCGATCGATGCTTGTGAAATATTTAGAATTTTCAACACAACATATCTATGATTAGCAAACTGCTATTACCTACCTAATTCTCTGACAATTTCAATCGATTGAAAAGGATTGCATAAAGTTGTAAAAATGAAATTGTTAATGATATGGAGATTGGAGAATAAAATTGTAAATGTAATATATATCTTTACAAATAAGTAAAAAAAATGGTAATTATAATTTCTTTGTGAGTACTGAAGTTTGGTTTGCTATGTGTTTTATAAAGTAGCTTTGTTGAAATACTCTTTCCCATTGAATATTAAAAAAAAATGTCCCATTAATCCCAGAAAGGTCAAAAAATACATAATTACTAATAAATGACTTGCAGTTTTCCGCATGGCAGTTTTCCGTGTACCATAATAATTATAATTTAACTAGTGTTTTAATGGTGTCCATGAATTTTAATATTTCCAAAGAAGTGTACCTAGTATCAGACATCGCTTATATGTATAATTGTATATATCACTAATTTAATTGATATATATTAGTTAAAGATAATTTTTAAATTAAACAAAACTTAATATTTAATTTTATTCAATTAATAAATGTTGCTCTATCCGATTTAAATATAATAGATATTAAAAATATATTGTCATTTAAATAATTGAAAGAATGTTTTTAACAGAATTTTTATGCGTATATACGTATTGGAAATTATGGGACGAAGTTATACTAGTTGCAGTTTATTTTTATATTTATTTACTAATTAGATAATTCACATAATAGATTTGATTAAATTTTAAAAACAATATAATTTTAATGGTTTTTAAAACAGTTATTATAAAGTTGAAGTGATTTGTGAATGCAAAGTCCCGCAACTAGTCCACGAATCCCACAGATGTTCGTATTGGTGTGGAGCACGATTCGGGTCTTCTATCCCAATCTAATCTTTCACACTGTAAACAAAAAGGAATAATTTAGAATCCGTGAAATTTAAATTGTAAAAGTTATTTCAGTTATAAATTAAGTTATAACTGCACGGACCCAAATAAGTTTTCTAGATTTGATATTTAAATACAGTGAAGAATTTAATTTTATTATTGACTTTGAATGTGGAATAAAGAGGAAAATTCAGATCGCATAAAACTGTGCTAAGTTATAGTGGCGACATACCTTAATTTTTCCAATTCCACCGGCATCTTCTGATCAGATCATCACAGGATGAGACAATTGAGGAGAGTACAAGCTAGGCAATGATTAGGAATTGCAGCGGTCTTCAGACACTCGAGAAGACTGAAGAATACGTCCATGTTGCAGATAACCAGTTTGATAGACTATACACCAACACCGTAG